>CALNXK010000023.1:2310000-2425000 GCA_942486035.1 Porites lobata | reverse complement strand
GGATTAGCGCAATGACATTTCAAACATTGTCAGTGAACACTCTGTGTTCGTTTTTCCGAACGAGAACAGGTCATCCTATCTAGTTTGCTTCCTGAGAAAGGTCAATGAGCTTACCTAGAAAAATAGACATGAAGTATAAAGTGACATCATGAAACGACCACGACCGCGATTTTATCTTATGATACACTATTGCCTTCTGACAAAAGACGATAGAGCGGAAAATACTGAGAAAAATGAGTTTCCCGGGAAGGATCCGGAAAATTCCAAACAAAGGGGTGGAGGACATAAATGTCTACACAGTGTTTTGAAGGGCGTTCTCGCCTTTGATAATTGCCTACTATCATATAAGATTGTTTAAGGTTTGATAGGTGAATTTGATCACGTCTCTTCTTAGAACTAAGACCTCGTAGCACAAGTGGAAACATTTTCAGCCTTATAAATCGCCTCAAGTGCACTGAGAGCGTTGCGGTAACATGACGAAATGACAACTTTCGGTTTGAAGAATTCAGAGAACCAAATAATAGAATTTGTCTCTTCTCTTCTCTTCTCTTCTCTCTGCCGCAGTATTTGTACCGGTATGCTCGGAATCATGGATCAAGAAGCCAAAAAGTTTAGCACTTGGCTGTGATGCAGTGGTCCTTCAACAGCGAGCCTTTGAAGCACATGAATCAATTCTTCACAAAATCGATCATACAATTCTCTCTGATCAAGCAACTGTTGAAGTTCTGGACTATCAGGAGCAATAGATTCTTTAGCTTTGATTTTACAGGTGAGCTCCATGATTTGTTTAGCACACACATGAAGAACAGTGTCATCATTGAGTTCATCTTGCAACAGAAGCACATCACCATCATACTTGGCAAAAAGCTTCAACACCTTTTTGAATATAGTAACCTTCTAATTAAAGTTGGAAGAAGGCTTGAAACGATGCAAGTTTTTAAAGAGTAGTGTGATGGGCAAGTCTTTGGCAGAATGAGCAAAGTACTGGGAGTGACTTAGCTGTGCTTTTAACATGGATTCTAACAAGTCAAGTTTACCAAACAATATAGCAATGAGAATGACAAGCTGGCGGAGCTGTGAGCAGGGGTCTTTAATGCCTATGGATGATTTCCAGCCATTTTTTAAAGATAATTTTAAGTGGTTCTCCAGACAGGTTCTCAGTTTGCAATCATCTGCAACACCGGCTGCCAGTACAAATGGATTGTGTTTTGATGTGCAGCTACTTTCACACAATCTAGTATGCAAGCCATCAAGCAGATCCTTTAGCGGGATGTTAACACACTTACTCAGTTTTATTTTCTTTCTCGATGGTTGGCTCAGATCTTCCGTTAAACATAAGTCTTCAAACCTACCTTTTGAGACTTGACTATTCAAAGCCCTGACTGAGACATCAATCACACAAAGAGATTCATCTGAACGCTCCATTACTACACACGAGCAAGCTGTTTCAACTATCATATCACAGAGGATAGCTTCTGGATCTTTAATGCCTGCTTCAGAAGCATCAGAGATGCAATTGAGGGTAGATTCTATTTCTCCTAGGGTAACAGATGAAAAAGATGACTCATCTCCTTCTGACAACGGCATGACGTCAGTTACAGTTGACACTGCTTCATCTGTCATCCTGCCATTTGAAGTTAGAGTGGAATCACTCGGTTCATCACAATTTGCCAGTGGCGTGTTAGAAATGCTCTCTAGAGTGGTTGCTGTTTTCTCTAACATTCTCTTGTCTGTGCTTACAGATACATCAGTTTTCTCTTCCAGGTCTATCAGACCAGAATGCCTTGTTTGGTTGTCTTCAGTATTGTCCAGGTTTACAGCGGAAGTATGCATCTCTTGTGTACTGAATACTTTGTCTTCCTCAGAATTATTAGTTCCAGGTTCATTTTCAGGATCACCAAAATTGCGACTTTTACTTGAAAGATCCTCCATTACTGAGGTATTCTCAGAAGTAATATTCACACTGCAAGATTGGCTTTGATTTATAAGATCATTCTTTTTGATAGCTGACTCTTCTAATGTAGCAGTTTCCTCAGTTTCCATGTCCAAATTACGACCTTGTATCTCACTGCCATTATTTTCGACACTGTTCAGATGAAAAGGTTGTGTTTCATTTGATGACATATTCGAGTTTGAGTCCCTTATATCTGACACAGAAGCATTTTCAGTCACATTGTTCACACAAGAAGATTGCAATTCAGTGCCAATATCATCCACTCTGTTCACATCAGAAGCTTGGATCTGATTTAATGAATTCTGAGTGGATGTCTTTTCACATTGCATAGTTGCATTCTCAGCCACTTCCTTCAAACTACAAGATTGCAATTCAGTGGCATTATAACCCACTACGTTTTGATGAATACATGTAGATGGTTGTATTTTATTTAAAAACGGTTTTGGTATTGCTGTTTCTCCTAATACAGTGGTATTTTCAACTATCTTGTTCACATGGGAGGATTCTGTTTCAGTGCCACTGTTATCTACACTGCTTACAAAAGAAGGCTGTATTTCATTTGTTGAACCCCTTGGTGCAAAAGTCATTTCATCTGGAACGGTGGTAATCGCCTCATCTCCACTACAAGATTGAATTTTATTGCTATTATCATCCACTACGTTTACACAAGATGGCTCTGCATCTGTTGATGAATCATTCAACATGGTTGTTTTTCCATCTAGTACAGTGGTGCTCTCAATCATCTTATCTGCACTACAACATTGAAGGACATTGCTATTATCATCCACCATGTTTACATCAGATGTCTCTGCTTCTATTGATGAATCACTCAGACTTGTTGTTTCTCCATTTTGTATGGTGGCAGTGTTCACTTCCCGGTCTTCAACAGAAAATAATTGAATTATCTTATTGCCATCATCATCCAATCTCTTCACACTAGAGGACTCTACTTTACTTGATAGAGAAATTAACATGGTTGTTTTTTCACCTGTTACAGTGGAATTCTCGACCATCTTTTCTGTATCAGAACATTGAATTTCATTGCTATGATCATCCAACGTGTTTACACCAGAAGGCTGTGCTTCATTTGATGAATCTCATTTCCCTCAAAAGACCGAATTCCAGAAATATTCTGAACTGTTCCGCTCCGAGCTGAAGATTGAGCCTGTGGTTCCTTCGCTGAATCATCCAGTGAGGAAATCCATCTTCCTAGAACATTGGCCTCAGATGTTTTGTTCGAGCTTACGTCGACATTGGCATATTTTGAAATGCTTCTACTCAAATCAGGTGACTGCATTTGATCTAAAAGTTCATCGAGCTTGGAAGACAAATTGTTTTGTCTTCTCTTTCTTTTGCTCATGAAAAAATAAAGTTCTTTACTCGTGAAATGACGCAGAAAGGTTGGCAGACTATGTCTGGTATGAACTGCTCGACCTCGTGGACCTCGTGAGAATTCGGGTTTGGTGATTGGCTTACACAACGTGCTCCCTTTGATCAATAAAGTGACCCCCACTCGATCCATTTCTCGTCACGATCAAATTTGGAAAAAATGGTGTCTTGTAGGGGAATTTGTGAAACAGTTCTCTCAGCCCTTTTGGAGTATGATACAGCAAAGATAGTGCATATCAAAAGCAAAAAGGTTGGACTGATCAATCGACTAATACAGTTAGCGATCATTGTTTACATTATAGGGTGAGTAGTGCCAAGTTTCAGTTTCGAAATTAATGCCAAACATACAGAAGGTAACGCAACAAGCTACCTTTCTTGACCTGCAACTGGATGTAACGTGTAAGTCAGTCCAGTCCTTGCTAAAGCAGATAAAAGACCGCATAGAACTGCTGATTTTTTTAAGGTATTCGATGAGCTGTAGCTGTAGGATCAGCTGTAGATACTCAATCAGCTGCTTCAAGTGTTTATGCAAATGCCACAAGAATTGCAATCGACCACCTTTGAAGAAAGACGAAAAAAGAAGTAGCCTAGCCATGTTCTATAAAATTTACAATGACCAAACTAGGATAGACATTGGAAAATATCTGAATCCGTTAAGTCGAGTTAGCTGTCGTGTTAATAGCCAAGCTTATGATCAGGTGCCAGTTGCATATTAATTTTGCTATTTTGATCCAAGAACAACAAGCCCGGCCTAGCCAATCGAATGTTCGGTAATCGAACTCCAGTCATTCGATTGACTTCAATTGGGTTTGGTAATCGAACTTAATCCAACTCACCCAAAAAGTTTGCCAATCAAACACTTAAAAACAATCGGACATAAAACCAGTTTCTTCTGGTTTCAAACAAGGTGTTGTGTTCAAGTAGTTTGGCTTCAATTTCAAATACGAGCAGGGTGCAAAGAAAGTCAGTTTTACAGCTTGCCATTCGGGCAAGGTGAAGCTAGTATTTATTAGCCCAAAATTATTATGTCACTTCAACCAGCCCCAAAACGTTTTGATGAGGAGAATTGATTTGACCGTTCTTCTGTAATTTAAATTCCTCAAAAAAATTCACTTGCCTGTTGGGCAAGTTAAGAACTAAATTCACTAGCCCGATAGCAAAATCCCACTAGCCCCGGGTTATCAGACACAACTTTCTTTGCACACTGACGAGTATGCAAAGATGTCACAGCAATGGTTAAAGGCTACCATGAGTGCTCTTTTGCCGTCGGTGTCGGAGAAAAGTTTGTTATTAAGAAAAAAGGAGGAGATAGTAACAGGGGTCCTGCTCTGAAGGTAAATGACTAAACTTGGACATTTGCAATATGAACTGGTGCCTGTACTTTGGCCACTGACTGAAAAAGTTGAAGTGTAAGGCCCTGTTTATTCGTCACACAATCGTCAAATTTAATTCAGATGAATTCAATTCAAAGCCTCCCATGCAACCAATGCAATAAAATTTGACGATTATGTGACATATAAAATGAATTAAATTCGTCTGAGGAATAATCAAACTCACCGAAAAGTTCTAAATCTGACCGATTAGGTTCGATTGATTTTGGTTCAGTTTCATTCGATAAGAGAGTTGAACATTTTGCCAAATAGGTCAGGTAATGCCTTTTCTTTGATGGCATTTACAAACTGCCTTTATTTTATAAATATTATATGACTACTTTTATTTATTTCTTTTATATTTCTTTTTTAATATTGACCGCAGGCCAATTTGCAAGAATCATCAATTATTTTTGTTGGAGGCAAGATAGATAGCCATAATATGTGACATTTACGGCAATTCGTGCAGCATGTAGGAAATAATTCGATCTTTGATGTTAGTAATTTCTTTTATTTGGTTTTAATAGACCTTCAGGTATTTAATCCTTGCAGTAATTTTGTTTTTAAGGTATGTGATTGTTTATAAAAAAGGATATCAAGAATTTCAGGAACCATACAGTTCTGTAACTACCAAAGTGAAAGGCTTATCACTCACCGACTTAACAAGGAGTGGCCCAGAATTTCCACTGTATGGAGGTGTTCATGTGTGGGACTCATCAGATTTTGTTGTCCCTCCTGAGGTACAAACTTTTAGCTCAAACCATAACAACTGAATTACAATGAATGGAAGATGAGTGCCTGGGATGTTTGGGACCTCCCCTGTGACCAACTGACCCCTAGAAAGAGACCCACTCCTATGGCTGCCAATCCCCAAAACCCAGCCTATCACCCCCATACAGTGTACCTTACCAAGTCATCTAAGCTCCCATCACACTGTTTTTGCAGTGGAAAATAAGGGAAGGATTAGGCTGGGAGGGGCAGGAATGACAAAGAAGAACACACTCCACAGAAAAAAGCTGTTATGCTTGAACACACTGAAATGTGCTTTAAGGCTATGCCAGAGAGTGCGACAAAGCATGCGTCAAACTCTGCTGTTCTTGACGGCCATCAGCACATCGGCTACTCTTAATTGTTAACTCAAGTAAACTGCATTTAATGGTAACCGCATTTAAGTTCAATGAGTAGCAACAATATATAAAACAATATTGCTAAGTAATCAAGAGAAAACATTTTATTGGTCCTAAATGCGAAAATCTTTAAGGGTACAAAGTCTGAACCCGAACTGGAATAATTCCTTAATAGTTCAAAAGGGTGGTGTGCTCCACCCAATAACCCTTGGATATTGGTGAAGTATTGATTAATAAATTTTAACAGCACCACATTGCAATAAATGATAGAAACAAAAGTAGATTATCATCTGTTTCAAGTGTTTGCTGGGGGCTGACAAGAATATCATTTCACTAGGAGGTATTTTTTTTATTATTTTATAAAAAATGTTGTTTACAAAAATATGGAAGATGGTGGTGTGGGGAATTCCTTAAGGGCAGGGGTGGGGGATACCAGTTTTAATCCTGATATGTATATATTACTTGCCTTAGTTTATTGATACTTTGCCTGTTTGTTTACCTTTTTTGCTACTAATTTGTGCCAACAGGAGAATAATGCAGTATTTGTAATGACAAATATGATCATCACACCAAATCAAACACAGAACACTTGTCCAGAGAACTCAAAGTTGCCAGGGGTGCAGTGTACAAATGACGGTGATTGTAAACCACTAGAACCTGTGAAAAATGGCCATGGTATGCACTTATAATAATAGTACAATATATTGATAAAATATTTAACAATCATTCTTCGAGCCGGAATGGGCTCTGAGTCAATAGCGAGAGATCTAGAGGCCGAAGGCCAAATGGGCTATTGACTCAGAGGTCATGAGGGCAAGAGGAATAATATTATTGTTTTAGTAAAATCCAACTAGTTGGTCAAAAATATCGAGACAAAACAACTATAACATAATATTAGCCTAGTGGTAGCTCAACCAATTATTGATCAGAATGCAGCATTGATAATAGACCACTAGTTGGATTTGACCAATAGCATATATCTTTAATTTTAGCATTTTGTGATCCAAACGTCTAAATTGCGCCAAGAGTTGGTTTTATGTGGTAAATGAAATGTGTTGTGAAGTTATTAGTTACTAAAATTAATATGCACTAGTTACCAGTGAATTGATATAATGTATTGTTAGTGAAATGGCTCCTTGTGGGCAGTTAGTCTATGATGGCTCTCGGTTCTTCTGTATTTTTGGTGGAGATAGAAACTCAGTCCATGACAACATGATTATCTCCAAAAAAGGCCGTATTGCTCTAATGTTAGTTGTTCTGGAAAAAAAAACCCAAGTAACCTTTCATAAACCACTTGATTCTTAAAAGGCATAATTTGTCATGAGTCTATTGCATGGGACCCTTTTTTTTTCCAATTATCACCTTATGTTTTTTTATGTGTTTTGTTCTGTGATGGAGTAGTGTCAAAGATATGTATATAGCCTTTAATACAGTGTAGGACAGCTGATTTTGTTGCTAAGGCAGGCCAGCACACATCATTATTTTTAGAGTGTTACTTATTAAGAGCTGGTAAACACTGTGCCAAACATAACATGTACGACTGTAGTACTATGTGTTGGTCATGGTCAAAATTTGTCCTTCTTCTCTTTACTTAATATTCAAGCTCAAACCAGAAGTTATTCAAGGTGTATAAAGAACTCTGACTCTTTTCAAACTCTTAAAATAAAAGCTTTTAAATTCTTGATAACAATTACAAGGTTTCAAGACGGGAAAATGTGTAAAAAATGAAAAAGGAGAGAAAGTTTGTGAGATTTATTCCTGGTGCCCAGTGGAGATTGATGAACTTCCAATGCCAGGCTTTAATTTAAGGTAAGTCTTGCATTTTTTTAAATAAATAATTATGTAAAATATGTTAATGTAGCTTTTTTACCATCTTTTCAGTTTCCTGCATATCTTACCACTATATCATTATGGATTATCCTGTCATTAAATGCTGTAGCAGTATATATATTTTTAATAATTGGCATGGATTTCAACAAGTTTCAAGTTTATTTCAAAATTTTACAGGCTAATTTACAAACTGCTCCAACCACAAATAATTAATAGCAGGGCTAACCCAGGCAGGAAGAGAAAATCAGATAGTTTAAATACCTTGAAAATCTAAATACATAAAAAAATACATACAGTGCCGTAGCCAGACCAAACGGCCAACCGAGGCAGGCGGAAGTTGCTAGGGGGGTTCCCCCCCCCCCCCGAGAAATTTTGAACTTTAGTCTCTCGGAAATGCGATTTGCAGCGTTTTCTGGGCCTTTTGGTAACTTTTTTTCGAGTTAATTTAAGTGGAATTTAAAAAGCAATAATCAGAAACAAGCTACATAATCTGGGTGACCATTAACCTCGCCAATGGTTTTGATCAGTATTTGTTCAAAAAAATTTGAGTTAACGTACGTAGCCCCTTGAGATCGATGATATGGTAATTTTTTCATAGTATATTGACTGAATTGCTGAATTCTTTGTAATATCATGATGCGTTAAAAATATCCGATGATCGCTTATGTAAAATAAAAATGATCAGCGAAATTCGTCGAAATTTTACCGAGGCGAGTGCCTCGGTTGGCCTCATACTAGCTACGGCACTGACATAAATAAATATCATCAACAATTTTAAACCCACTCACCTGCCATTTGAGTGTCATAATGGGAGTATGTTCTAGTTCCCTATGGACCAACACTTGGTGGAAAAATCAGTCAAAGAGTTAAATACTTAAGTATGCTTGAAATTTTGTCCTGTATCTATGAGAAATTATAAGCCTAATGCTAAAGTTTTTGATCACCAGTATGAGATGTTGTTCTTTCCTATTGCACTAGTTATAATGTTCCTCTTCTTGACGCTGCCAAGAATTTCACCATACTTGTTAAAAACAATGTGCAGTTTCCCAAGTTTGGTGAATCAAAGTAAGTAATAATATTTACAGTTTAATTTATACTTCTTTTTTGAGCTTACTGTCTGCTTATAGCTAGAACGCTTTATGCCGGCATCAGCGTAAGAATGATGGTAAGGTTAACGTTGTTACTATTGTTCTTGTGTGTGTGGTGAAGCGTAACCTTAGGGGCCAAAGGGACTGGCTTTGATACCTGCTATCTCCCATTCTCTGTTTTGTACAGCATTGTTAAGACAAGAAGGAATTTGACACTGATCGTTCTTAGGGCTTTTTAATAAGGTTAAATAGGATATTATGCTCCTTTATTGTAAAAGCATTAAGTGTCTGAGTTTGTGAGGAATGGCCTTTCAAATGATAATTCTTGAATTGAGTTTAGCCAGAGTAATTTCTTTGCTATTTCTATCCATTCTTATATATTTATATTGTTTTTTTTTTTTTTTTTATTTATGTTGCTTTTTTTGTTTACTTTGAGAAAATCATCTCATTCGTTATCACATTGGTGACAGAAATATGTGCTGTCAAACAAATTGCATCCCCTGTTATGCAGCATGCATCTCTGAATCACAAGAATCAGCTTAAGCATTATGGCAAGCAAGGTTTCAATAGCAGTTGCAGGTGATAAGCTTTGGTTTTTGCCTTTAAAGTGTATTATTTTCATTTTTCCAAACAGGAGAAACATCCAGTCCAATAACAAAACATACTTGACTATCTGTAATTATGATCCTGAAACAGACCCTCTGTGTCCAATATTCCAGCTTGGAAAGATTGTTGAGCTAGCAGGTGTCAATTTTGATGATATAGCTTATAAGGTAAGTTCAGGCTTGAATTAACAACAGAAAAAAGCAGAATTTGACTTTTTCCATGAATGTCAGTTTCAGATCATCCTAATTCAGTATCAATGACCTGACCAGTGGCCAGGGCAAAAAAACTCTTATACAATCTAGCCAATCAGTGTGTGTGAAGTTACTGCCAACTACTGGACATTCTTCCTTTTACACAAAAAACAACTGGAAACTTGCATGGCATAGAGAAACACATTTTTTGTATGATTTATAGTGAACAGAGTAGACCATCACACATGAAATATCTGTTTCAGTTAATTTGCTTAAAATTATAATTGATTAATTTACTTTTTCAATAATCTTTTTTTCTGTCATCAATTTCATGTCATTTTAGGGTGGAGTCATGGCCATTGTTATAACATGGAATTGTAACTTTGACTCTCTTGCATATTCTTGTGAACCCAAGTACTCATTTAGAAGGTGATTACAGATCTCCTAGTTACAATAATTATAGTTGGGCTGTAATATTAGGATGTAGTCCGGTTAAATTTACCATCTTTCATTCTTTCACCACACAGTACGATCAGTGAAAGATGGTTAAATTTACCATCTTTCATTCTTTCACCACACAGTACGATTTTGACATTGCTGATCCTAGCAGTATGCAGGACGCACATCAAATATGAACCTAGTATATGGCCTTGCTCTCCATGAGTTCTCCGTAACTCAGTGGATAGAGCGCCCGCCCGGTGTTTGGGAGATCATAGGTTCAAATTTTGATTCTGATTTTTTCTTTGTCCCACGGTCGTGACAAGCCCATTATTTCATCTTCACATTTGTTAACTGAGCTTAAAATTTACCATCTTTCATTCTTTCACCAATCATTATATGGTTTTTTAGTAAATAATCATGTTTTCTCCTCAGATTGGATGACTCCAAAGCACTGATTGCCGAAGGTTATAATTTCAGGTAACATCAGTTCCATATCATATCATTATCATCATACTGATCCTGCTGACAATTTTTTTTTATATTCTAACCTCGGAAGATAACCTGTTCCAGACTCAAAGATACTTATAGTAATGAGCAGAGGTGACCAAAGCTGATAAATAAAACATGCACCCCCTTCCCCAGATCATACACATCTTATTCTCTCATGGCTTGTTCAGTTTGGGACATTCCTACTATCTGAAAGCGTGGCACAGGCTAAACAAAAGTGTTTAAATTTCTTTATTTTATTTTGTCTTTTTCAATACTTTTGCAGATATGCTAATTACTATGTACAAGACAATGTTCTTTACAGGACACTGTTCAAAGCTTATGGTATACGATTTATGATCCTGGTATATGGACAGGTAAAAATAATTGTTGCATGTTCTGTTCACCATGAAGTCATATCTTTTACAGAAAATGTCCTAACCCCATGGCTACAGACTATTTTTAGTCTAAGCCCTTGATCGTCCCTTTTATATGGCCTTTCATTTTAATTAAGTATTTCCCTCAACACTTTGCTTGAGAAACGCTTTTCCTTTTTTGGTTTCCTGTTCTTTTGCAATGATATTACCATGAATGAATTCATTATTGAAGAATGTGTCTGGATCAGATAATATCAATAAAAGGGCACTTGATATGTTAAGCCCTTACTTTGTTTTACAAGCTAACACATAGCAATTTGGAATCTAAACGTTTCCCTAGCCCTATCGCCTTGGCTTTTTTCTTTCGCCTTATTTAAATAAAGAAATTTGCAGAGTTCAGAGAAGTATGCTATAATTACTCAAAGGAAGGTCCGTGTGCCTGTGATAACACTTCGTTTTTGACAGATCCAAACAATTTGAATAGCAAAATAAAGAGCTATAAAATTGATAAAAATAAACAAAAAAATGTTTGATTTTCTGTCTTCTCAGGGAGGCAAATTCAGTGTCATCCCATTGTTTCTCAACCTGGGATCTGGTCTTGCCCTTCTTGGTATTGTAAGTATTCAATTGACATTGACATTTTATTTTATTGTTTTATTTACAGTACAATGTGTTCTTGTGCCTTTCACCTGCGATCAGACGTTCTTTTCAGGGGAGCATGAAATTTACAATATCTTATTTCTTTTGCAGGCCACAGTTCTTTGTGACATTGTGGTTCTCTATGTACTTCAGAAGAAGTATTTTTACAGGGAGAAAAAATATCTGTTGGTTGATGATACTGAAAGTGAATCTGATGATTTCCAGGTATGTTGAAGTTGCCTTGTCCTGCTTTTTTTCCAGTTAGATGACAAAGTTTGAATGTTATTGATACAGAAGCATCTTCTCTAGTGAACAACCATTTTTAACCGTTTAAAATTTTGAACAGCGGGGGCCTTCCGAGCTAATCTATTGACCAGTGAAGGAAATGTTATACTAAACGCCAGTACACTATGAACATTGCAGTAATAAAATTATTAGCAACTCTAAGACCAGAATGGAAGCTTTTGATACTTAAATATGGTTAACATTCATTTAGTCTTTATACCAACAATAGCGTTTTTGTTGATTTATATATGTGACTACAACAGCAACTTGTAGAACAAGAAATCACAGATGACAACTAACAACGGATGAAGTATAATACCTGGAAAGGTATTCATTGGCATAGCATAGGGAAGGCTTTTAACAACTGCTTCATAAATTTTGCTTAATAAGTAGACTACGCCCGTCGGTAGAGCTAGAGTAATGGAAACTTAGGTAGTAACATCCGTCATGCTTGCTTTTTGCTGTAAACCTGCTTTATGTTTGACAGGTTGCCCGTTTCTCAGTAACTTGCATTGATAACACAAAACTGGTAGACAATAGTATATAGATAGTTTACCAGTATGAGCACCCATCGGCTTTTTACTGTAAACTCTTATTTAAAATACCGCGTTTTAGTAGCCTGTCCACAGACGTTTTTTCTCTTTTTTTGGACGATTCGACACCGCGGATTTTATTTCCATACGCGCGCTCGACGATCCTTACTACGCTTTTCAAAAACAAGCGACCTCTGAAGTTCAAAAACCGCCTTTACAAGTGCGTTTTTCGCTGCTTTCAATCATAACTACGATCACAAGTAACGATCCTTGAAACACAGAAACACACAAAACGGATCGAAATGCACAAATCACAAACCATGACCTTTTGAACCCGTTGAAGTAAACGTCCGTTTTCTAGGTCCGCTAAGAAAATTGACGGCATGGAAAAACATATTTGAAGAAAAGTAGTTATAAGAATTCCCAAATAGTACTAAAAGCTACCTTTTTTGTGGACCGCATTTCCCTTAACATATTTGCGAGATTTTCCGCTTTGTTAGTTCAATAAATAATTAAATAAACAGTTTCAACTCCTTTTTCCGAATAGAAAACAAGAGCTCGTGTCATGAACAGCACTGGTAGTATGGATCGTAACAGTAAACAGTATTCACCCATAAATAACGAAGAAGATATTCAAGAGGATTCCACAACTTTCCAAAATGGTGATAATACATAAAGTCAAAGATAGTACTGATCATAAGGATCAAGGCATTGCAGTATGTTAACCACGACATTCCCCATTGAAAATATCTTGGTCCATCATGCAGACTGGATGTCCAGGTCGTGTACTAGTTCGAATTTCAATTACTTATACAGGAATGACCTGCCATCCAATAGAACACTTCCGAGTTCCTGAAACCCTCACTTTCAAAATGAGGCAAAGTGCACAACCTTTCTTGTAAAAATGAGTTTCAGTTGTATGAGAATGAAAAATCATTTTGATATCTAAGGCTGAGCACTTAACCTCGTTTTGATACAGAAGCCCAGGGGAACTCGGAGATGGCCCATTACTCATATTGTACTCAAAAGGGGAAAGTCTCAGGTACGATGGAAGCATTTTTGAATGATGAAGTTTCAAACACCAGCTTTCCACTATCCTTCTAGTTTGCTGGGTTTTAAACATATAAGGTCGAAAAGGAACTAGAATAATACTCCACTAATTAGTTATAATGTGCTGTTGAATTTGAACTGAATCCGTCTCAAGAAAAGGATTAGTACTAATATGTAGTTCATTTAGATACGTGTATAGAAGATATGCATGCATAATAACACGGCAAATTAAGGAAAATAGTGTGAAAATAGGGCAATGTCTAGAATCGCCACAGTAAGAGTTAAACACTGCAAGAACCATTCCTGTGTAGTGTTTAGTTTTATAGAGATTGTAGATTTTTGTAATGATAAGAAATATTTTGTATCCTCAATTATTTACTAAGGAACTGATACATAAAGAAGAAATCTCAGGGATAAGTTTTAGAATATTAGAATAAAATTTAATCGTTCACTTTAGGAATACGTCTATCTAGTCAAAAGAATTGTAATAAATATTTATTCTGTTGAGGTAATGTTAGCAGAAGTGTTTTGATGCGTCTCTTGGTTGGGATTTTGAGCACGGGCTGAGTCTATTAGTGTACCTTATCACTAAGCAAGCAAGGAAAACGAGATAACTCGTAAAGTTTAACGAAAAAATCTGGGTTTATTTGGGTCAATTGACCACCACAAGGAGATTCAAATGCTAATTGTATGGTAATCCGGATTCCGGAATCCGAGAAATTTTTACTTGTGGAATCCTGGGCCGGGTTATTCAAAGCTGGGTTAAGATAACCCAGGGTTAGTACGAAATTTGAATTCAGATATAAAGTTGAAAAGTTAATTCGGTTTAATTCTTTTTTTCAACAAGTTAATGATTGGATGCTCCTAAAAATAAGATAGAAAATTATCCGAGAAAATGTTTTTGAACGAAAGAAAAAGAAACCCGGGTTAAATTTAACCCTGGGTTAAGCGCTAATCGGCCTTCGAACAATTGGGCCCTGAATCCTGGGCTTTGGAATCCGGAATTCAGCTCAAGAAATCCAGAATCCAAGTTGCACTGTCTAGGAATCCGTAATCCAGTACCTGGAATCAGGAAATCAGAATCCAAAACTGTATATGATTAACTTAATTGGGCGCGATGACATTCGAAACATTGTTAGTTGACACTCTCTGATGGGATCCTTTCCTTGGACCGCAATTTCCAGTTTTCATTAGTGCGACCGAGGTCTCTTTTTACCCTTAAGTTAATCTACCTCTCTTTTACGCGTCCTTCCCTTAGCAGTCGCAGCATTTCGATGCTTAGTTTCTATGGCTTTTTATTTTTCCCATCACGTGGTAATCTTTGGGTTACATCTTTCCAACTCTATATATCAGGAAAAAAAACATATACAACTTACACCGGATTTTTCCAGTCTTCTTGGTTTTGTCAAAAGACCTTTCTTAGTATAAAATTCCATTCAGACGGAAAGGATTAATGTTTAATTTGGAGCGAGTTTTGCACAGCAGAAGTAGCTTTACAGGCCGAAGTAACACTCGGATCGCAGAAACAAAATGACGATTGACTTTCACTGATGTGATTGTTAATGTTTTCATTCGACATTAACTGGTATTCAGACCAGGGAGATTGCAACGTAAAATTTCCCAGCGTGATCGCTAGAACAAGTAAGATTGAACTTAAAAGTTCACTGAACGTTCCCGTTTCCATGCAAGGCAAATGCGTCACAACTTAATGAAATTTAAAATGCCTTCAAGGCACTCATTATTGTAGTCCTTTATCCCAGAAACTATCAATTGATCCATGAGATGAAAATAAATTGAGACTGTTTCCACGCACCACAGTAACCGAACCTTAGCGCAATTAGAATGACCCAACACGAAGCAAAGACCGATTCCGCAAGCTATATTGGTGGGTACCTAGGAAGGTTTGTGGGTGGTTAACCGGTAATGTGCCGCCACAGCATTAAAATGTGGACCTGGTTTCAGGTGTGATTGGTAATGTTTTCATTAGACATTAGCGGGGGTACTCAGACCAGGGAGATTGCAACATAAAATTTCCCAACGTGATCGCTAGAACGAGTTAGATTGAACTTAAAAGTTCATTGAACGTTCCCGTTTCCATCCAAGGCAAATGCATCACAACTTAAATAAAATTTAAAATGCCTTCAAGGCACTCATTATTGTAGTCCTTTATTCCAGAAACTATTAATTGACCCATGACTTGAAAATAAATTGAGACTGTTTCCGCGCGCCACAGTATCCGAACCTTAGCGCAACTAGAATGATGCAACACAGAGCCCAAAGTCCGATCCCACAAGCTATATGGGTGGGTACTCAGGAAGGTTTGTGGGTGGTTAACCGCTAATGTGCCGCCACAGCATTAAAATGTGGACAGATGCACTTTGAAACTGCATTCAATTCGCTGCTGATTTTTGCGAAGCTTTTGTGCGTCCCTTGCCTGCGTGCAACAAAGGAAATAGGAGACGTCTGCACGCAGGCAAGTGCGTCCCAGGAAACTTAGAATACATGAGATTACTCGTTTTAGAAAAGAAGTCTTGAAATCAGGACCCTGTTGGGTGTCACATTCTTGTCACGGGGTTCACGATATTTTAAAAAAGGAAACCCCTTCGGAAATTAATAGGTGGTAACTTTTCCGGGTCTAATATCGGTTCAGGGGCCCGTTTCTCGAAAGTCCCGATAATTAACGGGCCCGGTAAGCTGTCTCCGTTTACCTTAAAAATCGAGGTTTCAATAGTTTTGCATCTAGCATGATAAAACTATTAGTTAGTGAAACAAAATGGAGTAGTTTGCTGGCCAGGACCCGCGCTCTTATTCTTTATATTTCGATTTGAATATTTGATTTCGGGCCCGAAAAGTTACCGGGACTTTCGAGAAACGGGCCCCTGGGCCCTTTAAAGATAAAGTCAGGAAAGGAAATTTTAAAAAGAAGAGCAAGCTTGTTAGGAAGCTGTGACTCGGAAGTCAGGAATTATCATTGACATTAATGAAATTTCTTGGGCAGCAGATTTGACATATTTTTAGAGAAAACTGGTGAGTTGATTCCGGATCAATTGAGTTGTGCTTGCTGTCATCTGTGCGGTAAACTCTTTCATCCAGTTAAGCATGCAAAAGCAAAATTCTAGGATATACTGTTGGCACTGATCGTCTCCAGTTGATCCTGGCAGTCCAGTAAGAATAGCTGTTCTTCCCCTCACACTCTCTTTTTTCAGAACACACCAACACGATGAAATGCATAAATAGACAACTTTCGATGGAAATGGCCAGTTAAATAACAGCTAAATGAAGACCAACTGGAAACTTAAAGGTGCAAATTTAAACCTAGGAGACGGTCCTAGGAGGTCAGGAGACTTCTAGGCATGTCTACAAATTACGACAAAGCTTAAATTGTTTGCTCGCATCTCCAAAACACGTATCACAAACGATCACTTTCCGTCTAGACCGTATTTGGTCAGCTTTTGCGTTCGGTTAGATCATAAACTAACCATAGTTCAGTTTCTTGTTTTTCGCCGACCCAACATAAAAGGGCTCAAATCAGTAATTTATTACAGCTCAGACAACCTTTAAGTTGACCCTAGGAGCTCGCGTTCTCCATCCCCGAAAGACTCCAAGCCTACAATCTTCGTCGGTCTCAGGGATGCGCTTACATTTATGGAACTTTAGTGAGAGAATTCTTCTGCAATACACTTTCCCAAACATAACGTGTTTACTCGTTGATAAAAAGCCTGGATAGTGGGACCGAATCTAAAGAGTGCTTTATTAAAATATGGGAGTAATGAAGGACAAAAAGTATAGAATTTCTTCTGAATAAAGAGCTATATATTGTTAAATATCGTAGTTTAAGTTAAAGAAAACGATACACTTAGAGTATAAATTCAATGTACAGGTTATACGAAACTTCTAAAAATGACAATTGATAATCATTCCTTGTTATTATTGGATTTCTATTCCAAGAAACAGCACCCTATTTTAAGATTGCAAAAAACGCTAAATGACCAACGCATTTGACGAGGGAAGACTTAGGGACATTCAGTGGTTAAAGCGCTCCTTGAAAATCTCCATACCATACTATACAATGTTGATCCGCTTGCACACTTGCACCATACTAAACTGTTCTTTGAAGATTTTTTTGCAGTCCACACCGACCACCCGGCTCCTTTGACTCTATCCGGTAATGGATGGAAAACCCCCAATCAAGCTGGATGAGCCCCTCTCCTGTCTATGCAGAATTACCACAAGGAGACCAGTCGAGGTCCTCTTTACTTTTCAAGTATGGCGGATTAAATACTAGTCATCAACTATTTAAATCAAATAAATCTGCCATTCTAGTTTGTAATAAATAAAATGAAAGGAAACAAGAATGATCTCCCTAAGGATTTGTCTTTCTCACATAGTTCCTACAGGGCCGAATGGCAATTAAACTACCCGCTGGGTTTTTCGCTACCAGACACTTTTCAACTCTTTCTTAAAACAGCCTAGATCAAGTCTGGAAAAACACACCAACTTCTCGAAAACAAATAAAAGTTGAACAATTAGCATAATTAAAGCAAGAAAAGGTTAAAATAAAGTCTACTACAAATTATGATAAGCATCAACAGGGGCGGATCCAGAAAATTCAGAAGGGCGTGGCCGGGACACTTGCCAGCTATATAGATGCTTTTAATTTTTCTGAAAATTCTATAAAAATAATACAAAATTTCAAAGAAAAAGAGGTGGCCACGGCCCCCTCTACCCACCCCTAAATCCGCCCTTGATCAAGTTATTTTTCAAACTGAATCTAAATTTGGCTTATTACAAGAGGACATTCAAAAAATTGCAGTGACATCCATGAATCTAAGTCTATCAGATGTTTTAGAATCGCTTGCTGAATATGTTTTTTTTTAAAAGATCATTTGATTATCTTAATAGTAGCTAAGTTTTGACCTTTTTGGACGCCTTAGTCTTTAGTATACATTCAACAGACCGAAAGTATTTGGAAGCTGAAATTTTTTTCTTTGAAATGGAACTGGCTAATTTAACAGCAATAGTTCGAGATCGAAAACAAATTACCCTTTCGGCTTAAGAATCAAAGTTTTCGTCGGGCATCGTTTGATAGATTTACACAAGGAAAACCAGTATTCATCCAACCCCATTTTTGAGTTGCGACCTCCCGGTGGATAATATTTTCAATGGTACCTTCAGCGTTTCACAATATAGCGTGAACAGTTTTCTTACTAAGTTTAATCAGCCCACAATACCTTTGCTACAGGACATAGAACGAAGTTCTCCTATTGTGTTATACCACAACTAAGCTCAGAACTTCAAGCCTTTTAAAATCTTTTTTTTTTTTTTCATAAGCATTTGTGAAGCTCATGGTGTTTTCGCAACTTGTTAACCACATTAGCTATTTTTAGGATCTATCGTTTTTAGCAGTAAGGCTTGAAAAATCACCTAAGTTCTTCAATTACTGTTTCCATGTTTGGCCTATCCGCAGGCTCTCTTACTATGCACCGTCTCGCAAGTCGTTGAAACGCAGCGTTCGTCATCTCGTCTATTTGTATTCGACGCCGCCGCGGGTCTGGCTGTTTCTTGATGTTCATTTCGCACAGCAAAACGCCAAAGCTATAAACATCTACCTAGATTTCAAAAGAAAAACGAAACAACGGCATCTTAGTTCGTATAGACATACGAAAAGGACATAGAAGGCTTTGTCCATAGCCTAAAAATTTTTTTTTCAATTGAAAGTACATTCTCAAAATTATTAATAATTCATAAAGAAAATACAAAGGAAATTAATGTTTAATGAGTATTTAGAAATCAAATGAAAAACTGGTCAGTTCTGCATCCTTAATTTCTCCTTCTAAAATCATTTTGTTTGAGAAGTAATATCAAGCATTCGACACAGTTTTTCATCACCAGATGAAACACCTCGAAGTTCGTCAAAAATACTCCGCTGCGCGTCGTATTTTCAACTGGTGATGAAACACTGCTTCTCATGCTTGATCAAAAGCCATATTATGGCTCTTAGCTTGATATATTACGTCAAAACCCGTCAATACGGACACTGAGGAGGCCATGGAAGTACCTGCCCGTTAAAACGGGCAGGTCCGTATTAAGCGGGTTAAATTTAGAGAAAATGCGAGAGCTTTCTTTCCCCAGGGACAAAGCGAACTGTCCATCCGTAATAATGAGGTGTCCATATTAAGTGGATGTCCGTAAGGCGGGTTAAACTTACACACGAATCAGGAACCTCTACGAATTTTTGTTGTTCTTGCGATTTGAACACAACGTGAGATTTTTAGAAATTTGTTTTCAAACCCACAAATTTGGAATCGGAATCGGAAACAAAGGACGTAGATTAAGGTACTTTAGATACAAGTGTGGAAATTTATAACGATTTTTTCCACTTCACAAACTGAAAAAGCTCTGATCTTGAAGGCAAAAAATGCTAGAAAGATGCGTTGTAGTGAGGTGCAACTACATTGGCGACCCTAAGAAAGCGATAAGCTAAGCATGCATAAATCCTGTTTTTGAGTTCTTGATTTGTCCCATTACGTCAGATAAGAGCCTATCGATTTGTAATCAGCGGAATGGGTGTGGGCTGTGCCAAAGAAATTTAGTAGACTTTATCTTGTTTTGTGGAAATCGAAAACATTTTTTTGAAGGAGATCTTAATATAGTAAATTGTTCTTTCAGTTGACAATATAAACTTTTAGGTTCAAGGAACTTAAACATACAGTGATAAAAAAAGTATTTGATTTTATCTCAAACAAAGTTTCGATTGAGTCTTCACGACACTTAGTCAGGTTAATACACTCTCATCTTAAGAAAAACACTGCCATAGCCAATAGCAAAGGAAACGCTGGAAATGTATGCAAAACACATGCACAAGGTCTGCATGTTGGGGTAGGTATTTTGAATCACAAGTTGAGACCTTTGTCTCTCAAGGCGTGCATTGTCAAATTTGTCAGAGTTTTTTTCTTTCTAGAAGTAAAAGGTTTGCTTTTGAGGAGACATTTTTGAGAAAACCCTTTTTTTTGTATGCATGATAGCTTTTCTACGATGAAATCGACCTACTTTAACATACTAACCTTGCAACTAATTGGTCGGTTGGGATCTTCAGTTAAGCACTCGGGTGGACTATACAACGCAGTCCCCCGTTCATTTCTTTCGCTCTGGCTCACAAGGTTAGCTGTACCATAATCGGACACCTTTGCTCTCCATTGGTTACCACATCGCCATAGCAACACATTCCCACTGCTGATATCACGGTGGATGATGGGTGTGGCCTTCTCGTGCAAGTAATTAAGCGCCCGCGCTACATCGAGTGAGATAACAGACACTTCAGCTGCACACAAAGGAGGCTGTTCGCTTTCATACAATCTATTTCTCAAACTGCAGTCCATAATTTCTGTAACTAGCAATGGTAATTTGTCATCAATCGAAGCCCCAATAAAAAGTAGTAAGCAGGGATGGCGACATTTTGAAGCCATATCCACTTCTCTCTCAAATAAATGTCTGTTGAAATCAGAGGCTATTTTTACGTGCATTTGTTTCACAGCGACATCACAACCGCGAAAAGTTCCTCTTAAAACACTTCCCCAAGCCCCTCGCCCGAGCTCTTGATTCGAAAGTTGAATTTCACGCCGATTAATGACCCAGTCACGTGAACTGTCCTGTTGAAAAGAAGAAAGGATGCAGTTTAAGCCACTCTCACGCTGCTCTGTTTGACTCAGTTCTTCCCTCATCACTGCCATCTTTTGCTCTTTATTTCTCAGTTGTTCTTGCAGCTGACTGACTAGCTCTTGTTGATTTTGAAATCCGTGCAATTGTGTTGCCATTGTCGTCAATTGATGCTCCTTTTCTTCTAACTGACTTTGCATGTCAGCGACATGTCGCTCCCACTTTCTCAGTTGTTCTTCCAGCTGACTGACTAGCTCTTCTTGATTTTGAAATCCATGCAGTTGTGTTGCCATTGTCGTCAATTGATGCTCCTTTTCTTCTAACTGACTTTGCATGTCAGCGACATCTCGCTCCCACTTTCTCAGTTGTTCTTCCAGCTGACTGACTAGCTCTTCTTGATTTTGGAATCCATGCAATTGTGTTGCCATTGTCGTCAATCGATGCTCCTTTTCTTCTAACTGACTTTGCATGTCAGCGACATGTCGCTCCCACTTTCTTAGTTGTTCTTCACATTCTCGCGATTCGTTTTTTTGGCTTTTTTCTTGATCGTATGTTTCTCTAAATTTCTTCCAATCTTGTTCGTATGCTCTAATTTGACTTTTCAGCTCACTAACACGACTTTTTGACCCGCTGGATGGTTCTGTATTAGCTTGCAATGTAGTCAGTTCTTCTCTCATGGTTTTCATTTCTTCTTCCTTTGCATTTAACTTTTCTTGCAACTCAGTGAGCTGCTGTATTGCGGGTTCATTATTTTCATTGTTCTTCTTGTTTTTTTCCTCTAACTGTTTGTGCAAGTCAGCCAACTGCTCCCTCAGATAGCTATTGATTTTTTGCAAGTTATCAACTTGGTGATTCAATATATTGACTTCGTGTTTTAAGGATTTCATCTCTTCATCTTTTTCTTCTAACTGTGAATGTAGCCTTCTCAAATGGTTTTTCGTTGTTGTTTCTTCTTCGTTCGAATGATCCCAGATGTTTTGATCCAATACATTTCCTCGCACTTCCGCCATTTTCCTCTGGAATTAAGGAATGAACGCAAAAGATTTAATTTCACTGAATAAGGCAGAGGGTGAAAACGTTTGAAATTTTATTGCAACAAAAAAAAAATTAGTATGCGAACGATCAAACCAATTGAAATTTTGAAATTATTGTTGGATCCCAGCAGGAGCAGCGACTTAAACAAAGTTAACATTTGGAAACGGTAACGTTTTTAAAGAAGGAAGTAATTTTATTTCTTCTCCTTGAGGGAAGAAGACCACAAGAGAGTTCCGGCTTCCTTTGCTCAAGCTCATTCTAAGCAGTACAATAAAAAGCAATCGGCATTTTTGAGATGACTGAGGATAACTGAAAGCCTGACACACTATAAAATAAAACTCCACCTGTGAGACTCATAAACTTTTAGCCACTTAGTAACTAAATATCAGATACGATAAGAACTCAGATGACTGCTAGAGCACGGTATCACGTACATTCCCAGTTAGGACTGAGTGAGGGGTCCGGTTTTATCCCATTCTGCTTGATACAAAAAAGCAGTAGTTAAAGTAATGTTATCCCGAAATGCCGAATGAAGCATGAAATGTCACTGAATCTAATTTACAAAGTCTTGCAAATTTGTTTTACACGCACAGGCACAGTTTCAATGAAACTCGATTCTTCGGGGAAATCAGTTTTCTGTGTTGCTGTATTAAACAACAACTTACTTACCTTGTTATGTGATGTTGTTCCCAGTCAAAGAGTTGGAGTAGTTTCTGAATTTCCTCTTGCCAGGGAACTGACTGACTGATTATCGAAAGCAACCCGGAAATTCTTCCCCCTGATACGACTTGTATTACGTTTCTTAGAGACTGTGCTTAAATATTTGATACTTTGGTAGCCCGAAACTTGAATCCTTTACTTCTTTGACATCCAAAGCTTCAGACGGAAAAGAAAACCGATTAACGAAGGAAAATGTTTGATTTAGAGCAAGTTTTCCACAGCAGAATGAGCTTTACAGGCCGAAGGAACACTCGAATCGCAGAAACAAAATGACGATGGACTTTCACTGTTGTGATCGTTAAGGTTTTCATTCGACATTAGCGGGTTAGTATTCAGACCAGGGAGATTGCAACGTAAAATTTCCCGCCAGCGTGATCGCTAGAACAAGTTAGATTGAACTTAAAAGTTCACTGAACGTTCCCGTTTCCATGCAAGGCAAATGCATCACAACTTAATGAAATTTAAGATGCCTTCAAGGCACTCATTATTGTAGCCCTTTATCCCCAGAAACAATTAATTGACCGATGAGTTGAAAATAGATTAAAGAATGACGCAACACGAAACCAAAGTCCGATTCCACAAGCTATACTCCGGGGTGGGTACTCAGGAACGTTGTGGGTGGTTAACCGATAATGTGCCGCCACAGCATTGAAATGTGGACCTGGTTTCAGATGCACTTTGAAATTGACATTCAATTCGCTGCTGATTTTTGCGAAACTTTCGTACCTCCCAGGAAACGTAGAATACACGAGATTATTCGTTGAAGAGAAGAAGTATTGAAATCAGGACCCTGTTGAGCGAGACATATACGTCGCGGTATTCATGATATCTTTAAGAGGGAAACCCCGGCCCTCGGAACTTAACAGGCAGTAGCTTTTCCGGGTCCAACATCGGTTCACAGACCTTTAAAGGTAAGTCAGGGAATTAAATATTAAAAAGAAGAGCTAACTTCAAGCTAGGAGGCTCTGACTCGGGTGTGGGAATTACCATTCACATTGACATTACTTGACATTTCTTAGGCAGCAGATTTAACCCATTTTGGAGAGGACTGGTGAGTTGATTCCGGATGATTGAGTTGTTTATTTCTTTGAAGTTTGTGTGGAGAAAATACCTGATTACCGTCTTTTTTATTCCGGGGCTAGAGGTTTCACTGCAGTCGTTTCTCGAGAACCGATCTGTGCAGTATCATGACTCATCTCATCCACTCGAGCAAAGGCAAATGGAAATTCTAATACATACTGTTGACTCTGATCATCTCCAGTTGATCCCAGCAAGAATACACCGCTGTTTAAAAAAGTGTTTTATTTGGCCTGCCATCAGCAGACACTTGGGGCCAGTTATTTAAACGGAGTTTAGCCCGTGGTTAACAAAATTGCATTTTAAGCCATTTTCAGCGGTTAACCCAAAACCATTTATCGTGAACAATTCCAATAAAGCATATAGCGTAGACTAGAAAGGCACTTAAATGTTCAGACGGATATCAGAGGGATACTAATTTTGTGGAGTCATCTGAGACTAAACCATTTGCTTTTCAACATTGTGCAGAATTGTTTGCAATTCGATTTTTGTGGTAGAGATTTCTCTCTCAAATGGATTCAGTACTTTATTGCATCATCATAACATCTGACTATTAATTAGCAGTGCAAAATTTAATAGTTCGAAAAAAGTGCCCATTTCTTTATCTCGGGAAAAATACCTTTTCCAATGAGATTATGCTGTTTGACCAAGATACTGAGATGTGCCTACGCTATATTTTCTAGTCAATAACCTTACTTATTTCATATCGTAATTTTTTTTGTAGAATTTTTGACAAAATAATCTGGAAGTCTCTGTTGTGTCTGGCTTTACTCTGTTACCAAGTAACGGAACGAAGGGGTTACGCTGGATGAAGCGGAACATTGAAAATTGCACGCCGGTCGTTAAAATTGTGTCAATAACAAAATTATCGAATCTGATTAGTTCTCAGCTAGCCTTCAATTTGGAGTTATGACCCTTCCCTTCAGGCGCCGGGTGTTTAAAAGATAGATAGCGCAATCCAGCACGCAGAGTTATCCACCATTTGAACAACTGGGGCCTGGCCGATAACCCTTACCTATCTTTTATAATTTTTTAATTTATTTTGTGCGTGTGTGTATCTGTTAAATCAAGGTCAATACAAAAGAATTGGCGCAGACTGCCGTAAGGGACTTCAACTACAATGGGACAGTGCTTTACGTCTTCAGGAGACCGAGCAGAAAGAGCTCGATTGTCTCGACGCACGGAACTTCATGGAAATGAGTTGAACAGAAGAGAACAACAGAATGACTTGCAAAGAGCACGAAATCAAATAGCTGATCTGTAACGAGAGCTACGCGCACAGGGAGAGGAATCAAGAGAACAAATGAATGCCATGCAAAGGGATCATTCAAATCAGGTTACAGAAATGACAAGAGAATTAAGTTTAAAAGACGAAGAATTAAGAAGGTTGAGAGAACAAAGAGATCGTGACTGGGTTATTAATCGAAATGAAGTTCAAATCAGAGGAGACCAGAACCTTGGGGAAGGAGCGTGGGGAACTGTTTATCGTGGGCAATTTCGTGGATGTGATGTCGCTGTTAAAGAAACGCACTCGAATATTATGTCTGATCGTAATTTGCAATCGTTCCTGCGAGAGGCTGAAATGGCTTCGAGATGCCGCCATCCTTGCCTGTTGCAATTTATTGGTGCGACAACTGATGAAAGACCACTGGTAATAACAGAGATCATGAAGTGTAGTCTGAGGGCCAGACTATACGATACACGTAAAACACCACTATCCGAACAAGAAATAACTATTATTTCTCTGGACGTGGCGAAAGCACTGAATTATCTGCATCAGAAACCACGACCGATCATTCATCACGATATCAGTAGTTCTAATGTGTTGCTATGGCGAGAAGGTGACCACTGGAGAGCTAAAGTGTCTGATTATGGCACTGCTAATTTTGTACGTCAAAGCAGTGTCAATTACGCAGGGGCTGCAGTCTACTGTGCACCGGAATTCTTGCATCCAGACCCCGCGCGGGAACGGATAAGCTGCAAGGTTAGTACTTCATCCGGCGTTCAAAATAAACTGCTTGTAAAATCAGCTTGTCTCTAACAATCCGTTTAGCTGTTATCTGCACTGTTATTAGGCGTTCGCGAAACAACGCGGTTAAACAATGAGAGAGGCAATCAGAGCATGTGCGAGCGCCGTAGGCTCTGGTAAAGGTGTCAACTTTTACCTCATATAAAGGAGCAATGTTTTTGAAAACGGATGTATAAATACTAGGTAGGCAAAGCCTTCGAGTCACGGGTATACCGTGAAATATCCCACGAGTGATTCGATTTTTCTTAATGCACACATGAGCCTTTAGTCGAGTGTCACTGTATACAAAGAAAAAATCAAGTCACGAGTGGAATGTTCACTGTATACCACGAGAAAGCCGTGCATAACTATCTCATGCCACTCAACGTGACGACCGAAAATAAGAAAACTCTACATCATAGTCAAGTTAAGTTCGAACAAAGTCAAATGATCGACAACTTGTGGAAAACTAAAGTTCTTATTCACTTCTGTCTACTTTACCTGCATCCTGAAGAAAATGTCAAGACAGCTGCCGAATATTTCTGATAGAATTTCATTTAGGCTTGTTGTGTCGAAGTACATGAAGTGTGGATCCATTTCGGTCTTCGCATATTATGGTTAACTGGTTCGCTTTTGCTGCTTTCAGTTAGCAAATCATTAAAATTCTTTGTCCGTTAAAGTCTGTTTGTTTTCGTACAGTAATAGCGGAGCTCTCGCGCGCGCGCGTGGGCGGAGCCCCATAGCTAAGGTAATCTACCCATCCCAGAAAATTTGGTAATCACATGACCGACCGACCGAGCGACCGACCGTCCGTCCGCACCACAGGCATACCAATGTTTACTCTCACACTTTCTGGCTATTTTGGGAGCCCAGGAGGAAGCTGATTGCACATCAATGTTGTCATCAATTGACAGCTGTCAAAACAGGGTATCCGCTGACCAGTATCACCTGACCGTATCGCGGGCTCAGGTGTCGACCCATCAAGGTCGAGTATTTTTTAACTTATCCGCTGACAATTTATTCCTTTTCAAATGATTGCAGGCTCACGTTCACTTTTTTTAAAAATTCATATCAAATATGTTGTGTTTATGTCAGTATCGCCCCGCACTATTACGATTTTGATTTCAAACTGACCTCAGACGCAAAAATTCAGACAGTTTTTTTAAAATACAGGCGGGGAAGACCTTTTCTTACCATGGCCAAGTGTTGGTCACGCTCCGATTGGTTAAAATTTGACGGGTGAGTTCATGCGTAAAATTTATGCAGCATCTTGAAAGTTGTTTACTTTGACAGCTGAAGCTGACAGAGTTTTGAGTCAACTTGTGATGTTTTTAACTGTCTTTTTCCACTGGATGTACAAAATGAAATACAGCTGCTATCAAGAGTGTTCTTTTATTCATGGCTGGTTTGTTTATTGGGTTTTTGGGTGAGAAATGCGTCGCTTGTCAAAGCCGATAATCCGATTTCGGATGGCATCGTTTTTGTTTTTCACCTTGCTGGATGCGTGCGAGAATTATAAAGGCTCAAGCGATCCTTGCCTTACTTGATAGCTTTCAGGAGCTGCATCTCGAAATATGGTAAGCCTGAGTAATTAAGAATTTAAGAATTTGTAAACTTGTCGATCGCAAAAAATTCGGCCTGATTTGTTTTCAAAGCCTTAGTGATCAAGAGCCATTATTGCTCTTAACTTTTTGGGTGTACATATAAGGCTATATCAACTCGATACAAGATTTGTTTCACTCCAAAATCACTTAGCTTTTCAATAGGAGCCGTGGCTAAATCTGTATATTACATTTTTAACTTTGACGAAGAATTCCGAATGGTAGTTAATACTCAGGTTTAATAGTGTTGTTTGCAAACTTGCTTCTGGAAATGTTGGTGGAATAAAAAGTTTTGGCTTTCTCTATCTGCTCTATTTTCGGCGCGAAAATGGGGAGGCCGCAAGCATCGCCGCGTTTTTTTTTTACATACTACCCGGTGCATACTGCAGAATATACATTCCGCTGGTTTAATGTGCTTCTGATTGGCTCTGTTCTCTATGGCATGGGATGAATATCTCATGTCCTTATACGTACACCCGTTTTCAAAAAACTTACTTTTTTTTCTTTTATCTGGGATGGAAACATTCAAAAGAAAACACAAAAGATAAACACGAAAAAAATGCGTTTTGGAAAAATAGTTTTAGCAGGATAGAAAGAGCACGTACAAACTACATAAAATATGCGATTGCTACGACCGCCAAAAATTAGGAGAGGAGTTGTGTGGGTAAAACGGCTCTTACCACCCAGTCAAAGTTCATTTCCTTTACATGCAAATATTTTATAAATTTCGAAATTGTTAGAATTTCATAAAATCTCTCCCTTACGCATTACACACCTCAGTGTTTTTTTTTGGTAAAATAAGCGATCATGTATGGCGAGTACTAAAAATGTGGATCACTTTAAGGATACAAATAAAATCTGGTACAAACTTTAGATGAAGGAAATGACTGACGCCCTGTACGCAAATGACTTACTGAAACATTGTTTCTTTCTAATTAGGTTGATGTGTATAGTTTCGGTGTCCTCCTCTGTGAAATGTGCATCAGAGAACAACCAGACCCGGGGAATCGTAAGAGACAAATAAAGCGGATCGGAAACCGCTGCCGTCGAGGCCTCGTGAGGCGATGTGTACAGCAAGAACCTTGGGAAAGGCCAAATATGGACAGGATTATTAATGAACTGGAGAGACCCAGTGGATGGGTGTCGTTCTAGTGAAATCAAAGGCGTTAGAAGGTGTGGCCGCTACACTGCTTTTTCCAATGGTGGTTTCATCTTTTAAATCCAAGTCTCAGATGTGCAAATCCAATGAGAGAAAGAATAACCAATTAGATATTGAGTTAGAAAAACCACATACAGAGCAACCTATTTCTAAAAAAGGATATTATTGGCTAGTGCGTAACCTCCTCGAGATCTGTACTTAACTGAAAACGCATCTTTTTAGAGTGGATAGAACGCGAAATTGACCCTCATCCGCGTTCTAAAGGAGTGAAAATTTGATTGCCTCGTTTACGAAATGTTATCCATCTAAGAACTGAGGCTCAGTCTTAATACTCAGAGTGACTCCATTAGTGCGAAACTCTTTAACTTGCTTACTTGCTTATTTCGAGCGAACTCGAACTCCATTAACTAGCTTCATCCATTCCTTCCGGTTTTCCATGATGTTCTTCAGTTCAGCAATGCTCAAACCAGTATCATTTTGCAGCTGGTCTACGTATGTTAATGCTGGTCTTCCTCTCTTTCTTGCGCCGTGCTTTGGTTCCCAGAGTAGTAGATCACTTATCACCTCATCCTTTTTTCTCCAACAGTGTCCTATAAACCGCAGCCTCCTGATCATCAGTATATCTGTAATCTTAGGAAGGTTGCCGTACAGTTCTTTGTTGGTTTTATGCTCCTTCCAGGAAACTCCAAGAACTGCTCTGAGCACTCTTGTGTACGTACCATCTAGTCTATTCATCATCTTTCCAGTCATCGTCCAGCATTCAGCACCATAAAGCAGTACACTTTCAACTGTGGCCCGAAAGAAACCTATTTTGAGATGATTTTTTAGGTTTGATTTCCACACTTTCATCATTTTGTTGAGTGCACTCCAAGCTTGTCCAATTCTTATATTCATGTCCTTTTCACTGGATTGTATCCACGAACCAAGGTATTTGAAGTTATCTACTTGCTTCAATTTGTTCCCTGCCAGTGTGACAAAATCACCTACAGGTTGATTGTACCCAGCATGTATTCCGTTTTCTTGTAGTTAACATGCAGACCCACTGTTTTCGCAGCAACCTCCAGTCTTAATAAGAGAAGTTGTGCCTCTTCAAGATATTCAGAAATTAGGGCAAGATCATCCGCGAAATCAGTGTCGGTGATGTATGTTGCTACATGACGGGAGCTCTGCCGTGGTGTAAGCGTGAACCCAGTGTGTGTTTTAACTTGTAACATATTTTTATACGTTACTTTTCTTTTTATGATCTATTGTTTTTTACTTGTATATATAGAACATTCATACGATATTTTCTTTTGACGCCATGAAATGTGGACCAATGGAAGAGTGGCGCGAGAAAGGCTTGAATGAGAGTAGACCAGTTAGAATGGGTTTCATGAAATGGTCAGAAAGAAGTGATTAAGCGAAAATAGCAATACTCGAACTATTCACAATAATGAGAACTCTTACATACGATCTTATCTAGGGAAAAACACAAACATATTTGCGTTCATTATTGAAGCCTGTTCCAGGCTCCGAGATAGATACTCCGCGAAATTGAGAAAGCGCGAACGCTAAAATATAACTAGAGGAGCCTGGAGAGAGAAAAGGCAGCGGTAGCGCTTTTGATTGGTTGAAGCAAATTTCTGGCACAACCAACCAGAAGCTCTACCCGGATCTGGGTAGCGAGGCGTCATCAGTATAGAATTTCTGAGCTTTTTTTGTAGATTTGCTAAATATTTTATCATATGATCTCATAGGTAAATTGTATCTGGTGGGATCCCTTCCTTAGATCACAATTTCACATTTTAATAGTAAGACCGAGGTCTTTAATTAGTTAGTTCTCTTTTTACCCTGAGTAACGAGTAATTACGTAACAGCTTGATTGAGATGGGTCAGACGTAGTTAATCGTATGGAGCTCTAAATCAACCCATAAGCTGTAAGGTTAGTACACGTGCGTTACTTTTCGAAAAAGAGAAAGATATCCACCATGTACTTCCTCTGTAGTCAAAAATGAACTGTGATAGAAAAAAAAGAGCCGGGAATGCACGGTCAGTTTTATTCAGAATTGAGAGACTTTATTATACTTTATTTACCAAATAATAGCTCGAATGGCGATCAACATACTTAGATTGCGTGATCCGATTTTCTAAAAAAATACAAAGAAAATTGCAACGTTTGTCGGGCAAATGTAAAGTAAGCTATTGACTATAGGCTTCAACATTTTCTTTTCGAAGCTTGTACTGTTGGTAATAAAAAATGCAATCAAGCAAGAGAAAGCTGTGCATGATGGGAGAACAGTGATGGCAGGAGATAGCCCTATTTTTTTGGGATGGGCATAACATAAAACACACCGTTTCAAGGCGAGCAAGACCGACTGCTGGTTTTTGATAAGCAGAAGGTTTACAGGGTATTTGCCTTTAGAGGAAAGAACTAAACTTCCAGTTACCTGGTTGTGAAAAGGGTAAACGAGATGAAGGCTGAGAAGGTTTAGATCGAGTTCATCGCGCGTAGAGTCAGCCTCTTTCAAAATTACATACTGAGAGACGGACCATTAGAAAGGTAATGTGAGAAGGGGAATTTTTAGCTCCCAAGAACTTTTTTCCTGCCGATTGCCTGTACGAGTTGCAGTCCAGGAATTTGTCTTTTTGTAAAATTTCCTTCATGCCCTTTTCACAAATATTGAATTAATTAAAATGATACTGCTTTGTTTCATTGGATAGATAGCTTGTACTTTGACGTCACTTTTACGGTTACCACGGCTGCATTATATTAGAACGCTCCATGTAAGGAATCAAAGACAGTCTTGGATTCTGAATTCAACGCCATGGATTTTGGATTTCAGATATTGGATTCCAGTCTTTGTCAGTGGAACTTGGATTCTGGATTCCAATCCTTAGTGGGATTGCAGATTCCTTGAGCTGTATTCCGGTCCAGGTTCAAACGCTTCGTTTTTATTTTGCCTCTACTGATGGGAAGACTTTGTTGTGTCTACTAGTTACTCAGATCAAATTTCATGCATGTGGAGGTCATTGGTTTTGCAGAGTAAACGCAAATGAAAAGTTGACTCCCTCTTTTTTGGAGCTTCTATTATTTTTCTCATACGCTGGCAATATTTCACCAAGTCAAAGCGCTATAATTATTTAGAGATTTGTTTTTGTCAAGAAGTAACATTTCAAGGACACCTTGCTTAGTCTAAATAAGCCGGCTACTCTGACTGTCACACCTAAAGCTGATTATTTCACTAAGCCATGTTGACATAAAGAGAGTCTTAGAACTCTGAGCATGCTCTATAGATACAAGAGTCTGATGCAATGCCTCTGAGTCCAATTCATTTTAAGTCGGAAAATGAAAAATGAAAATGATTTCATTTCAAGTTACTCAGGAATTTTTCTCTGTTAGTTACCCATTTCGCTTGAATAGCAGTTCTCTGCAGGGACTCATTCTCATTTCGCTCCAATTGCCTTGTGGCCAAACACTTGTCATGTGCCTAAAATAGTGCTTAAGGCAAGGATTCAGTATTCTTTTGAGTTCAATCTCACATCTGTTTCTTCCCTTTTTACATGAGATCGGATTCCTTCGTACTCTTAGATGGGATTACCCTACCAGCAGAGCCTTTCTTTCGCTTGTCCATTTTGGCATACTCGAGAAAGACTCTGCATAAATCAAGTAAGATCTTTGTTGAGCATGCGCTGCGTGTTGCAAGGATATAGTTTCAATCCAAGGCTTTCTAGCCGTGTGCTGCTTGGTACGGCTGGCTCGGTCAGGTTATGACCACAATCCCCAAAACTGCCCAAAAATCTGGCTGCAGCTTTGATTTTTTGAAGGGAAGAGCGGGGCTTGTGAACAGCTATTAGGGAAAAACATCCCTTAAAAGGTGAATTTCGCGTAGTTTCAAAATCATCACGAATTCTATCGTACTGTATCAGCAATCCAAGTTTTGAAAGAGAAAAAACCATTGTTTGAAGTGTTTCTTTATCACTTTTAATATCGCATCCCTTTGCTCCAGTATCTTAGTACGTTCTTACATAACTAAAACGCTCTTTCTAAATCAGTGTCACTGTCGCACAGTTTATTTTTGTGCCCAAGCAGGGCTCAAAACTTGGAACTATCAGTTTTCGAACTTTTGGTGCCGTAGACAAATTTATATGGAGTTTCATTGAATTCAGTCTCATGAGAAACACTTTATAAGCTAAGTAGGGAGTTTAAAAGTAGGTATTTCTCTCTGTGTAAGGCAATACTCTGTCTTTACAAACTTTGATTTTGGTATTCATATTTGTAACAGGAGCCAATGCGCTTACTTTGGTTGGCACATTTATATTAATAGGTGACGTTAGCGTGAGTATCGCTATTCAAAACATGTTGATGGTCTTTTTTACATCGAATAGGCAAAATTGCGAAATTTGATTCAAGGAATAAACCAGATTCACCACCCTAGTTCTCTCCTCCGCAGATTTGCTGATGGTTGTGCAGAAAACCACTATGACTATACCTTATATTTATATAGTGAAAACGCTTAGTTACTAACAATGTACCCCGCTATCGAGCCATGCCTTCCCCCGGTGAGGAAATCGTTTATCTGCATGTCTTGCATCTCAGTAAACCAGTGTTCAGGGACATCAAAACGTTATTGTTTAACGCCTGAATGTACATAATTCACAAAATAGGTGTATCATTCTCATCAATGTTACTAAACTAAAAGAACAACGAATTTGATATTCATTCTGAGTTTCCTTACAGAATTGAAGTAACAACAACATGAGGACAACAGAAAAAAAAATCAGAATTGATTATTTGAAAACGTTATAATTGTCAAAAATTAGAGCCCATTTCGAACTTTTGCGAAATATTAATGTGAAAGACATCAAGTAAATGTTACTCTTGTGCGACAGTCACTTAACAGTTTTTCAGGCCATAACGAGTCACATATTCGATTGTTATCGGGTTGATGTGTTAGAACGCGCAAATTGGTGTGACCGGACCAATGTTTAGGACTGAGGGGATTAGTTTGAGAAGATATGGTACTACCGGAATCGGTGGGGGTGTTGCTAACCTAATGACGATAAATAAAAACTATTCACCGAAGTGGAGGTGGCTGGTGGTGGTTATTTAGCCACCGACAGTGAGGTAAATAATTGTTTTAGTATATACTAAAACAATGAGATAATTGAGCCCAAAAATGATGATTTTTAACTCATTTACCGTTGCCAACGATTACAATTTTGGCGCGCAATGACCGAACAGCCGCGTTCGTCGCTTTTTCTTGCCGACAAATAAACTGACTTTTGAAGGCACTTGTTTAGCTCTTGCGGGGGAATTTCTTCAAAAGGAGTTGTGAATTCTTTTTGTATTTAAAATCATTCTGTAAAAAACGATTGTTAAATTTAGTTTTAAGCTTATTTATGAACAACTCAACTAAATAAAGTTGTGAAATTTCCTTGTTTGTTACGGCAGCAAACCGGGAAGGCATTTTGCTCGCAACATACGCGACTTTGGCGTCGCTCGCTCGGGGGAACTGGGTGTGAATCAGTGAATAGTGAAGGATATTCACTGATTGAGTAGCCAATCAGAACTCGCGAAAAACACTATCCACTGTTTTAGTTTATACTTATATTTAATAACTGATATAGTGATCAATTGCCCATTACACCTGACTTAAACTTAATTATCACAGCACACTGAAAATATATGTATATGTCCAATAACAACATGAATAAAAAAATTAAAGGAAATCGTTACTACATGTGGAACCAGCTACTGAGAGTTGCTACGCATTTGAAAATTGGAATATGATCTTATCGCTATACTTTATGGGAATAAAGCCTAAGCCCACAGTTATCATTTTTGAATTAGGCGTACGACCAAGCGAGGTTTTTACTTTATTAGGGCTTCTTGTTATTCTGCATTAATCAAGCTCGCTTCTGGGCGTCCTTCCCTAGCAGCCACCGCTTTTAAATTTCACTTTTTATGGTTTTGCCGTTTTACTGTCACATGGTAATCTACGGGCAAGATATTGCCACTTCTACGTATCAGAGAAACAAACGTTATTGCGGTCCAAAACGCAACCTACGGCACCTTAAGCATGTGTCTAAAATAAAGGAAAGACCTTGACGGAACCTGCATGACCAGGATTGAAATAGCTTCTGCTTCTCTATGACTCATTTCGTTGCCGGCAAATATGTGCATCGATCTCGGACATTACAGTGGAACCCCGTCTTACGACCCCCTAGTTTATGCGACCACCTCGTTATTACGACCATATTTTTTCGACCCAAACGTAAAAATCACTGAGTCAGTTTACTGTTATGAAGACCCCGTTCATGTGACCACCTTGGTATTACGACCAGGATTTTCTGGCCCAACGGTGGTGGCATTAACGAGGTTCCACTGTAATTGTTTTCCCCCTGATAATGGGTGGTGCAAGAATACTGAAAAACAAGGGTGCTCTTCTACTGTGGTGTTAACGTGACTGAAATTCCGAGAATCGAAAGGTCACAAGGTCCACTAAACTTCCGCGAAGTTGCATGGTTTGGTCTTCGGCGTTTCTTTAGCGCGCGGTTGTCGGCCACAACGAGAACAAAACGAGGAAATATTGAATTTGTTTCCGCTTCTAAAGGAAGCTAGGGCGAATACAAGATTCCGTCAGATGTGCGGGCGGTTTGGAGTTTTCAGGTAGGTTTCATGAATGAGTTATAACGTAATTATCTGATCGAAGTGGGTCGAACAGTAAACACCGCTTCAAAATCCCCTCTGGTTTTTAATAAGCAGGAACTTTACCGAGGAGCTTTACCGAGAGATGAAAACTGAGTTCCATAGAGAAGACAACTGAATTTCCAGACACTTTGTGAAGGAAAAGGGTAAAGAAACTGATGTATAGGCTCATTTCCATTCGTTTGATTGTGCTCAGTTGATATCGGCGTCGAAATTCCATTTAGACGGGAAAGAAAACCGATTAACAAAGGATTTTAAAGATATTAAGTTTTATTTGGAGGGAGTTTTGCACACTTGCGTTCAAGCCTAAATATTGTCGGCAGAAGGAGCTTTACAGGCGGGAGGAACCCTCGGCTCACTTTCACTTTCACAAAGCGGGTATACAGACCGAAAAAAGCGCTGTTTTCGAGGTGTTTGTTCACAGGAAAATCTTTTTTATGACCGTGCTTTGCTTTCCATCCGGATAGGCACTAGAAAAGCATGAATTCATCTTTTGAAAAACCCGTAAACATTTAAGAAATACTTTTTCTAGTATAATAAAGACAATAAATGATAGCAAAATCCAAATGGGTCACTTTTTGCCCACATGACAGCTGTCTAGATCTCCTCCTTCATGTAAATACTGCGTCACGCAAAAACCTTAGAAATTCAAGCCGTGCTCTATCACAAAACTAAGAGCCCTATCGGCGAGAAAATTTTGTATAAATGTTAGTATTAAGCAGCTCTAATACCTTATGAAAGTAGAAACTCAATGGAATAGATAATTCATATTTAGTTTTGAATTTTGATGACGTCATGTGAACCAGCAATAGACTGATTGAAAAATGTCCCATTCTTGTTAAACTGTAAAGAGGAATAAACTGTTTCAAAATGGCTACAGCCATACTGATAAAAAAAAAATGCATTCTATAAATTTTGCTTATTTTTATCTGCCTTTATGGTTTGGTTAGCTGTGTGACCATCGGCCTTGATTTTTGCTGATTAATTCGCGCTGCTCAGGAATGTTCCAAAGTTGCAATCGGATGTCCCGAAGTTGCTTCGGAATTAATTCTGTGATTTATTCTTTTAGCGGAAAGAAATAGTTATGAGGAAGTATTACTTCTGGAAGAAATAAAGAATAAATAATTATTATTTCTGGCTTGCCCAGGGTTTGAACCCGCTTACGTGTGACCCGCCATATCAGACGGATTAGCTGACAGCGCCATTATAACGCAAGGTAATTTGAGATGTAAAAAATAGCGATAAGTTATACACGAAATGCGAGAAAAGAGTTTACGGAATGAGTTGGAGATATCGCGAGATCACTTCTAGTTCTTTCGGTTAGAATAAATATTTGGGGCGGAGCGCAAAGTATTAAAGGATTTGCGACGCTGAAGTATCAGTAGAATGTCATAAACTTGCAGTTTGCTTCCCAAGTGAGGCCGGAAGTTGTTCGAGATACCTCGAAATCGGTTTTAAGAGACTTAAGAAAGTCAAGATTACACAAGTTACATGCTGTCATGGAAAAAATTTGGGGGACAGAAATGTGTATAACGATAGAGTGATTACTGGAGATTATTGCAGCAAGATTGATTGATTCGAAAGAGGAAGATCGAGGAAGTGGCAAGGTCGACGGGGGTGGGTATGCGCCGCCCAGGACTCCAAATTGGCACCCCGTTCTAAAAAAAATTTCCCCTAAAATTGATACCCCGTTCTACAAATGGGCCAATTTTTTGTATCCCGTTCTAGAATTCGCCCTAAAACTGATACCCCGTTCCAGAAATGGGCCGTAAGCTAACGATTTTCCTTCTCCTCCACCGTCCCTTTCTTTTGAGCCTGTCTCCATCTCCCTTGGGTACATTATGGACTCGTTCCTTGCGCCTATTTATCCAAGATGGTGGAGTCAGGGCTCGCGGCTCGCACCACAATACGCCCGCCCTGCACGCTAAAACACAGGGTGCAACAACGGCACTACAGTTTGCTTGTTAACGCATTGAACCGTATTTTTAAAAGCAATCTGTCCTTGAATAATTTCAAATGGCTGCTTACAAAACTGGAGCTTTCGTGCGTTCGAAATATTATACCCCGTTCTAGAAAACGCCTCTGAAATGGATACCCCGTTCTAAATCACGAGCTTCAAAATCACGACCCCGTTGGGCGGCACATACCCGTATAGGTAATGTATGGGAGTACCCCCCGGTCGTTTGCGTTGCGTGTAGACGAACCGATTCGGACTGAGCGATAGATTGTCATCAAGGAGAAGCAAAAAGCAGTTTCCGTGATTTGTAACGGTTCATTGTTCTTTCTCTGGTTTTGTTTGGAAGAGTAGGTGTTTTTATACTTGTTTTTCTATTACGTTTTATTGCTTTTCATTTAATAATTTCTTAAAGCTTATGATGCGATGTTGTATTTGAATTATCATCGGAGAGGAGATTGTGCATTTTCAGCAAGTTTTGTAAAGGAGTGTACTGATGTTAGTTACGTTGCTAGAGAAGGTGTGGAGTCAACAGTACATAAGGAAAGTGTTGTTGTAGAGGAAATAAAAGAAGTGGAACTGAGATCTTGTCGTGTGCAATTTATTTATGACAGAAATTATAATCGACACGCGGCCTTACACCTAGACCACTTCCGTTGAAGAAGCCAAGACGTCTTGTTACTCAAAGGAGAAAAGTAGGGGGTATTTGTACGGAAGGGTATCCGGAAAAATATCAGTTCTTACTATTCCTCGGCATTCACAATTAATTCCACAAGCACGGCGCCGAACTGCTCGCTCCCATAGCGTCTTGTTTGTATTTTAAACTTCGTAATTAACGGAAACGATGCAAAATCATCAAAAATACGGTAAAGTTGCGGCGTTAAGAGGCCTCGTTCATCCTCGAAATTCGCTGGGAAATTGTACTGTACCAGTTTACTAGCTTTTGTTCGAAGCTCAGTTTTCAGGATAAATGGAAGGACTGAAAGATAACGATGAATAGACAGAGTACCATTGAACAAGTCAGTGACAAGTTACCTTAAAATAGAACGTTCGTTTGAACATTCAAAGCTAAGAAACCTTGACTGAGAGTCTGAACAGCTTTCTGAATGCTAAATATCAACGCAACATGTTCAACTCTTCCCCCTAGGAAACTGAGTAAGTCTAACAGATCCCCGGCTTTGACGCAGCCCTACTCTAGACAAGAAGCATCTCGTATCAGACGATTTTCCCTTCTTTGTTGAAACTGCAGCGTCCGTAACACAGAGCAAGATACTCACGAGGAAAGATTACGAACGATGAGTGAAGGATTGATTAAACTACAGTTGGCTGTACCCCAAGGCCCACAATTTGGTGCAACGAGTGCGGATAAGGACGAGAAAGACCAAGAAGGCATACTAGGCACTGAAGACATGCAAAAACAATGAGCAACTAAACAAATTTAATTACTTACTAAGGATGTCAGAAAAAAATAAAGGAGAAATTTTAACTCTGGGAGAGCATACGAACTACTCGGCTCAAGAAAAAGGCAAACATCAAAGGCAAGCGGGAACAAATCAGCAAGTTAAAAGCGGCAAGTTAATGGAAGAAGGAAGTCGAGATTGCGAACTTCAAAGTCAAGTAGAAAAAGGTCAGTTTGAACTGACAGCAACCGGGGAATCCGCTCTTAATCAAGACGAGCATCAAGAAGAGCTAGAACAAAATCAGTATGAATGGGCAGAGAAGAGAGGAGAACAACACGATTTGGGGGAAATTACAACACGATTAACTGCATTTAAAAGAAAAGGTGAGCTATTAAGAGGAGACAACCAAGAACGAGTTTCACATTTGCAAAGTCGGTTAGAAATCATCCGGCAAGAGTTTCTAATCATGAGAGAACAGACGAATGAACTTGAAATTCAAAGTGAACGTCTGAGATGGGAGCATAAACGAGTTATTCAGCTGCAGAGTCTATTAGATACAAACGGACTCGAATTGGCAGCAATGAGAGAAGAACTGATTGAATTTCATAAACAGGAAGAAACACTGAGAGAAAAACAACAGCGAGTTACTGAACTGCAAAGTCAACTTAAGGAAAACGAGAATGAATGGGCAGTAATTATGGAACAACTAAATAGATATCAAGGACAAAAAGAACAATTAAAAAAAGAGCAACAGCGAGTCACTGAAATGGAAAGTCAGTTAGAAATTAGCCAACAAGAATTGGAGACAATGAAAGAGCGCCTGAATGGATTTCGAATGCAGGAGAAACAATTAGAACATGAAAAACAGAGAGGCACTGAACTAAAAAACATGTTAGAAATAAAGCGACAACAATTAACGAGAATGAGAGAACTACTAAATAAATTTCAAAGACAAGGCGAACAATTAAAGAAGGAAAAACAAAACGTTAGTGAAATTCAAAGTCGGTTAAGAAAAAAGAGGCACGAATTAGCAGACCTTGATGAACAACTCGGAGAGGAACGACAACGAGTTTTTGAGCTGCAAAATCAGTTAGAAACAAACCGACAAGAGTTGATAACATTACGAGATCAACTGAACGAATTTCCTGAACAGGAGGAACTACTAAGAGAGAAACATGATCGAATTATTGAGATGCAAAAACAACTTGAAGTAATCGAACTCGATCGAGCAGTAATAGAAGAAGAACTAAATGGATATCAACCAAAAGGTGAACAATTAACAGAGGAACATCGACGAGTTGTTACACTCCAAGCTAAGTTAGAAGGAAACCAGGATGAACTGAGGAGAATAAGAGAACAGCTGAATACATTCCAAAGAGAAAGTGAAAAGTTGAGACAGGAAAGAGGAAGAGCTTTTGAACTAGAAAATCAGCTAGAAACAAGCCAACAAGAGCTAATAAAAAAACGAGATCAATTGAACAAATTTCACGAAAAGGAGGAACTACTAAGAGAGAAACATGATCGAATTATTGAACTGAAACGTCTACTTAAAGTAACGGAACTTGATCAAGCAGCAATGGAAGAACAACTAAATGGTTATCAACAACAAAGTAAACAATTAACAGAGGAAAATCAACGAGTTGTTAGACTCCAAGCTAAGTTAGAAGAAAACCAAGACGAACTGAGAAGAATGAGAGAACAGCTAAATGAATTCCAAAGACAAAGTGAAGAGTTGAGAGAGGAACAAAGAAGAGCTTCTGAACTAGAAAATCAGTTAGAAACAAGCCAACAAGAGCTGATAACAATACGAGATCATTTAAACGAATTTCATGAACAGGGAGAACTACTGAGGGAGGAACATAATAGAGTAATTGAACTGGAAAGTCATCTTGAAGTAATGGAACTTGATCGAGCAGTAATGGAAGAACAACTAAATGGATATCAACAGGAAGGGAAACAATTAACAGAGGAACATCAACGAGTTGTTACACTCCAAGCTAAGTTAGAAGAAAACAAGGAGGAACTGAGAGGAATGAGAGAACAGCTGAATGGATTCCAAAGACAAAGTGAAGAGTTGAGAAAGGAACAAAGAAGAGCTTCTGAACTACAAAATCATTTAGAAACAAGCCAACAAGAGCTGAAAACAATAAGAGATCATTTAAACGAATTTCATGAACAGGGAAAACTACTGAGGGAGGAACATAATAGAGTAATTGAACTGGAAAGTCATCTTGAAGTAATGGAACTTGATCGAGCAGTAATGGAAGAACAACTAAATGGATATCAACAGGAAGGGAAACAATTAACAGAGGAACATCAACGAGTTGTTACACTCCAAGCTAAGTTAAAAGAAAACCAAGAGGAACTAAAGAAAATGAGAAAACAGCTGAATGGATTGCAAAGACAAAGTGAAGACTTGAGAGAGGAACAAAGAAGAGCTCTTGAACTAGAAAATCAGTTAGAAACAAGCCAACAAGAGCTGATAACAATACGAGATCATTTGAACGAACTTTATGAACAGGGAAAACTACTGAGGAAGGAACATAATAGAGTAATTGAACTGGAAAGTCATCTTGAAATAATGGAACTTGATCGAGCAGTAATGGAAGAACAACTAAATGGATATCAACAGGAAGGGAAACAATTAACAGAGGAACATCAACGAGTTGTTACACTCCAAGCTAAGTTAGAAGAAAACCAGGAGGAACTGAGAAGAATGAGAGAACAGCTGAATGGATTCCAAAGACAAAGTGAAGAGTTGAGAAAGGAACAAAGAAGAGCTTCTGAATTAGAAAATCAGTTAGAAACAAGCCAACAAGAGCTAATAACAATAAGAGATCATTTGAACGAATTTCATGAACAGGGAAAACTACTGAGGGAGGAACATAATAGAGTAATTGAACTGGAAAGTCATCTAGAAGTAATGGAACTTGATCGAGCAGTAATGGAAGAACAGCTAAATGGATATCAACAGGAAGAGAAACAATTAAAAGAGGAACTTCAACGAGTTGTTACACTCCAAGCTAAGTTAGAAGAAAACCAAGAGGAACTAAAGAAAATGAGAAAACAGCTGAATGGATTGCAAAGACAAAGTGAAGACTTGAGAGAGGAACAAAGAAGAGCTCTTGAACTAGAAAATCAGTTAGAAACGAGCCAACAAGAGCTAATAACAAAACGAGATCAACTGAACGAATTTCATGAACAGGAGGAACTACTAAGAGAGAAACATGATCGAATTATTGAACTGAAAAGTCTACTTAAAGTAACAGAACTTGATAAAGCAGCAATGGAAGAACAACTAAATGGTTATCAACAACAAAGTGAAAAATTAACAGAGGAACATCAACGAGTTGTTACACTCCAAGCTAAGTTAGAAGAAAACCAGGAGGAACTGAGAAAAATGAGAGAACAGCTGAATGGATTCCAAAGACAAAGTGAAGAGTTGAGAAAGGAACAAAGAAGAGCTTCTGAACTAGAAAATCAGTTAGAAACAAGCCAACAAGAGCTGATAACAATACGAGATCATTTGAACGAATTTCATGAACAGGGAAAACTACTGAGGAAGGAACATAATAGAGTAATTGAACTGGAAAGTCATCTTGAAATAATGGAACTTGATCGGGCAGTAATGGAAGAACAACTAAATGGATATCAACAACAAGATGAACAATTAACAGAGGAACATCTACGAGTTGTTACACTCCAAGCTAAGTTAGAAGAAAACGAGGAGGAACTGAGAAGAATGAGAGAACAGCTGAATGGATTCCAAAGACAAAGTGAAGAGTTGAGAGAGGAACAAAGAAGAGCTTTTGAACTAGAAAATCAGTTAGAAACGAGCCAACAAGAGCTAATAACGAAACAAAATCAATTGAACGAATTTCATGAACAGGAGGAAATACTAACAGAGAAACATGATCGAATTATTGAACTAAAAAGTCTTCTTAAAGTAACAGAACTTGATCAAGCAGCAATAGAAGAACAACTAAATGGTTATCAACAACAAGGTGAACAATTAACAGAGGAACATCAACGAGTTGTTACACTCCAAGCTAAGTTAGAAGAAAACGAGGAGGAACTGAGAAGAATGAGAGAACAGCTAAATGAATTCCAAAGACAAAGTGACGAGTTGAGAGAGGAACAAAGAAGAGCTTCTGAACTACAAAATCAGTTAGAAACAAGCCAAGAAGACTTGATAACAATACGAGATCATTTGAACGAATTTCGTGAACCGGGAGAACTACTGAGAGAGGAACATAATAGAGTAATTGACCTGGAAAGTCAACTTGAAGTACTGGAACTTGATCGAGCAGTAATGGAAGAACAACTAAATGGATATCAACAACAAGGTAAACAATTAACAGAAGAACATCAACGAGTTGTTACACTCCTAGCTAAGTTAGAAGAAAACCAGGAAGAACTGAGAAGAATGAGAGAACAGCTGAATGAATTCCAAAGACAAAGTGAAGAGTTGAGAGAGGAACAAAGAAGAGCTTCTGAACTAGAAAATCAGTTAGAAACAAGCCAACAAGAGCTGATAACAATACGAGATCATTTGAACGAATTTCATGAACAGGGAAAACTACTGAGGGAGGAACATAATAGAGTAATTGAACTGGAAAGTCATCTTGAAGTAATGGAACTTGATCGATCAGTAATGCAAGAACAACTAAATGGATATCAACAGAAAGGTGAACAATTAACAGAGGAACATCAACGAGCTATTAGAAAACTACTGAATGAATTTCAAATAGAAGCTAAACAGTTAACAAAGGAGCAGGAAATAGATAATGAACTAAAAAGGAAGTTAGAAAACAAGCAAAGGGAATTAAAGAGAATGACAGAACTACTCAATGGATTAGAGGTGGAAGAACAACAAGTTACTGAGCTGCACTTACAAACAAACCAGCATGAACTAACGAGAATGAGAGAACAGATTGAACTTGGTAAAAAGGAAGAAGTACTTGAAAACGAGCAACAACGAGTTTGTAAACTGAAAAGTCAGTTGAAAACAAGCCAACAAGAGGTGACGAAAATGAGGGAGCAACTGAATGAATTTTATGAACAGAAACAACAGCAACTGCTGCAAAATCAGCTAGAAACAAGCCAGCAAGAAGTGAAGGGAATGAGAAAACAACTGAATGAATTCAATGAACAAGAGGAATTACTGAAAGAGGAACAACAACGAGTCACTGAACTGCAAATTCTAAAAGAAACAGGGCAGCAAGAGGTAAAAAGAACGAGGAAACAACTGCTTGAATTTCACGAACAAGAAAAATTACTGAAAGAGGAACAGCAACGACTTAGGGAAATGCAAAATCAGTTACAAACAAATCAACAAGAGTTAAGAACAATGAGGGAACAGCTACATGAATTTCACGAATTTTTACTACAAAAGGAACAAAAGCGAGGTTTTGACCTCCAAATTCAGTTAATAACAAGCCAGCTTAGGTCTAAGGGAATAAGAGATCAATTGAATGGACTTGAGAAAACGGAAGAGATAATAAGAATGGAACAACAACGACTTTTTGATCGAAAAAAACACTGTTTTGAGCTAGAAAAAAAACAGCTAATCATTAAACTGCAGATTCTGTTAGAAGACAGTCTACAAGATTTGACAAGAATGAGAGAACAATTGATTGGATTTCAAGGACAAAAAGAGCTTCTACGCGAGGAACAACAACGAGTTATAAAACAGCAGCTTCAGTTAGAAACAAACCAACAAGACTTAAGGAGATTGAGAGAGCAGCTTCAACGAAAAGAAGAGCTTCTTAGAGAGAAACAAACACTCGTTCTTGAACTTCAAAATCAGGTAGAAGCAAATCAACAAGACTTGGCAAGAGAGATAAAGTTATATAAAAAGGACGGAGAACGTCTAAGGGAGGAACAACGACGAGTGCCTGAACTGCAAAGTCAGTTAGAATCAAACCAACAAGACTTGGCTAGATTGAGAGAGCAGCTCGGTGGATTTCAAGGACAAAAACAGCTTCTACGCGAGGAGCAACAACGAGTTATTAAACAGCAGATTCAGTTAGAAAAAAACCAACAAGACTTAGCGAAATTGAGAGAGCAGCTTCAACGAGAAGAAGAGCTTTTAAGAGAGGAACAAAAACGCGTCCTTGAATTTCAAAATCAGGTAGAGGCAAATCAGCAAGACTTGGCAAGAGAGAGAAAGCTGTATAAAGAGGACCGAGAACTTTTAAGGGACGAACAACGACGAGTTCTTGAACTGCAAAGTCAGTTAGAATCAAACCAACAAGACTTGGCGAGATTGAGAAAGCAGCTCAGTGGATTTCAAGGACAAAAAGAGCTGCTACGCGAGGAACAACAACGAGTTAACAAACAGCAGATTCGGTTAGAAAAAAAACAACAAGACTTAGCGAAATTGAGAGAGCAGCTTCAACGACAAGAAGAGCTTTTAAGAAAGGAACAAAAACGCGTTGTTGAACTTCAAAATCAGGCAGAGGCAAATCAGCAAGACTTGGCAAGAGAGAGAAAGCTGCATAAAGAGGACCGAGAACTTCTAAGGGAGGAAAAACGACGAGTTCTTGAACTGCAAAGTCAGTTAGAATCAAAGCAACAAGACTTGGCTAGATTGAGAGAGCTGCTCAGTGGATTTCAAGGACAAGAAGAGCGTTTAAGGGAGCAAAATCAACTAGTCTTTGAGCTACAAAATCTGTTATACAGAAGCCATGAAGAGCTGAGGAGATTTAGAGAGTTGGAAAACGAGTTTCAAAGACAAGGTGAACGATTAAGAGAGTATCAACAAAGAGTTCACGAATTGGAGAATCAAATATTACCACAAGAACTGACGACAAGAAGAGATCAGTTAAATAGCGTAGCAAGACTATATGGACGACATAAAGGAACGGAACAACGACGAACTTCTGAACTGCAAACTTGCTTTGTTGATGGGATTATTGATAGGAGTGAAATTTCACTAGAGGAAACAGAGCTCGGACGAGGGGCTTATGGAGTTGTTTTTCGAGGAAAATATCTTGGTTGCAATGTTGCCGTAAAAAAAATGCACCAAGCAATAGTGTCTGTTCACAACCGAAGTTTGTTTGAAAGGGAAATCGCAATTGCCTTGAAATGTCGTCATCCTTGTTTGTTACAGTTTATTGGTGCGACTGCCTTTACATCCGATGACGAAAGCCCTATGCTGGTAACAGAAATTATGGATTGCAGTTTACGAACTAGGCTTTATGCAGAACCACCTCTCTCTGCCACGGAAATTTGTGCCATTTCACTGGACGTAGCTCGAGCTCTCAATTATTTGCACAAGAAGCGAGAGCCTATGATTCACAATGATATCAGTAGTGCTAATGTGTTACTACGGCGACAAGGTGACCGATGGAGAGCCAAAGTAGCTGATTATGGCAGTATTAATTTTTTACATCAGAGCACAATAAATGACGTAGGCGCTGGGATCTATTGTGCACCCGAGTACTTGGATAAAAAAAGTAATCGACCCACCAGCAAGGTCAGTGACATTCATTTTAAAAACGTCACCTTTTTGCGTGATCTTGGTTAGTCACCTCGGGGGTAAAATGGTTGCACTAGTTCCTGTAATTTAACCCTGTATATGTGAGATTTGAATCATACGTGTTTTATATTTGTCGTTATTTAATGCTCGAAGGGTGGCAGATGGGATTTTTTTAGTGCTTTTTAAAGACTTCTTTAATCTCTTGGCCAAAAAATAATCAGAATAATGCCATTTTGATCATACGTGACATGAGCCTGGTAAAATGCATCAAGAACGCAAAACGCAAACTTGGAATAATAGAAACGCTTGGTGACAAGATAATATTTAATAATTAATGAATGAGGCTGAGTATCTTATGAAGAATTATGGAGATCGAGGAGGGTACGGCCGAGGCGGATCAACACCCTCCGAGATCTCCATAATTCTTCATATGATACAAAAGCCGAATTCAATAATTGTTTTATTATTCATTCAAAATAATTTCTAGTTTAAAAACATAGCTAAAACATGCTTACCTCCATCGACCATCGATGTTAAGTTCATCTTCGATAGTGCACGTTTAGGGTTGTTCAGCTCCGCAAATATTCTCCAAATAGCAGATGTCGCCCTTCGAGTTGTCTTCTCGCTGTTCTTGCCATGTTTTTAGCTATTATATCGCCTAGTTTTTACTCTTGAAACGAGTGAACTGTGCGCCATTTTTGTTTCCACAACCAAAACAACTCAACCTCGTCCCCTGGTCTTCTCGGTTAGCGATGCATTAACCTACAAAAACGCTGCATTTTCCTCGCTAAACACAAAATTCTTCCAAATTTGGTCATCAATAACTGGTTATGGTGAATTAAACGTGTGCTTTTAGCCAATCAGAATCGGGGAAATACTCCTGGGGAAATACTTTGAATGAATAATAAATATTATTATTCATTCAAAATATTTCCCCAATTCTGATTGGCTGAAAGCACACGCATAATTTACCATAACCAGTTACTGATGACCAAATTTGGAAGAATTTTGTGTTTAACGAGGAAATGACGTCAAAAATGCAGTCCGCTACAGGTTGCTACAGGTTAAGGCACCATTACCGAGAACACCTGGGGACGAGGTTGAGTTGTTTTTGGTTGTGAAAAAAAAATGGCGGACATTTCACTTTTTTTGAGAGTAAGAACTACAGCTGGGACTAGGCGAAATAATAGCTAAAAACATGGCAAAAACAGTAAGAAGACAACTCGGAGGGCGACATCTGCTATTTGGAGAATATTTGCAGAGCTGGACAAACTTAAACGTATACTATGGAAGATGAACTTAACATCGATGCAGGTAAGCATGTAATAGCTATGTTTTTAATAAGATATTATAATCATTTATTTCTTCTTGCATGGACCTGATTTACCAAGAGGACTGAATGAAGTTACAGGTTCTTGACGTAAAAATAAATAAGATGGTGTTAAATAAGATCTCCTCGAATAAATTTCTAATTATTAAATCAGCAGTTCTGAAAAAAAAAAAAATAAAACAAGGAGCACATCCACCTGGAGCTTCCACCTTCTTTTTAAGGTCTGGTTCACAGCTTGGTGGACTTTAAGGCTTTTTATAGAATCGTTCTTTTACGCAAAACCTCTGCCAGCGAGGACAGTCTGTAATAAGGACAGTAAGATTTCCAGCAACTAAACAGTGGGGGGGGACAGGGGGGTGACAACCTCCCGCTTCCCGTACCCCGTTCTCCCGCCTCCCGTACCTTTTTGTTCCTTTGTCTCCCGACTCCCGCCCTTTATTGTATTTTTCCCGTCATCATGTAAATTATAAAGATCAGAAGCCCGGGTTTAGTGTTAAAGCTGTAGGGTAATTTGCCAAAGATGAAAATTGTTACAAGTCAGTTTTCTTAGTTAAACTGAGTTTTCACTAACCTGGTTATCTAGGTTTGACCACCGCTTCTGACATCCCACTACAGCGACAATAGTCTCAGTCCACTGTGCAGTGTAATAGCTATTGCAGTCATCAAAGATGCATTAACATGCATTTAGGAATCCCGAAATTACGGGGATCATGCCAAAATGAAGTCGAAGGGCCAAACGTTACGATAGAGTTCAGTACTCCTGTCTAGTTCCCAGCGTCTAATTGTACTAATTGCATATCCACCGCGGTTAGTTTTCGTTATTTTTCGTAAGAAGTCGTAAGCTATAAAAACTGACTTCAACGAGACAATAATTGCATGTTCGTTAACCGTTTGCATTTTAAAGCGTTCAGTTTAGTGCTGGTGGAGTATTATTGTTATCTGGTTATCAAATCTCAAACCTATTCATATTTGCTCGAGAAGTTGTATCTTTCATCAAACATCGGCGGGGAGGTTTAACGGTTATACATACATTTTTACATCGGAATGATGCATCTATGTCCGATTTTAACAAGAAGCATTTGAAGAAACGAATGCTCTGCTCTTATTGGCTTATTACAAGTTAAATAACAGGACAGGGAACAGGTTGCAATATGTGTAAAAAGTGCCCGTATTTTGCTACAGTAAACAAACTAGAAAAAGTCTTCCATGCGCCGAGGAGGTCGCACTGATCTCCTCAGCTCCTACTCCAAATGTTAGTTAGAGCAGTAAAGTCTGCCTCCTCTTCCTCCGAGTCGAGGGAACTTTTCTAAAATTACAGTGCAAAGTGCTAGGAAATGACACCTACCGTGCAGTTCGTAATCTTTGTTATCTATGAAGTCCAACCGGACAGCGTCCCACGCTGTTTGACTTCCTATTCTAATAGGCAGTGCTTTGGCCTTATCCAAAACAAAAAATTGCGTTGTATATCTAACCACTCCGCACTCTCCAGCGCGATCAGTGAATTTGCATTCCCTGGACACAAGTTTGCACCACGCCGTAAAATCTTTAGTGTTTTGCAAACTACAATCTTACGGAGCGAGCTCCCAGGAAGGTCTTCCATGTACGGATTTTTCCACACCACACCGAAAAATACTTAGACCGATTAAAATGGTCTTTGACGACATTTTATGCACCTATCAATGTAATGCCGGCGGGGGGGGGGGGAGGAAGGGCACAGGGTGGGGATTTGACTTTTTTCCAAAATTTGCAATCAAATTCCCTGCCCACGGGCAAATCATTCCAGTCAAATGCAACCAAATTTCCCCACCCCAGGCTGCACATTGCTGTCAGTCCCAAGGCAGAACCTAAGAAAGGCACAATAAAAATATCTCCAAATAAAACTCTGCAATCTTTTATAAACGTTGCTACATCACCAAAGATACATGTTCCTGTTACAGCTGCAATTATACGTTTTAACCATAATCCGTGTCACACTGGGTAGAATACATAAACCTTTAGGAGAAAGTCCACATTTTGTAAGTCTAGATATACCGTTCTTAGTAAAGGGTACAAACAAAGTCAGTTTTATCAGTGATTGTAGCGAACGAGCCATACACTAATCAACTGCACTTGCAAAAATCGGCTCGGTTTCTCTTTACTTCCGTTTACTTTGATACCACATTATATTAACAGGTTCAATTGATCAAAAACACCCTAAAACAAACGAAATTTGAAGACAAAACAGTGAAGTCCACTCAGCCTTCGCTTGCTCTCATTGGCCTCCATGACTTCCTGATCTTTTCAAACCGTATGGTGCGTGCGTGAAGCGTAGAAGCGGGAAACACATGTTCGGTCTCAGTCTTTTTCGTGCGAGTCGGCAGTCAAATATCTCCACGTCGGGCGAAGAAAGATTCAAATATCCTCTCCCCCGGGAGAACAAGATCAGTCAAATGCCCTACCCCAGGGACAACAAAGACAATCAAATCCCACCCTATGCCCTGCCCCCCCCCCCCTCCGCCTTTACATTGATAGGTGCATTACCTGCGAGACAGGTCAAACAGACGAGACACTGACACGACTTACACAGTCGACACACGTGTACATGTGTCACGCCACCTCATTCATGAGGACTCGTGACCTATGATGTAACCGACTTGGAAAGGTTTCCAATTTCACCAGAAGTAATGCTCTTTTTTCAATCCCGTGTGCGAATTTACGTTTTTTGACTTTTCTCGCATTAAAATTTTGATTTAGGGCCTCGGAGAACGTTAAACGGAAGTCAAGAAACGTTGTTGAGTTCGTTTCTTTGACTGGATGATGAGCAGTAACAATTAACGAAAGCTTGCCTTTTGGAATTTCTCTCCCGCTTCCCGCCATCATAGAGATCCCGCTTCCCGCCCTTTCTTCTCCCGTCTCCCGTACCCCTCCCGCCCCCTGTTCTCCCGGGCTCCCGCCCCCCTGTCCCCCTCCACACAAGTTAAGTTCGAAGAAAGTCAAATGATCGACAACTTGTGGATAACTAAAGTTCATGTTCACCTCTGTCTACTTTACCTGCATCCTGAAGAAAGACAGGCAGACAGACAGCTGCCGAATGTTTCTGACAGAATTTCATTTAGGCTTGTTGTTGCGAAGTACGTGAAGTGTGGATCCATTTCGGTCTTCGCATATTTAATACGGTTACTAAAGTAACTGGTTTGTTTTTGCTGCTCTCAGTTAGCAACTCGTTAAACTTCTTTGTCCGTTATAGTCTGTTTGTTTTCTTACTGTAATACATTTTTAACTTTGACCAAGAATTCCGAATGGTAGTTAATACTAGTGTTGTTTACAAACTTGCTTCTGGAAATGTTGGTAGGAAAAAAATTTGGCTGTCTCCATCTACTCTATTTTCGGCGGGAAAATGTGGAGGCCGCAAGCATCACCGGGTTTTTTTTGACATACCACCCGATGCATACTACAGAATATACAGCCTGCGGGTTTAATGTGCTTTCTGATTGGCTCTGTTCTCTATGGCATGGGATAAGTATCTGTACTGTACACCCGTTTTCAGAAAGCTGACGTTTTTTTCTTTTATTTGGGGAAGGAAACAAAAGAAAACACAAAAGATAAGACGAAAAAAAATGCTTGGAAAAGTAGTTTTAGCAGGATCGAAAGAGTACGTACAAATTACATAACGGGCACATTTTCCGGATTATTTCTCAAAATATGTGATTGTAAGACCGCCAAAAATTAGAAGAGGAGTTGTGTGGCTTTTACCACCCAGTCAAAGTTCATTTCCTTTCCATGAAAATATTTTGTAAATTTTGAAATTGTTTAAATTTCATAAAATCTCTCCCTTACGCATTACCCTCCTCAGTGTTTTTTTTGGTAAGATAATCGATCATGTCTGGCGAATACTAAAAATGTGGATCACTTTAAGGACACAAATAAAGCCTGGTACAAACTTTAGATGAAGGAAATGATTGACACCCTGTACGCAAATGACTTACTGGAACATTGTTTCTTTATAATTAGGTTGATGTGTATAGTTTTGGTGTCCTCCTCTGTGAAATGTGCATCAGAGAACAACCAGACCAGGAGGACCGTGAGAGACAAATACAGCGGATCAGAAACCTCTGCCGTCGAGGCCTCGTGAGGCGATGTGTACAGCAAGAACCTTGGGAAAGGCCAAATATGGACATGATTATTTATGAACTGGAGAGACCAAGTGGAAGAGCATAGAAAGTGTGGCCGCTACATTTCTTTGTCCAATGGTTTCAGTGGTTTGTTCAACTTTTAAGTCCAAGTCTCAGATGTGCAAATCCGATAAGAGAAAGAATAACCAATTAGATATTGAGTTAGAAAACCACATACAAAGCAACCTATTTCTAAAAAAGGATACTGTTGGCTAGTGCATTACCTCCTTGAGATCTGTACTTAACTGAAAACGCATCTTTTCAGAGTGGATAGAACGCGAAATTGACCCTCATCCGCGTTCTAAAGGAGTGAAAATTTGATTGCCTCGTTTACGAAATGTTATCCATCTAAGAACTGAGGCCCAGTCTTGATACTCAGAGTGACTCTATTAGTGCGAAACTCTTTAACTTGTAACATATTTTTATATGTCACTTTTCTTTTTATGATCTATTTTTTTTACTTGTATATATAGAACATTCATACGATATTTTCTTAATTTGACGCCATGAAATGTGGAACAATGGAAGAGTGGCGCGAGAAAGGCTTGAATGAGAGTAGACCAGTTAGAATGGGTTTCAAGAAATGGTCAGAAAGAACTGATTAAGCGAAAATACCAATACTCGAACTATTCACAATGATGAGAACTCTTACATACGATCCTATCTAGGGGAAAACACAAACATATTTGCGTTCATTATTGTAGCCTGTTCCAGGTTCCGAGATAAACGAGAGGACCCTGGGGAGAGGAAAGGCAGCTTTAGCGCTTTTGATTGGTTGAAGCAAATTTCCGGCCCGACCAATCAGAAGCTCTACCCAGATCTGGGTAGCGAGACGTCGCCAGTATAGAATTTCTGAGCTTTTTTTGTAGATTTGCTAAACATTTTAAAATATGATCTTATCGGTAAATTGTATCTGGTGGGATCCCTTCCTTAGATCACAATTTTCACATTTTAATAGTAAGACCGAGGTCTTTGATTAGTTAGTTCTCTTTTCACCCTGAGTAACGAGCAGCTTGATTGAGATGGGTCAGACGTAGTTAATCGTATGGAGATCTAAATCAACCCATAAGCTGTAAGGTTAGTACACGTGCGTTACTTTTCGAAGAAAAAGAAAGATATCCACCATGTACCTTCTCTGTAGTCAAAAATGAGCTTTGATAAAAAAAGAGCCGAGAATGCACGATCAGTTTAGAGACTTTATTACACTTTATTTACCACATAATAGCTCGAATGGCGATCGACATACTTAGCTTGCGTGATCCGATTTTCTAAAAAAAGATACAAAGGAAATTGCAACGTTTGTTGGACAAATGTAAAGTAAGCTATTTGCCAGAGGCTTCAGACATTTTCTTTTCGAAGCTTGCAATGTTGTTGATAAAAAATGCAATCAAGAAAGAAAGCTGTGCATGATGGGAGAACAGTGATGGCGGGAGGTAGCCCTATTTTTTGGGATGGGCAAAACATAATACAAACCGTTTCAAGGCGAGCAAGACCGACTGCTGGTTTTGATAAGCAGAAGGTTTACGGGGTATATGCCTTTAGAGGTAAGAACTAAACTTCCAGTTACCTGATTGTGAAAAGAGTAAACGAGATGAAGGCTAAGAAGGTTTAGATCGAGTTCATTGCGCGTGAAGTCAGAACTCTTTCAAAACTGGGCGTTTACGTGTACGTATTTGTTTACATTCTTAGGGACGGACCATTAGAAAGGTAATGTGGGCAGGGGAATTTTTAGCTCGCAAGAACTTTTTTCCGGCCTATTGCCTGTACGAGTTGCAGTCCAGGAATTTGTCTTTTTGTAAAATTTCCTTCATGCCCTTTTCACAAATATTGAATTAATTAAATGATACTGCTTTGTTTCATTGGATAGATAGCTTGTACTTTAACGTCACTTTTACGATTACCACGGCTGCATTATATTAGAACGCCCCATGAAAGGAATCAAAGACAGTCTTGGATTCTGAATTCAATCCCATGGATTCCGGATTTCAGATATTGGATTCTAGTCTTTGTCAGTGGAACTTGGATTCTGGATTCCAATCCTTAGTGGGACTCCAGATTCCTTGAGCTGTATTCCGGTCCATTTTCAAGCGCTTCGTTTTTATTTTGCCTCTACTGATGGGAAGACTTTGTTGTGTCTACTAGTTACTCAAATCAAATTTCATGCATGTGGAGGTCATTGGTTTGGCAGAGTAAACGAAAATGAAAAGTTGACTCCCTCTTTTTTTGAAGCTTCTATTGTTTTCCTGATACGCTGGCAATATTTCACCAAGTCAAAGCGCTATAATTATTTAGAGATTTGTTTTTGTCAAGAAGGAACATTTCAAGGACACCTTGCTTAGTCTAAATAAGCCGGCTACTCTGACTGTCACACCTAAAGCTGATTATTTCACTAAGCCATGTTGACATAAAGAGAGTCTTAGAACTCTGCGCATGCTCTATAGATATAAGAGCCTGATGCAATGCCTCTGAGTCCAATTCATTTTAAGTCGCAAAATGAAAAATGAAAATGATTTCATTTCAAGTTACTCAGAAATTTTCTCTGCTAGTTACCCATTTCGCTTGAATAGCAGTTCTCTGCCTGACCTCATTCTCATTTCGCTGCAATGAAAATCTCTCTTAAGCAAAGTTAATTAACTATAAAAAATACTTAAACATGAAAACGTTCGTGTTCTGTCCTGACTGGCATATCTCTCTTTGCCTTGTGGCCAAACACTTGTCATGTGCCTAAAAGAGTGCTTTTAAGGCAAGGATTCAGTATTCTTTTGAGTTCAATCTCACATCTGTTTCTTCCCTTTTTACATGAGATAGGATTCCTTCGTACTCTTAGATGGGATTACCCTACCAGCAGAGCCTTTCTTTCGCTTGTCCATTTTGGCATACTCGAGAAAGACTCTGCATAAATCAAGTAAGATCTTTGTTGAGCATGCGCTGCGTGTTGCAAGGATATAGTTTCAATCCAAGGCTTTCTAGCCGTGTGCTGCTTGGTACGGCGGGCTTGGTCAGGTTATGACCACAATCCCCAAAACTGCCCAAAAATCTGGGTGCAGCTTTGATTTTTTGAAGGGAAGAGCGGGGCTTGTGAACAGCTATTAGGGAAAAACGTCCCTTAAAAGGTGAATTTCGCGAAGTTTCAAAATCATCGCGAATTCTAAAGTCCTGTATCAGCGATCCAAGTTTTAAAAGAGAGAAAATCATTGTCTGAAGTGTTTCTTTATCGCTTTTAATATCGCATCCCAAAGACATCAAGCAAATATTACTCATGTACGACAGTCACTTAACAGTGTTTCAGGCCATAACGAGTCACATATTCGATTGTTATCGGGTTGATGTGTTAGAACGCGCAAATTTGTGTGACTGGACCCATGTATAGGACTAAGGGGATTAGTTTCAGAAGCTATGATACTGCCGGAATCGGTGGGGTTGCTGCTAACCTAATGATAATAAATAACAATTATTCACCGAAGAGGAGGTGGCTAGTGGTGGTTATTTAGCCACCGACACTGAGGTGAATAATTCTTTTAGTATATACTAAAACAGTGAGATAATTGAGCAAAAAACTGATGATTTTTAACTCATTTACCGTTGCAAACGATTACAATTTTGGCGCGCAATGACCGAACAGCCACGGTCGTCGCTTTTTCTTGCAGACAAATAAACTGACTTTTGAAGGCATTTGTTTAGCTCTTGCGGGGAAATTTCTTCAAAAGCAGTCGTGGATTCTTTTTGTATTTAAAATCATTCTGTAAAAACGATTGTTAATTTTAGTTTTAAGCTTATTTTTGAACAACTCAACTAAATAAAGTAACGCTTAATTTGCATTTGTAAACAAAAAACTTTTTCACAGGTTTTATCGATAAATGTCATAAATTTAAGTAAAAAAGACAAAGCTTTACCTGTTAAAACTTCCAAACCGAACTTCGTCTCCTTCTTCGTGTATTTCGGGAACAACTTGCTTGATTAGTTGTGAAATTTCCTTGTTTGTTACGGCAGCAAACCGGGAAGGCATTTTGCTCGCAACTTACGCGAGTTTGGCGTCGCTCGCTAGGAGGAACTGGAGGTGAATCAGTGAATAGTGCAGGATATTCACTGATTGAGTAGCCAATCAGAGCGCGCGAAAAACACTATCCACTGTTTTAGTTTATACTAATATTTAATAATTGATATAGTGATCAATTGCGCATTACACCTGACTTAAACTTAACTATCACAGCAAACTGAAAATATATGTATATGTCCAATAACAACATGAATAAAAAAATTAAAGGAAATTGTTACTACACGTGGAAGCAGCTACTGAGAGTTGCTAAGCATCTGAAAATTGGAATATGATCTTATCGCTATACTTTATGGGAATAAAGCCTAAGCCCACAGTTATCATTTTTGAATCAGGCGTAGGACCAAGCGAGGTTTTTACTTTATTAGGGTTTCTTGTTATTCTGCATTAATCCAGCTCGCTTCTGGCAGTCCGCTTTTAAATTTCACTTGTTATGGCTTTGCCGTTTTACTGTCACATGGTATTCTACGGGCAAGATATTGCTACTTCTACGTATCAGAGAAAAAAACGTTATTGTGGTTCAAAACGCAACCTACAGCACCTTAAGCATATGCCTAAAATAAAGGAAAGACCTTGACGGAACCTGCATGACCAGGATTGAAATAGCTGCTGCTTCTCTATGACTCATTTTGCTGCCGGCAAATATGTGCATCGATCTCGGACATTACAGTGGAACCCCGTCTTACGACCCTCTCGTTTATGCGACCACCTCGTTATTACGACCATATTTTTTCGACCCAAACGTAAAAATCACTGAGTCAGTTTACTATTATGAAGACCCCGTTCATGTGACCACCTTGGTATTACGACCAGGATTTTCTGGCCCAACGGTGGTCTCATTAACGAGGTTCCACTCTAATTGTTTTCCCCCTGATAATGGGTGGTGCAAGAATGCTGAAAAACAAGGGTGCTCTTCTACTGTGGTGTTAACGTGACTGAAATTCCGAGAATCGAAAGGTCACAAGGTCCATTAAACTTCCGCGAAGTTGCATGGTTTGGTCTTCTGCGTTTCTTTAGCGCGCGGGTGTCGGCCACAACAAGAACAAAACGAGGAAATATTGAATTTGTTTCCCCTTCTAAAGGAAACTAAGGCGAATACAAGATTCCGTCAGATGTGCTGGCGGTTTGGAGTTTTCAGGTAAGTTTCATGAATGAGTTATAACGTAATTATCTGATCGAAGTGGGTCGAACAGTAAACACCGTTTCAAAATCCCCTCTGGTTTTTAATAAGCAGGAACTTTACCGAGGAGCTTTACCGAGAGACGAAAACTGAGTTCCATAGAGAAGACAACTGAGTTTCCAGACACTTTGTGAAGGAAAAGGGTAAAGAAACTGATGTATAGGCTCATTTCCATTCGTTTGATTGTGCTCAGTTGACATCGGCGTCGAAATTTCATTTAGACGGGAAAGAAAACCGATTAACAAAGGATTTTAAAGATATAAAGTTTTATTTGGAGCGAGTTTTGCACACTCGCGTTCAAGCCTAAATATTGTCGGCAGAAGGAGCTTTACAGGCCGGAGGAACCCTCAGTTCACTTTCGCTTTCACAAAGCGGGTATACAGACCGAAAAAAGCGCTGTTTTCGAGGTGTTTGTTCACAAGAAAATCTTTTTCATGACCGTGCTTTGCTTTCCATCCGGATAGGCACTAGAAAAGCGTGAATTCATCTTTTGAAAAACTCGTTAACATTAAAGAAATACTTTTTCTAGTTTCTAATAAATGATAGCAAAGTCCAAATAGGTCACTTTTTGCCCACATAACAACTGTCTAGATCTCCTCCGCCATGTAAATACTGCGTCACGCAAAAACCTTAGAAATTCAAGCCGTGCTCTATCACAAAACTAAGAGCCCTATCGGCGAGAAAATTTTGTATAAATGTTAGTATTAAGCAGCTCTAATACCTTATGAAAGGTAGAAACTCAATGGAATAGATAATTCATATTTAGTTTTGAATTTTGATGACGTCATGTGAACCAGCAATAGACTGATTGAAAAATGTCCCATTCTTGTTAAACTGTAAAGAGGAATAAACTGTTTCAAAATGGCTACAGCCATACTGATAAAAAAATGCATTCTTTAAATTTTGCTTATTTTTATCTGCCTTTATTGTTTGGTTAGCTGTGTGACCATCGGCCTTAATTTTGCTGATTAATTCGCGCTGCTCAGGAATGTTCCAAAGTTGCATTCGGATGTCCCGAAGTTGCTTCGGAATTAATTCTGTGATTTATTCTTTTAGCGGAAAGAAATAGTTATGAGGAAGTATTACTTCTGGAAGAAATAAAGAATAAATAATTATTATTTGTGGCTTGCCCAGGGTTTGAACCCGCTTACGTGTGACCCGCCATATCAGACGGATTAGCTGACAGCGCCATTATAACGCAAGGTAATTTGAGATGTGAAAAATAGCGATGAGTTATATACGAAATGCGAGAAAAGAGTTTACTTGTCGGCTTGTTGGGTATTTAACGTACACCGGAATGAGTTGGAGATATCGCGAGATCACTTCTAGTTCTTTCGGTTAGAATAAATATTTGGGGCGGAGCGCAAAGTATTAAAGGTTTGCGACGCTGAAGTATCAGTAGAATGTCATAAACTTGCAGTTTGCTTCCGAAGTGAGGCCGGAAGTTGTTCGAGATACCTCGAAATCGGTTTTAAGAGACTTAAGAAAGTCAAGATTACACAAGTTACATGCTCTCACGGAAAAAATTTGGGGGACAGAAATGTGTATAACGATAGAGTGATTACTGGAGATTATTGCAGCAAGAGTGATTCGAAAGAGGAAGATCGAGGAAGTGGCACGGTCGCCGGGGGGGCGGGGGGGCCTTGGGTATTTTTGGGGTGGGTATGCGCCGCCCAGGACTCCAAATTGGCACCCCGTTCTAAAAAAAATTCCCCCTAAAATTGATACCCCGTTCTAGAAATGGGCCAATTTTTTGTACCCCGTTCTAGAATTCGCCCTAAAACTGATACCCCGTTCCAGAAATGGGCCGTAAGCTAACGATTTTCCTTCTCCTCCACCGTCCCTTTCTTTTGAGCCCGTCTCCATCTCCCTCGGGTACATTATGGACTCGCTTCAGACTTCCACGTAGCCTGAGGTCATGCCCTCTCCCTATTATCCCTTTATGTCTCTCACGGGAAGAGGGCATGATACATTTCTTTGTCGGATCACATGTAAAAAAGCCAGAATCTGGACTTTTTTCTGATTGGATAGGAAACAATATGGATGATTTGCGCTGTTCCGATTGGCCAAAATGCCGACATCCGTTAGTTCTTGTGGATTTCAGTCTGCATTTTTGCTTGCGAAATGAGCAGTGAATACACACGCGAGTTCGTTTTGAAATTTCTGCCGGCTCAGTTTTCTTGAATTTGAAGAATGCCTAAATAGAAATTTCATCCATTGAAATATTTTCCATCTCATCGTATACTAAAAAGTTGCAGTCAAAAATTCACCGATCATTTGAATGCAATTTGATACCGGTTACAAGATACAGAGGCGGCAAACGGGTTCACTTTTTAAATAATCAATTCATGAATGGAATCTTGACCAGGTTTGACTGTAATTCCACCTTCAGAAGCCTGCGAATTATTCTGAGCGATCGTCGCTTTCACAACACTTTTCAGTTCGTGAAATATAGTGCTTCAGCCTAATTTTTTTTTCACTGCTTTCGGCACAGAACGAAGTCAACGAGCTTTTGCCAGTAAATTCTTTATTATTTGTAGCTGTTGAAGGTACGGCAACTCCAGCAAGCAGTATTTCATCAGAAAAACAACACATTTAAAAATTTTTTTTAGGAAGCGCCATCTGAACTCTTTTCCCTAAAACTGATTTCAAAAGAGACATTATATTATTCGCGCCAAAATTTGATTCCCGTCTTGTAAACGCTGATTGGCTAATAACATGACAGGTCAAGCAGACGTTAGACTATGTAAATTAGGAGGCGGTTGACGGCTTGTTAAATAAATGTATCAGGCGTTATTTTTTTCCCCTCGAGGCAAAGAAGCAAAGAAGCAAAAAAAGAAAAAAATAATAAAAAAAAAGCCTGATCTCAGGTTAACTTCCACGCGCCTATTTATCCAAGATGGTGGAGTCAGCGCTCGCGGCTCGCGCCACAATACGCCCGCCCTGCACGCTAAAACACAGGGAGCAACAACGGCACTACAGTTTGCTTGTTAACGCATTGAACCGTATTTTTAAAAGCAATCTATCCTTGAATAATTTCAAATGGCTGCTAACAAAACTGGAGCTTTCGTGCGTTCGAAATATTATACCCCGTTCTAGAAAACGCCTCTGAAATGGATACCCCGTTCTAAATCACGAGCTTCAAAATCACGACCCCGTTCGGCGGCACATACCCGTATAGGTAATGTATGGGAGTACCCCCGGTACGGTCGTTTGCGTTGCGTGTAGACGAACCGATTCGGACTGAGCGATAGATTGTCAACAAGGAGAAGCAAAACGTAGTTTCCGTGATTTGTAACGGTTCATTGTTCTTCTTCTGGTTTTGTTTGGAAGAGTAGGTGTTTTTATACTTGTTTTTCTATTACGTTTTATTGCTTTTCATTTAATAATTTCTTAAAGCTTATGATGCGATGTTGTATTTGAATTATCATCGGAGAGGAGATTGTGCATTTTCAGCAAGTTTTGTAAAGGAGTGTACTGATGTTAGTTACGTTGCTAGAGAAGGTGTGGAGTTAACAGTACATAAGGAAAGTGTTGTTGTAGAGGAAATAAAAGAAGTGGAACTGAGATCTTGTCGTGTGCAATTTATTAATGACAGAAATTATAATCGACACGCGGTCATGCACCTAGACGTCTTGTTACTCAAAAAAGAAAAGTAGTGGGTATTTTTACGGAAGGGTATCCGGAAAAATATGATTTCTTACTATTCCTCCACATTCACAATTAATTCCACAACCACGGCGCCGAATTGCTCGCTCCCATAGCGTCTTGTTTGTATTTTAAACTTCGTAATTAACGGAAACGATGCAAAATAATAAAAAATACCGTGAACTTGCGCCGTCAAGAGGCCTCGTTCATCTTCGAAAATTCTCTAGGATATTGTACTGCACCAGTTTACTAGCTTTTGTTTGAAGCTCAGTTTTCAGGATAAATGGAACGGCTGGAAGGTAACGATGAATAGACAGAGTACCATTGAACAAGTCAGTGACAAGTTACCTTAAAAAAGAAAGTTCGTTTGAACATTCAAAGCTAAGAAACCTTGACTGAGAGTCTGAACAGCTTTCTGAATGCTATATATCAACGTAACATGTTCAACTCTTCCCCCTAGGAAACTGAGTAAGTCTAACAGACCCCGGCTTTGGATCAGCCTTCTCTAGACAAGAAGCATCTCGTATAAGAAGATTTTTCCCTTCTTTGTTGAAACTGCAGCGTCCGTAACACAGAGCAAGATACTCACGAGGAAAGATTACGAAAGATAAGTGAAGGATTGATTAAACTACAGTTGGCTTTATCGCAAGGCCCACAATTTGGTGCAACGAGTGCGGATGAGGACGAGAAAGACCAAGAAGGCATACTAGGCGCTGAAGACTGCAAAAACAATGAGCAACTAAACAAATTTAATTACTTACTAAGGATGTCAGAGAAAAATAAAGGAGAAATTTTAACTCTGGGAGAGCATACGAACCATTTGGCTCAAGAAAAAGGCAAACATCAAAGCCAGGCGGGAACAAATCAGCACGTTAAACGCGGCAAGTTAAAGAAAGAAGGAAGTCGAGATTGCGAACTTCAAAGTCAAGTAGAAACGGCAGGTCAGTTTGAACTGACAGCAACGGGGCAATCCGCTCTCAGTGAAGCAGAGCATCAAGAAGAGCTAGAACAAAATCAGTATGAATGGGCAGCGAAGAGAGGAGAACAACTCCAAGTTACTGAACTACACCATCAGTCAGTAGAGTTGGACCAACAAGAGCAGACGAGAATGACCGAACAAATCGATGAATTCTATGAACAGGACAAATATTTAAGAGAGCAACAACAACTAGATATTCAACTGCAAAGTCAACTAGAAACAAAACAACAAGAATTAGTGACAAGAATGAGAGAACAGCTGAATTCATTTCTTGGACAGAAAGACCTACTAAGAGAAGAACGTCAAGAACAACCTGAACGAACTGCGGGACTGCACAATCACTCAGAAATATACCAACATGACTGCACAAAAGAGGCCGGGCAAGAGAATGGAATTCACGGAAAGGAAGAGCAAATAAAAGAGGAAAAACAACAAGTTTTTGAACTGCATGGGAATCAGTTAAGAACAGATCTACAAGAGGTGAACACAGGGTTGACGAGAATGAAAGAACAACTGAACGATTTACTTGCAAAGGACGAACTTGTAGGAGAGGAACCACAACAAATTGCTGATCTAGTGCAAAATAAGTCAGAAGGTCTCAGAAATGAGTTGACGAAAATGAGAGAAAAATCGAATGAATTTCATGCACAGGATGAAATACTACGACAGGAGCAACAAAGAGTTGCTGTACTGCGAAATCAGTTGGAGACAAACAAGCAAGAGCTGACGACCGAAAGAAAAACTGAATTAGATGAAGGCATGGAATATGAAACACTGCTTAGAGTAGAACGGCAGCGACGGAATGAACTGCAAAGTCAGTTAAAAACAAACCGACGAAACATAGCATTGGCGAGAGAACAAATGCATGAATACGAGAAGCAAGACGAACTTCTCAGAGAGGAAAGACAACGTGTAACCGAGTTGGAAAATCAATTAGAAACAAGCAGGCACGATTTGGGGGAAATTACAGTACGATTGACTGCATTTAAAAGAGAAAGTGAGCTATTAAGAGAAGACAACCAAGAACGAGTTTCACATCTGCAAAGTCAGTTAGAAATCATCAGGCAACAGTTGCATGTATTCATGGGAGAACAGACAAACGAAATTGAAAATCAAGGTGAACGTCCAACATGGCAGCATAAGCGAGTTATTCAGCTGCAGTGTCTGTTAAATACAAACGAACTCGAATTGGAAGAAGAACTGGTTGAATTTAATAAACAGGAAGAAACACCGAGAGAAAAACAACAGCGAGTTACTGGGCTGCAAAGTCAGCTTAAGGAAAGCGAGAATGAATCAACAGTAGTTATGGAACAACTAATTAGATTTCAAGGACAAGAAGAACAATTAAAAGAAGAGCAACAGCGAGTTACAGCTGGAGTTACTGAAATGGAAAGTCAGATAGAAATAAGCCAGAAAGAACTGGAGACAATGAAAGAGCGCCTGAATGGATATCGAATGCAAGAAAAACAGAGAGGAAGTGAACTAAAAAAAATGTTAGAAATAAACCAACAACAATTGACAAGAATGAGAGAACGAATAAATAAATTACAAGGCCAAGGCGAACAATTAAAGAAGGAAAAACAACAAGTTACTGAAATGCAAATTCAGTTAGAAATAAGTCAGAAAGAATTAGGGACAATGAAAGAGAAACTGAAAGGATTTCGAATGCAGGGAAAACAATTACAACAAGAAAAACAGAGAGGCACTGAACTAAAAAACATGTTAGAAATGAACCGACAACAATTGACAAGAACGAGAGAACGAATAAATAAATTCCAAGGCCAAGGCGAACAATTAAAGAAGGAAAAACAAGAAATTACTGAAATGCAAAGTCAGTTAGAAATAAGTCAGAAAGAATTGGGGACAATGAAAGAGAAACTGAAAGGATTTCGAATGCTGGAAAAACAATTAGAACAAGAAAAACAGAGAGGCACTGAACTAAAAAACATGTTAGAAATGAACCGACAACAATTGACAAGAATGAGAGAAAGAATAGATAAATTACAAGGACAAGGCGAACAATTAAAGAAGGAAAAACAAGAAATTACTGAAATGCAAAGTCAGTTAGAAATAAGTCAGAAAGAATTGGGGACAATGAAAGAGAAACTGAAAGGATTTCGAATGCTGGAAAAACAATTAGAACAAGAAAAACAGAGAGGCACTGAACTAAAAGACATGTTAGAAATGAACCGACAACAATTGACAAGAATGAGAGAAAGAATAAATAAATTCCAAGGACAAGGCGAACAATTAAAGAAGGAAAAACAACAAATTACTGAAATGCAAAGTCAGTTAGAAATAAGTCAGAAAGAATTGGGGACAATGAAAGAGAAACTGAAAGGATTTCGAATGCTGGAAAAACAATTAGAACAAGAAAAACAGAGAGGCACTGAACTAAAAAACATGTTAGAAATGAACCGACAACAATTGACAAGAATGAGAGAAAGAATAAATAAATTCCAAGGACAAGGCGAACAATTAAAGAAGGAAAAACAACAAATTACTGAAATGCAAAGTCAGTTAAAAACAAAGAGCCATGAATTAACAAATCTTAAAGAACAACTCACGGAGGAACGACGACGAGTTTTTGAGCTGCAAAACAGTTAGAAACCAACCCACAAGAGTTGGCAAGGGAAAGAGAACAGCTAAATGAGTTTAAAAGAAAGGAAAAGTTACTAAGGAAGAAAAAACAGTACGTTTTGGAGCTGCAAAATTAATCAGAAACAAACCAACAAGAGTTGATAACAATAGGAGATCAACTGAACGAATTTCATAAGCACGAGGAACTACTAAGAGAGAAACGTGATCGAATTATTGAACTGCAAAGTCAACTTGAAGTAATAGAACTTATCGAGCAGCAATGGGAAAACAACTCAACGGAAATTAACAAGAAGGTGAACAATTAACAGAGGAACTTCATGAACGGGTTGTTAGACTCGAAGGTCATTTAGAAGAAAGCCAGGAGGAACTGATTAGAACGAGAGAACAACTGAATCGGTTACAAAGACAAAGTGAAGAGTTGAGAGAGGAACAAAGAAGAGCTTCTGAAGTAGAAAATCAATTAGAAACAAGCCAACAAGAGTTGATAACAATGCGAGATCAACTGAACGAATTTCATGAGCAGGAGGAACTACTAAGAGAGGAACGTAATCGAATTATTGAACTGCAAAAAGAACTTGAAGTAATCAAACTTGATCGGGCAGTAATGGAAGAACAACTAAATGGATATCAACAAGAAGTTGAACAATTAACAGAGCAACATCAACTAGTTGTTAGACTCGAAGGTCATTTAGAAGAAAACCAGGAGGAACTGAGGAGAACCAGAAAACAACTGAATCGGTTACAAAGACAATGTTAAGAGCTTCTGAACTAGAAAATCAGTTACAAACAAGCCAACAAGAGCTGACGAGAATAAGAGAACAACTGAATGAATTTCATGAACAGAGCGAAACACTGGGAGAAGAACAACAACGAGTTCTTGGGGTTCAAAATCAGTTAGAAACAAGCCAACAAGAGCTTACGAGAATAAGAGAACAACTGAATGAATTTCATGAACAGAGCGAAACACTGGGAGAAGAACAACGACGAGTTTTTGGACTTCAAAATCAGTTAGAAACAAGCCAACAAGAGTGGACGAGATTGAGAGAACAGCTGAATGAATTCCAACGGCAGGGCGGACAACAAGGGGTTATTGAATTACCCAATCAACTGCAAACAATTCAGCAGCAATTGACGACAAGCAGAGAACAGCTTAACAGACTACGAAGACAAAACGAAGGACCCAGAGGGAGGCACCAACCTGCAATTCCTGAAATGCCAACTCAGGATTGTGACTGGATCATCTATCGGCGTGAAATTGTCACTGAAAACTGTGAAGAGCTTGGACGCGGGGCGTGGGGCGCTGTTTTTCGAGGAAAATTTCGCGGTTGCGATGTTGCTGTAAAAGAATTGCACGCAAATATAATTTCGGATAACAACAGGCGTTTGCTTGAGCGAGAAATCGAAATTGCCTCAAAATGTCGTCATCCATGTTTGTTACAGTTCATTGGCGTGACTCCCACTTCTAATAACGGAAATTATGGACCGCAGCTTAAAAAGTAGGCTATTTAATGTTGACGAACCAGCCCTTACTTCCGCGGAAGTTTGTGTTATTTCACTGGACGTTGCTCTAGCTCTGAATTATCTGCACCAGGAACGCGAACCTATCATCCACCATGACGTCAGTAGTGGAAATGTGTTACTATGGCGACAAGGTGACCAATGGAGAGCCAAAGTGTCTGATTATGGCACTGCTAATTTTGTACGCCAGAGCACTATCAATTACGCAGGCGCTGCGATCTATCAAGCACCAGAGTCGTTGAACGGAGATCCAGATCAACCCATAAGCTGTAAGGTCAGTACAGGAGCAGTATATTTCGAAAAAGAGAGGGATATATATCCCCCTTGTATCTCTGGTGTAGTCAACAATGAGTTTGATAAAAAAGAGCCGAGAATTGAATGCACAGTCAGTTTTATTCAAAATTGAGAACTTTAATATACCTGTTTATTATATAGACACGAGTGTTTCACAGGAAAATAAACCACTCGTAAAATTCATAAAAACTACATCCGGGACCCGAGTGGTTTATTTTCCATAATTTCACATGTGAGTTTATCGATGACGTAATTTCGGTAATTTCCCTCTATTACTTTATCAATGTCTTCTTGTCTATATAATAAAAAGAACATTACACGGCGGCTTGAAGATATGAATTTTATTTTCTCGTGGTAAAAACAATATTTTACTCACACGCTGCGCTCCTTCGTAAAATATTGTTTTGCCACTCGAAAATAAAATTCCTACCTTCGCGCCACCGTGTAATATCCTCTATATATGATCTCCGGAGATCACGTCCATATATTAGAATCATTAGTTTGATCCTCTATACACTTATTTCGTATTTATGAATTTTACATCAGCTTATGGCGAGCATCGTATGAATAAATATAATCCGAGTTTAGAAAGAAAACAATCCTAAAGTACTCCCGGGAAGCTGTAGCATAACTATGCCTATGTGGACCCTATGCGTAAGGCTACGCAAATGATCTAATGAGGCTATAATCCTTTTCATTCAAAAGCCGTTTTTAGACAGATGATTAATAAAACCCAGCGTACACATCTTTTTACTTAATTTTCGATTTTCTTAATTAGGTTGATGTGTATAGTTTTGGTGTCCTCCTCTGTGAAATGTGCATCAGAGATCAACCAGTCCAGGAGGACCGTGACAGGCAAATAGAGCAGATCAGAAACTGCTACCATCGAGGCCTTGTGAGGCGCTGTGTACAGAAAGAGCCTTGGGAGAGGCCACATATGGACACGGTTATCGAAGAACTGGAGACGCTATGAAAAGTGGAACAAGTTGTTACAGAGTGCGCAAAGGGGAAACACGCGCATCCTCGTAATTTCCCCCTTCGCCCTTAAAAAAAAAAACCTGCGCCTGCAACTGGCCAGAGAAAACAGCCGACATTTCGCAACGCCACCACTGGTTTCCCCGCAAAATGATGTCTGAGAAACAAGCGCAGAAATTCCATACTGATGACGTGCACTATCCAGATCTGGGTAGGACTTCTGATTGATTGAGGCAAATATTCGGCACGACCAATCAGAAGCACATCTGGTTAGTGACGCGTCATCAGTATGGAATTTCTGCACTCGTTTTTCAGACGTCATTTCTCGGGGAAACCAGAGGTGGCGTCTCGAAATGTGAAGGCTACGCATTTCCTGCCTCCTTATAATAAATTCTAGGTAACAACAATAAACAAATTGGCACTATAGAATTAAATACTGAACTAATCATTTGTAGAAGTTTTTACTGTAGAAAAGATTTACCATTTGGAACTTATTATGACAGGAAAGTGAAATTAATCAATTAAACGTTATTCCTCTGTGCGACATACAGATGCTTATTTTTTTTTCCAGGCCATAAACGAGTTGGCCCAGTCAGTCCTTTGATTTTTATCATGTTTGAACAACGCGCACATTAGTGTGACTGGAACAATGTATGTATAGGACTGAAGGGATTATTTTCAGAAGACGGAATTGTAATTCTGAGTAGATGGGGGAGTGACCAACTTCACGTGGAAATAGCTACTTTAGAGCTTTGTAAATACTCACACCAGCGTGGTAGAATTCACTCCATCCCCATGTTAGAAATGGGATCAGAAAAGGCTTTTGTAGATTTGCTAAATATTTTAAAATTCGAATATGATCTTATCGGTTATATTGATGGGATCCTTTCTTTGGATCACAATTTTCAGTTTTGAATAATAAGACTCAGGTCTCTTTTTACCCTGAAGTTAATCTGCCTCTCTTTTACGCGTCCTGGTAACGAAGCCCTTGATCGAACCTGAATGACCGCCTTTCCTGACTCTTTTTACTGCCGGCAAATGGGTCCATCGATCTCGGGCATTAATTGTTTCATAATGTGTTGAGTAAGAATGCTGAAGCAAGGGTGGTCCTTCACTGTGATGTTAACGTGACTGAAATTCCGAGAATCGAAAGGTCACAAGGTCCATAAAACTTACGCGAAGTTGATTTCGTCTTTCGCGTTTCTTTGCAGTCGCGCAGGTGTCAACCACAACAAAACCAAAACGGGGAAATACTGAATTGGTGTCCGATTTTAAAGAGAATTAAGGCAAACGCAAGATTTAGTCAAATGCGCTGGCAATTTTAGGATTTTCAGGTAAGTTTCATGAATGAGTATAACAGCAATGATCTGATTGAGGTGGGCCAAACAGTAAACGCCGCTTTGGAAAAAAACCCGCTGGTTATTAATAAGCAGAAGCTTTAGGGAGGTTTTTAAAATGAGGTAAAATTCCGAAAATAAGCCCCGGGGCTTATATTTTCCAAAGGCCCTTTCTGAGAGGCTTATTTTTGGAGGGGCTTATCTACGGAGGGAAATTTGCGTTTCAAACTGATTTGGTTAGCCTTATAGATGGCGGGAAATTTGCCGTTTTTGCTTTGTTTTACTTTGTATTTGAGGGCAATTTCCTGGGGGCGATTTAACGGAGGGTTTTTTGCGTTACGAGTTTGGGGGGCTTATACATAGAGGGGCTTATTTTCGGAATTTTAGGGTATATCTTAAAGAAGACAACTGAGTTTCCAGACAACTTGCGAAGGAAAAGGGTTAACAAAATGTAGGCTCATTTTCCAATGGTTTGATTGTGTTCAGTTGCCCGAGTAGTTCAATCGATAAAACCGATAATCGATGACAATTGATAAAATCGATAAAAATTAGTTAATTGTATCGGAAATCGAGAAAAATTGATAAAGGCATACGTTGTGAGTAATCGATAATCATCGATTTTTAAATTATTGTTATCGATTTTATCGAACTTGTCAAATTTATCGGCGCAATACGTTTCCACGTAGTTAAGGGCAGCGAAGCATAAGAACTTCCCGAAAACGAGTCTAACAAAAAATTACTCTCGTAGGATAAGTTTAAAGATTTATTTCCCAAATCAAATATTGAACAAATACGTAGCATGATCGGTATTATACTCAACATGATTCAGCAGAGAAACAAAACGTAACAACTTCTTCTTGCATTTGACCAGGAGTGAAGACTCAGGGATGAATGCATTGAAACAACACCGACAATATAATGTGACCCCATCTTTTTATTGCATTTTTTTAATGTTCATATCATGAATGTTGATTATGCCAAGTTTCAAAAAAAGTTTGATAGTAGAACAATTTCAAGGGAATTACCTTAAGACATTGTACGACAGTAGTACAGTGGACGTACAATCCCGGGCTATGAGCGAGCAAGAAGGTCTTAAGACGCCCAGATAAAACGGATGTAAGCCGCTTATTAAACGCATCGGCAAAAACACAGCTTGTTTTTTTAAAAACGCTGTCTCGAAAGAACCGGTATTTTGCATTTATAAGTGTCAACAATACACGGTCCTTAATAAAAACGATAAAATCGATAAATCGATAAATTCAATATCTTAAAAGAGCAGCGATAGTTGTGAGTATCGATTTCTATCGATTGATCGATAAATCGATAACATTTAAATTTGATACTATTGATAGTTATCGATTTATCGAACGGTTTTCCGATATCGGTTTTTATCGATTGAACTAGTCGGGTCAGTTGATATTGGAGTCGAAATTCCATTCAGACGGAAAAGAAAGCGAGTTTTTCACAGCAGAATGAGCTTTATAGGCCGAAGGAAAACCCAAATCGAAGAAAAAAAAAATGTCGATTGACTTTGATTGATGTGATCGTTAATGTTTTCATTCGACATTAGCGGGTTAGTATTCAGACCAGGGAGATTACAACGTAAAATTTCCCGCCAGCGTGATCGCTGGAACAAGTTAGATTGAACTTAAAAGCTAACTGAATCTTACCGTTTCTATCCAAGGCAAATGCATCACAATTTAATGAAATTTAAAATGCCCTCAAGGCACTCATTATTGTAGCCCTTTATCCCAGAAACAATTAATTGACCGATGAGTTGAAAATAGATTAAAGAATGACGCAACACGAAACCAAAGTCCGATTCCACAAGCTATACTCCGTGGTGGGTACTCAGGAACGTTGTGGGTGGTTAACCGATAATGTGCCGCCACAGCATTGAAATGTGGACCTGGTTTCAGATGCACTTTGAAACTGACATTCAATTCGCTGCTGATTTTTGCGAAACTTTCGTACGTCCCAGGAAACGTAGAGTACACGAGATTATTCGTTGAAGAGAAGAAGTATTGAAATCAGGACCCTGTTGAGCGAGACATATACGTCACGGTATTCACGATATCGTTAAGAGGGAAACCCCCTCGGAACTTAACAGGCAGTAGCTTTTCCGGGTCCAACATCGGTTCACAGACCTTTAAAGGTAAGTCAGGGAATTAAATTTTAAAAAGAAGAGCTAACTTCAAGCTAGGAGGCTCTGACTCGGGTGTGGGAATTACCATTCACATTGACATTAATTGACATTTCTTAGGCAGCAAATTTAACACATTTTAGAGAAGACTGGTGAGTTGATTCCGGATGATTGAGTTGTTTATTTCTTTGATGTTTGTGTGGAGAAAATACCTGATTACCGTCTTTTTTATTCGGGGGCTAGAGGTTTCACTGCAGTCGTTTCTCGAGAACCGATCTGTGCAGTATCATGACTCATCTCATCCACTCGAGCAAAGGCAAATGGAAATTCTAATACATAGTGTTGACTCTGATCGTCTCCAGTTGATCCCAGCAAGAATACAGCGCTGTTAAAGAGTGTTTAATATTTGGCCTACCATGCATCAGCAGACATTTTGGGGCAGTTATTTAAACGGAGTTTAGCCCGTTTTTAACAAAACTGCGTTTTAAGCCATTTTCAGCCGTTAACGAAAAACCATTTATCGTGAACAATTCCAATAAAGCATACAGCACAGACTAGAAAGGCACTTATTTTCCTAAATCAGCCTACTAAGAAATAGATCTGGAGGTCTTTGATCTCTTAAACCGCGGCCTAAGTTAGAATTCGTTTAAATAACCGACCGTAGATATTCAGACGGATGTCAGAAGGATACTTTTTTTCGTTGAGTCGTCTGAGACTAAACCATTTGCTTTCAAAAATCGTGCTTTCACTAGTATCTTTCCAGACTGAAACCAACAGCTGAACGAAGTTGACAAATAGTGTTTATGACAGCTTACCCTTATGCCCACGATCAACCCCGTCATCCAGATTTATTTTATCATCAAACAAAGTAATATTTATTTTGCAACTTTCTGCAGACTTACTTGCAATTCCATTCTCTTGGTAGAGTTCATGATTTCCTCTCTCAAATAGATCCAATACTTTATTTTGCTTATTGCATCATCATAACATTTGACTATTAATTAGCAGTGCAAAATTTAATAGTACGAAAAAAGTGCCCATGAAAATACATCTTCGAATGAGATTATGCTGTTTGACCAAGATAGTGAGATGTGACTACGCTATTTTTTCTAGTCAATAACCTTACTTATCTCGTATCGTAATTTTTTTTTGTAGAATTTTTGAAAGTAATCTGAAATAAGACGCCTGAAGGTGTCTAAGCGGGATGAAGCGGAACATTGAAAATTGTACTCCCGTCGTTAAAATTGTGTCAATAACAAAATTATTGAATCTAATTGGTTCTCAGCTAGCCTTCAATTTGGAGTTATGACCCATCCCTTCAGGCGCCGGGTGTTCAAAAGATAGATAGCACAATCCATCACGCAGACTTATCCACCTTTTGAACAACTGGGGCCTGGCCGATAACCCTTACCTATCTTTTTTTTTTTTGTGTGTGTGTGTGTGTGTGTGTGTGTGTGTGTGTGTGTGTGTGTGTGTGTGTGTGTGTGTGTGTGTCTGTAAATTAAAGTCAATACAAAAGAAAAATTAAAAACGAAAGGTGCAGACCCTCGGGGGCGGGGGGGACTCCCATATTAAAGGGGCGGGGATGCTCGTCGTCTCGCTTAGGGATGTAAATTTCAGATTTTGGTCTCACTTAGGGTGTTCTCTGCAAAATACCATTATATTAAGCCGTAAAGGTCTCTTTTAGGGTTGCCCTCGAAGAAATATTAAAAAGTTATATAATTCCTTTTACTTACTCGATTCATGTGATCAAAGTTTAAAATGATCGCTTTTAGGGGTGAAAAAAAGGTTGGGCCACGCCCAGATTGATCTCCTTTAGGGTTTTAATTCAAAATTTCCGACGAGGATCCCCGCCCCTTTCATATGAGAGTTCCCCCCGGGGTGCAGACTGCCGTAGGGGACTTTCAACTACGATGGCACAGTGCTTTACGTCTTCAAGAGACCGAGTAACTCACCGGACAAGTAGAAGTCATATACTGGAACGCGCAAAAAGAGCTCGATCGTGTCGACGTACGGAACCTCATGAAAATGAGTTGAGCAGAAGAGAACAACAGAGTGACTTGCAAAGAGCACGAAAAGTTTTGTTTTAACAGATGATTTGTTTCTTGTGTAGCTGGGCATTTAAGCACTTAAATTTTAGGTGATACAATATCGGTAGCCCATCTAAGGAGCATACCGAGAACTCAAAACCATCAAGGGCAAAAATGATACCCTATTTAGGGATGGAGACCCTCAAACACCATACCTTATCAGGCAGCACATACCTATCTAGCCCACATATAGGAGCAGCCCCCTCCTGGTGCAGCAGCCATCTTAAAGACCGCGTAGATATGATTGAGGTAGAGATAAAGACCTTTAAACTATCAGGCAAAAAACGAGTCACATATTCGATTGTTATTAGTACAGTTAGAACGCACAAATTAGTGTGAACGGACTAATGTATGTATGGGACTAAAGGGATTAGTTTCAAAAGTTATGGTACTGCCGAAACCGGTGGGAGTGTTGCTTACATAATAATGATAATATTTATTAATTAATATCGCGCAAATTAACATTCTAATGCATGATCAATTGCGCATTTCACTTGACCATAACTATACTACCAAAGCTGACTAAAAAGTACATTTACATGAATAAAAAGGGAATTTTAAAAAACATAACCACACGTGGAAGCAGCTACTGAGAGGCCTGCACACACTCACGCCCGCATCACCATTAAGTTTCCCTAGCCTAACTGGCGATCTAAGTGGCACTAAGCCAACCTTTGGATTCAGGTCGAGATCGACCAGTTGTAGCAGTTCTTTCTTTTTGTGAAAGCTAGTAGTTTACGAGTGTTGTACATTAGGTATTCACCTATTGCTGTTACATACGTACTTTGCAGGGTTGGTTCTCGCCAAGCCGTGCCAAAATGAACCTATTTGCCTTTACATTTTGTCTCTTCATGTTGTGTAGTGGAGTCAAAATTTGTATTTTTGATGAGGATATCGGTGTACTTTATGTGGAAGGATCCTTTCACGAGACCACAGTTTTCCCATGATTTTTAAATAGCAGGACTGAGGTCTTTCAAGTGTTATCCTGAATTTAAATAATCATGGTCTCTCCTGGGCGTCCTCCCCCAGCGGCCACCGCTTTTAAATTTCACTTTTTTGATGGTTTTACCGTCACATGGTTATCTCTGGGCAAGATATTGCCACTTCTACGTATCAGAAAAACAAAAGTTATTGCGGTTCAAAACGCAACCTACGACAAAAATAAGGGAAAGAACTTGACGAAAGCTGCATGACCAGGATTGAAATAGCTAGTGCTTCTCTATGACTCATTTTTCTGCCGGCAAATATGTCCATCGATCTCAGGCATTAGTTGTTTTTTATTTTTAATGGGTTGTGTAACAATGTTGAAGCAAGGGTGCTCCTCTACTGTGGTGTTAACGTGACTGAAATTCCGAGAATCGAAAGGTCACAAGGTCCATAAAACTTCCGCGAAGTTGCACGATTGTTTCGTCTTCTCCTTTTCTTTAGCGCGTAAGTGTCGACCAAAACGAGAACAAAACGGGGAAATACTGAATCGGTTTCCGCTTCTAAAGGAAGGTAAGGCGGATGCAAGATTCATTCAGATGCATTGGCGGTTTTGGAGCTTTCAGGTAATAAACAGTTAAAAAGTTAAGGAGTCATAACGTAACTGACCGTAATTTTCTGATGGAAGTGGGTCAAACAGTAAACACCGCTTTCAAACTCCCCGCTGGTTTTTAATAAGCAGGAGCTTTACCGAGGTTTAATGTACCATAGAGAAGAGAACTGAGTTTCCAGACACCTTGTGAAGGAAAAGGGTAAAGAAAGTGATGTTTAGGCTCATTTCCACTCGTTTGATTGTGTTCAGTTGATATCGGGGTCGAAATTCTATTCAGACGGGAAAGAAAACCGATCAACAAAGGATTTTAAAAATATAAAGTTTTATTTGGAGCGAGTTTTTCACACTTGCCTTCAGCAGAAGGAGCTTTACAGGTCGAAGGAGCCCAAAGATGACTTTCACTTACAGAAATCTGATATAGAGACCGAAAAAAGGGCTGTTTTCGAGATGTTGTTTGTTTCAGGAAAATCTTTTTTGTGACCCTGCTTTGATGTCCATCCGGATAGGTGCTACAAAAGCGCGAATTAATCTCTTGAAAAACTCATAAACATTAAAGAAATACTTTTTCTAGCATAATCGATATTATATGATAGCATAATCCAAATAGGTCACTTTTTGCCCACATGACAGCTGTCAAGATATCTTCCGCCATGTAAATACGGGGTCACGCAAAAACCTTAGAAATTCAAGCCGTGCTCTATCACAAAACTATATAGATATCAGTTTTTAGCTGCTCTAATACTTGATAAAAGTAAAAACTCAAAGGAATACAGATAATTCATATTTAGTTTTAAATTTTGATGACGTCATGTGAACCAGAGGAATAAAAAATTTGCTACAACCATACTGATAAAAAATGCGTCCTATAAATGTTGCTTATTTTTTCGGCTTTTATTGTTTTGTTGGCTGTGTGACCGAGCTGACCATCGGCCATGATTCAATGGAAACGATGCAAAATCATCAAAAATGCCTTGAACTAGCGCTGTTAAGAGGCATCGTTGATCTTCCAAAATTAGCCAGGAAATTGTACTGGACCAGTTTACTAGTTTTTGTATGAAGCTAAGTTTTCAGAGTAAATGGAAGGAGTACCACTGAACAAGTAAGTGTCACAGCCGATATTTCAATATTATCTTTAGAACGGAACTCAGTTTCATTAGAGCGTCATTGTAGCAATTCTGCCTACTCAGCAAATCTAGTCTTGGCTTTTTGTGCCTTTCGAAACTCCGCAGCTGAAATATGTGTATAATTCAAATGCAAAGTAGCAGGCAGTGACATGTGCACAAATATTGGAACATCTGAGATGTAATTTCAATAGAACACGTGTACTTCTGTACGTGCCTCTTTGTTAGTCGACGACTATTTTACATTTCAAGAACAACTGTTGTTCTCTATTCATTAAGCTTGAGTTACAACATGAGTTTTTCTTAAAGTCCAGGAACCGAAATAGGAAGTATTGTATTTTCACCATAAAGGAAAAGTCTTTTAACCAATCGAATTGTAACGCGTTGATCAGATAGCACGTGTAGTTTTGAATAGGTTCTTGTGTTCCTTTGTGATAATGGAACACCTGTATTTACTGTAGAATGTATAAAAGTAGTATTTAAACTGTTGTAAATCGATTACCTAAGCTGCGATTACCTAGCCTGCGATTATCTAGATTACGATTACCTGCAATTACATGTGAAATACTATCTACGAGGTTTACTCTACAACAAAGAAGTTGCAGCATTACAGAAAAGACTCAGTTCTTGCCCAACCTTCGTACCTTGGGACGTGGAAATTAGACCCTGTACCTCTGGCAGTAGTAACGAGTGCCAGCAGCGAGTCAGTCGCTCTACCGAATTGCAGTTTCCACCGTCAATAACTTCCATTAGCAGATCACTATTTGCTAACATGTTCTCGCGCCCTCGCTAAGAGCTTTAGTTCCGTTGTTTCCTAGTTCGACTTTCCCGCCAATTTGGTTTGACAGGCCGAAAAGCCGCTTGACACAGTGAAATATCCTCCCGTTACATAAGTGACAACTTGGTTACCTTATAAAAAAGAAAGTTCGTTTCAACATTCAAAGCTAAGAAACTGTAACTGAGAGTCTGAACAGCTTTCTGAATGCTATATATGCTATATATCAACGTAACGTGTACAACTCTTCCCCCTAGGAAACAGAGCGATAAGACTAATAACACCCCCGGCTTTGGATCAGCCCTACTATAGACAAGAAGCATCTCGGATCAGACAATTTTCCCTTCTTTGTTGAAATTGCAGCATCCGTAACACAGAGCAAGATACTCTCAAGAGGAAAGATTACGAACGATGAGTGAGGGATTGATTAAACTACAGTTGGCTTTATCGCAAGGCCCACAATTTAGTGTAACGAGTGCAGATGAGGACGAGAAAGATCAAGAATGCATACTAGGCACTGAAGACTACAATAACAATGAGCAACCAAACAAATTCAATGACTTACCAACGCTGTCCGAAAAAAATAAAGGAGAAATTTTAACGCTGGAAGAACATGCGAACCACTCGGCTCAAGAAAAAGGCAAACATCAAAGGCAGGCGGGAACAAATAAGCAAGTTAAAAGCGGCCAGTTAAAGACAGAAGGAAGTCGAGTTTGCGAACTTCAAAGTCCAGAAGAAACAGGTCAGTTTGAACTGACAGCAACAGGGCAATCCGCACTTTATGGAGCAGAGCATCAAGAACAGCCAGAACAAAATCAGCATGAATTGGCAGAAGAGAGAGAAGAACAACTCCAAGTTACTGAACTACACCATCAGGTAGAGTTGCACCAACAAGAGCAGAAGACAATGAGCGAACAAATCAATGAATTCTATGAACAGGACAAACATTTAAGAGAGCAACAACAACTGAACGATTTCCTTGCAAAGGACGAACTTGTAAAAGAGGAACAACAACAGATTGCTGATCTGCAAAACAAGTTGACGATAATGATTCAAAGTCAGTTAGAAACAAACCGACGAAACATAGCATTGACGATAAAACAAAGGTATGAATACGAGAAGCAAGATGAACTTCACAGAGAGGAACGACAACGTTTAACCGAGTTGGAAAATCAATTAGAAACAAGCAGGCATGATTTGGGTAAAATGAAAAAACGAATAACTGCATTTAAAAAAGAAGGTGAGCTATTAAGAAGAGACAATCAAGAACGAGTTTCGCATCTGCAAAGTCGGTTAGAAATCATCCAGCAAGAGTTTGCATTCATGAGAGAACAGACGAATGAACTCGAAATTCAAGAGGAACGTCTGAAATGGGAACATCAACGAGCTATTCAACTGCAGAGTCTGTTAAATACAAACGAACTCGAATTGACAGCAATGAGGGAAGAACTGATTGAATTTAATAAACAGGAAGAAACACTAAGAGAAAAACAGCAGCGAGTTACTGAACTGCAAAGTCAGCTTAAGGAAAACGAGAATGAATGGACAGTAATTATGGAACAACTAAATAGATATCAGGGACAAGAAGAACAATTAAAAGAAGAGGAACAGCGAGTTACAGCTGGAGTTACTGAAATGGAAAGTCAGTTAGAAATAAGCCAGCAGGAACTGGAGACAATGAAGGAGAAACTGAATGGATTTCTAATGCAGGAAAAACAATTAGAACAAGAAAAACAGAGAAGCACTGAACTAAAAAACACGTTAGAAATAAAGCAACAACAATTGAAGAGAATGAGGGAACTACTAAACAAATTCCAAAGACAAAGCGAACAATTAAAAAAGGAAAAACAACAAGTTACTGAAATGCAAAGCCAGTTAAAAACAAAGAGGCACGAATTAACAGATCTTGAAGAAAAACTCAGAGAGGAACGACGACGAATTTTAGCGCTGCAAAATCAGTTAGAAACAAACCGACAAGAGTTGGCAAGGGACAGAGAACAGCTAAATGGATTTAAAGGAAAGGAAAAGTTACTAAGGAAGAAAAAACAGCACGTTTTGGAGCTGCAAAATCAGTTAGAAACAAACCAAAAAGAGTTAATAACAATACGAGATCAACTGAATGAATTTCATAAACAGGAGGAACTACTCAGAGAGGAACGTAATCGAATTATTGAACTGCAAAAAGAACTTGACGTAATCGAACTTGATCGAGCAGTAATGGAAGAACAACTAAATGGATATCAACAAGAAGGCGAACAATTAACAGAGGAACATCAACGAGTTATTAGACTCCAAGGTCATTTAAAAGAAAACCAGGAGGAACTGAGAAGAATGAGAGAACAACTGAATCGGTTACCAAGACAAACTGAACAGTTGAGAGAGGAACAAAGAAGGGCTTCTGAACTAGAAAATCAATTAGAAACAAACCGACAAGAGTTGATAAAAAAACGAGATCAACTGAACGAATTTCTTAAGAAGGAGGAACTACTTAGAGAAGAACATAATCGAATTATTGAACTGCAAAAAGAACTTGAAGTAATCGAACTTGATCGAGCAGTAATGGAAGAACAACTAAATGGATATCAACAAGACTTTGCTGAACAATTAACAAAGGAACTTCATGAAGGGGTTGTTGGACTCGAAGGTCATTTAGAAGAAAGCCAGGAGGAACTGAGGAGAACGAGAGAACAACTGAATCGGTTACAAAGACAATGTGAAGAGTTGAGAGAGGAACAAAGAAGAGCTTCTGAGCTAGAAAATCAGTTGGAAACAAGCCAACAAGAGTTGATAACAATGCGAGATCAACTGAACGAATTTCATGAGCAGGAGGTACTACTAAGAGAGGTACGTAATCGAATTATTGAACTGCAAAAAGAACTTGAAGTAATCGAACTTGATCGAGCAGTAATGGAGGAACAACTAAATGGATATCAACAAGAAGTTGAACAATTAACAGAGCAACATCAACTAGTTGTTAGACTCGAAGATCATTTAGAAGAAAACCAGGAGGAACTGAGGAGAACGAGAGAACAACTGAATCGGTTACAAAGACAATGTGAAGAGTTGAGAGAGGAACAAAGAAGAGCTTCGGAACTAGAAAATCAGTTAGAAACAAGCCAACAAGAGCTGACGAGAATAAGAGGACAACTGAATGAATTTCATGAACAGGGCGAAATACTGAGAGAAGAACAACAACGAGTTCTCGGACTTCAAAATCAGTTAGAAACAAGCCAACAAGAGGTGACGAGAATAAGAGAACTACTGAATGAATTTCATGAACAGGGCGAAATACTGAGAGAAGAACAACAACGAGTTCTCGGACTTCAAAATCAGTTAGAAACAAGCCAACAAGAGGTGACGAGAATAAGAGAACTACTGAATGAATTTCATGAACAGGGCGAAATACTGAGAGAAGAACAACAACGAGTTCTCCGACTTCAAAATCAGTTAGAAACAAGCCAACAAGAGCTGACGAGAATAAGAGAACAACTGAATGAATTTCACGAACAGGGCGAACTACTGAGAGAAGAACAACGACGAGTTCTTGGACTTCAAAATCAGTTAGAAACAAGCCAACAAGAGGTGACGAGAATAAGAGAACTACTGAATGAATTTCATGAACAGGGCGAAATACTGAGAGAAGAACAACAACGAGTTCTCGGACTTCAAAATCAGTTAGAAACAAGCCAACAAGAGGTGACGAGAATAAGAGAACTACTGAATGAATTTCATGAACAGGGCGAAATACTGAGAGAAGAACAACAACGAGTTCTCGGACTTCAAAATCAGTTAGAAACAAGCCAACAAGAGCTGACGAGAATAAGAGAACAACTGAATGAATTTCACGAACAGGGCGAACTACTGAGAGAAGAACAACGACGAGTTCTTGGACTTCAAAATCAGTTAGAAACAAGCCAACAAGAGTGGACGAGATTGAGAGAACAGTTAAATGAATTCCAACGGCAAGGTGAACAACAAGGGGTTATTGAATTAACCAATCAACTGCAAACAATTCAACAGCAATTGACGACGGGCAGAGAACAGCTTAACAGACTAAGAAGACAAGACGAAGGACCCAGAGGGAGGCAGCAACGTGCAGTTCCTGAAATGCTAACTCAGGATTGTGACTGGATCATCTATCGGCGTGAAATTGTCACTGAAAACTGTGAAGAGCTTGGACGCGGGGCGTGGGGCGCTGTTTTTCGAGGAAAATTTCGCGGTTGTGATGTTGCTGTAAAAGAATTGCACGCAAATATAATTTCGGATAACAACAGGCGTTTGTTTGAGCGAGAAATCGAAATTGCCTCAAAATGTCGTCATCCATGTTTGTTACAGTTCATTGGCGCGACTGCAGATGATGGAATCCCACTTCTAATAACGGAAATTATGGACCGCAGCTTAAAAAGTAGGCTATTTAATGTTGACGAACCAGCCCTTACTTCCCCGGAAGTTTGTGTTATTTCATTGGACGTTTCTCTAGCTCTGAATTATCTGCACCAGGAACGCGAACCCCTCATCCACCATGACGTCAGTAGTGGAAATGTGTTATTATGGCGACAAGGTGACCAATGGAGAGCCAAAGTGTCTGATTATGGCACTGCTAATTTTGTACGCCAGAGCACTATCAATTACGCAGGAGCTGCGATCTATCAAGCACCGGAGTGCCTTAATGGAAATATTAATCAACCATTAAGCTGCAAGGTCAGTGAAAGTCTTGATAACTCACCGCGTAGCAATGTGACATAGTCCATTGCATTCCTGTGAATTCTGCGAGATTTCAATGTGAATATGTCTTGTCTGAGGCCTGGTTCAGACGCCGTACTTCGCACGAGCCAAATCGGGTTCGAATTTAGGCCGAGCCAAATTAATTTAGGTCGGCTGAATTGATTCCGACACCAATCTTCATTTAGCTGAAATAAATTCCAAAGGGGGAAACCAAAATATACTTTAAAATGTATGATATAAATGGATGCAATTGGTTTGGCTTATGTGGAGTTCGGGGTTCAAATTAACGCCAGTTTTATAGCCTGAGCCGGAATGCATTATATTGGCCATAATTTTCCCTACACACTCCATTTGATGTGGCTTCTGAACTGCCATCCGTCCGTCCAACCATCCACCCATTTCTTAGTTCTTTCTTTTTTCTTTTCTGGGGGGTGCGGGGGGTAAAAGGAATATTAGATTACCACTGAAGGGCCAAACGGAGAGTAGTTTAACCCGACTAAGAAAGCATTTTCGCATGTGAAAGGAAAATTTCCACTTTAAGTACAATCTGTAAATCTGCTGTGCTGTGACTCACACTGCCAGCAGATTGATGCTCCCTCCGAGTTAATGGGTCCCTGTACTGGACCTATAAAAATTGAAATCTAAGCCAAATTTTCGGGACACTATTGCAAACATCCCACTAAACCTGATTGAGGCAAATAAGACAGGTTGTGAATCCGTAAAATACCCGATAATGGCGAATAAGTACTAAAAATGTGGATCATTTTGAGGATATTATCAAAACCTTCTGCGAACTTTGGATGAAGAAAATGAGTCCAAATGATGGACGCAAATGACTTACTGGAACACTATTTTCTTTATAATTAGGTTGATGTGTATAGTTTTGGTGTCCTCCTCTGTGAAATGTGCATCAGAGAACAACCAGACCCGAGGATTCGCGAGGGACAAATAGAGCGGATTATTGACTGTCACCATAAAGACCTTGCGAGGCGATGTGTACAGAGAGAGCCTTGGGCGAGGCCAAATATGGACACGATTATTGAAGAACTGGAGAGACCAGGTGAAAGAACATCTCGCATATGATATTTTCTTTCGACTTGTTTTATAACGTTTTTTTCATTTCATAAAATTTTTTTTAATTAAAAAATTGCTTGTTTTTAACCTTATTCAAATATACAAAAGCAATGACTGTTAGATGAATTTGCTCTATTGTAATTTCCAATAAATAACGTGGGTAGGTATTGTCATTGATCAGCACCGTTTCCAGGAAATCTCATATTAGTTTTGTTTCTAAAAAAATCTCGAAAACTGTGGGGATTATTGCAAAAGCTTGCTTTTATCTATCATCCAAATCGTTGCTGACCTTATATTACTCTCTACTATATCCCTACCTAACGTACTGTAATGTTGCCTCGTCGTCCACCTATTGCTCTAACCTTAACTGTATTTACCTTTTGTAAAATCGCATGGAGCGGCTTATATCCAAAGCTCACTATCTAGCAAATGCCACCACATTATTTAGCAAACTTAAAGCCCTTGACATATATAACATTAGTTCTTTTTCTTTTAAGACATTATGTATTCCTATCACCATAATCTTTTGCCTAGTAGCTTTCGTAACCTCTTTTTAATTAGTAGCCAGCTTCACCATTCTGAAACTCGACTAGCCTCTCAGTATAGACCTCATTTTTGTAGAACTAATACCCCGGGGGGTACTTGGGTTAATGTTTGCTGGGTATGTGCCGCTGGCCCCTTAGAGCCCCTACCCCATTATAGTCTATTTTTTGGCCAATTATAGACCCCATCTTAGTCACTTTTTGGAAAATGTAATTTTCGCGATCCCAACTTAGTCACTTTCTATTTATGCATCCTGACCTTATCAATGTGGTTTCAAGCGGCGGAATGTAATGCGGTCAGTGCGAGCTTATAGTTAAATTTAATAAACAACAACTTTCTGATTTTATAACCGAAAATCTTCCCATTTTGAATCCCTCCTTACCCCCAAAATCCTAAAATTTGCGACCCCATTCTAGTAAATCTATTGAAAATGCGACCCCATTATAGTCACTCCAGTCGTGAAAATGCTACCCCATCCAGCGGCACATCCCCATTAGCCTCTTGTAAGGGAGTAACCCCCCCCCCGGGAACTAATATTATACCGAGCGGTTCAGTAGGACTAACAATCCTGGAATTCTTTGCCAGTTACACTAACCAGCTCCTCTTCCATATTTTTTTAAAATATCTGAAAAATTATCCGATGATAGCCGTTTTGGCTTTAGGTTTAAGTGCAATCAAGTAAGCCTATGTAATAGGAAGTCTATACATATTTTATTTAACACCTCCTGTAACGTTTTTTTTTGTAATGTGAGTGACTAAAACATAAATAAATGAAACGAATATGAAATACACAATATCACGGCATGCATTTTGTCCTTAGTCCTAGACAGAGTAATAAAATTGAGGATGTTGCCCTAAACGGCGGGATGTATATTTTGGGATTTTTCTGCCCTAAACAGGGTCAAAGTTTCAGACTCTATACTCAAATATTGGTGTAGTTACCCCCCCGCCCCCCTTCCCACTCTTGATAGCACTTCTAAAGTAAAAATAAGTTGAATTGAACCAGGATTTATTTCAACATCAAAGAAAGTGGATTATATGAGTTTAACTACGGACTTGAAAGCCAATATATAGCATTAAAACCGCACGTGCGTGCATGAGATACAATAAAGCTTTAACAACATGAACGACATTCAGTAAAATTTGGTGATTAGTTGATTGATGGGAGACAAACAATAGAGGAAAATATGACAAGAGAAAAATAACGGAAATGTAAATCCTAGCCATTATTCGTTAGGAAAAATGGTTTTTAAGTTGTATTTACCTTTGAAAAAACTTTTCAAACCAGATCAATATAAAAGATAGATTTTATTTTTAATGTCACTTTTCATGTCACTAGCAATCCTTTTATTTTTGGACATACAATGTGCTTTTGTCTAGACTGCAGTATGAAATGTAACTTGGTATTTGTCCAACAATTAAAAGAGGTCAGTTAGAATCAAGAGAGGATAAAGCTCTATCCTCTCTTGGCTAGAATGAAAACAGCGATGAAAATAGAAGTATTAAAGGAATAAGATAATAGTAGAAAATTGTCGAGTACTCTTCGAAAGTAACTCGCTGAAACATAGACGACATTGAATGAATTAATTTTGACGACGTTAAAAACACACATTTAAACTGCAAAGGACCGCAAACGAATATGCCGCAGAACGTAGGATCTATAGAAGACATGATCAGCTAAACTACAAAGTAGACACATTCACTTTTGCAAAGCGGATCGTACTACGTTAAAATTAACTTTGCAAGACATCAAATACGACATCGAAAGGACCCAAAACAGAGCAGGGTTGTAGTCGTAGACAGCTGTTTCGCCATTCTTGTGGCTAATCAGTACGGCGCAACAAACAGAAAAACCTCTGCTGAAAGTGACCCGCTCACTCAGAGCCCTGACATTTAACTCCAATACTCACAGAATCACGCCATATCACGTGTCTTTGAGAGGGCAAAAAACCCTGAAAAATCAACACTCAGTTCACGACTGGCTGTCATCTAAGAAACTGTTCTAGTAGTTTCCCGAAAGGTGACCCAGCTCCTGTAGTACTTTATAATGTTATCTGTGAAGATATATTCGGTCCCCAGGAGGGGCGGAGATACTCCCTTATGTAAGCTATGTAGGTATGTTCCGCCCCATCGGGTAAGGTTTTTGTTTTGGTCTGAAAACTGGTATACACTTTGCCCATTTTGGTCTGAAAACGGGTATAGTTTTTGAGGGAACTACGGTAGTGTATGAACGTATTAATCATTTAAATTCCAAATGAGTAACACTGAAAGAAAGAGAAATACTATGCGAATTCGAAATGGATTTGAAGAATTTTTTTGCTGACGCTCTAATCTAAGTAATGAAAACATAATTTATGCCTAAAGGCCGGGTCTGAAAACGGGTATGGATTGTTACATTTTTTGGTCTGAAATAGGGCCAGGATTTGGAGAATCACCAAGAATTCCCAGGAGTAACCCCCGCCTCGGGATTCGTTCATCTTCTCTAAATGTACGTTACAATATAATAGTTTGCGTTTTCGTGACCCTGGTTAAGTACAAAGCAGGAACTATAAGAGAAAGTAAAATTTTCATTATGAAAAGAAAATTGCCCATTGGTATGGCTTTATTATCATAGCCCCCTGTAATTTTCCTTATCCGCGATTTTTCCCGATTTTATGTGGAATGTGAAACAATTAAACAATTCCAGATTTATTTGAAAATGGTATAATTAATCAATGCAAACATTGTTTCCGATTTTTTTCGTACCCAGACCTCGCTCAAAACTGAGAACGAGGCAGATAAACAATGTTTTTTTCTGACGTAACGCGGCGCCAAAAAACAGAGTTTTTAGTCATCAAAAAATGTTCGGAAAAACGATCTGAAGGAAAACAACGATGGAAATGTGAGCGAAATAGGCTACTTAAGCTACGAAGCTTAAAGATCTTCACTTCTGAAGACCCCTGAGAGCTTTCCAAAGCTCTGAATGATGTCTGTGGAGAATGCTGCTAGGCGAGTTTCTCGCGGTGGAGGGCTTGTCGTTCGACCTCAACCTATCAGGTTTTTAGCCATTCAACAGACTATTTTTGCCTCGTTTTTGGATGTAAGTATGCTCCGATGGGTTAACGATATTGATCTGGTCGTTTTACAGCGACAAGTCATACGTGGAGAGTGTGGTAAGCTTTCTACACGAAGTCGTTCCTCAGGCAAGTAAAAAGCTCTGCTATTGTTTGAACAAAATTTATTTATATAACGTCATCCTGTATCTTTCAGCTATTTTCGCCCTTACTGTGGTCGGGTTTTTCATTGGAGTGGTATTTCAGGTTATTTGAAGGCGATGAACCGGGGAGATTTTATAAAGAAGGTCACAAAAATGACTAAGTCAGGGAAATCGAATAAAAATTAAAAACTAAATTTACGTGACTACTATCATTTATGAGTTAGGGGGATCCACAAGGATAACTGCATTTTTTAAAATTTTAAACAGGTATTTTCTCTTTGTGATATCCTTAAATACTTTGGGCTGTTAAGTGCAATGGCGACATTATACCGGGCTCAATTTGATTTGATTTTGGTAGCGTTTTGTTGGTGGATTAACTCGAATAAGAACAAATTAGATGCAAAGGTTTCGCTGCACAAACAGAGCGAAGAGCCTTTTTTCCAGACAGGAATTTAAAATTACTGCTAGGAGTTAAACTTAGCATCACTAAAATGTAGTCTTCGATGAACCTCGCAAACGGAACGAAATAACTACTTGAAACCACATTTTCAAGAAACGAGTTTTTCCTTGTGTTGATCTTGTTTTTCCTTGTGTTAAGCTCGTGACGAGGCTAGCCTATTACGTGACAGGATCGGAAGCTTTGCTTATCTGCATATTTTCTCGCTGTCACAAGAATTTAATTTCCATTTGATAACCACTTAAACTTGGTCAGAGTATGTACAATAACATCAAAGCATAACTTGCATTTCAACAGCTATGTTTTTTTCAAAAAAACAATTTCACATAAATTTGCTTAAGTCAATTTCAGCTGATGTTATTTTACAGTCAACTTGGCAATAAAATACTATCAGTTTGATTGGGCCCCAAAATGTTATCAGCTGTTGGTAATAAATGCGAGATTTGAGGATGTAAATTGTGTCAAGTCACAATATTAATATTTAACAACATGTTAGATTCAAATGAAAACAAGAACATTACCTAATAGTATTGAGACACCAACTTTGAAATTTGCTCCTGATTTGAAAAAGAAAGTTACTTACCATTTTGACTATAACATAAGCAAAACTGGCCAAAGCCTGGTTTAGGCACCAAATATTTGAATACCCAAAGCTTAATCATGTTTTGGCTGATCCGAGAAACAAGCATATGCCTGTTGATTCAACCAAATCTACTACTTGAGATGAAAAAAGTCTTCTCATGTATTTCATATTGTTTAAAATTAATAATATTATTTTGATGTTTGAGTTAGGGCTAGAATTTGTGTCTGGAAAAAATGTCAATTTTAAATTCAAAATTCCTGAAAATGATTGGCCTTGTTTGCTTTATAAATATCTTGGACTATGTGACTTATTCTGATGTGCAAGTGATCCAAAAGGGCTCAGTATTTAAATTGTTCTCTTTTCTGTTCTGATTTCTTTGGCAAGCTAGAGGTACCCCTAAATGTTTAACTTGACCTTGGTTTCGTCATTGTACAGGAACTAGATGGCATTGTTCCTTCCCCATAGATAGTATGCTAGTTCCACACAAGATCACTGTACCACCCTGGGACACAGATGTGTGGGAAAATATTTGAACAAAAATTTATGAAAGATCAAGGAGGGATGTCTTGGGAAAGTTTTTAAAAAGGGTTTTTGGAGCATAACATACATGTACATGAGGGGGAGGGAGCACTGTTCATTCTAGAAAGGTGATGTACCATTTGTGTTGTGGGAAAGTTGAAATCCTCACATCTTACCCAGGCATCTTTTTTAAGTACATTTTTGATCTTCTAAATATCTTTACAAAATTCAAGTACTTGGTAGCAATAAGCAATTTTAAATTTTTTTATGACAACCTTAATACAACAAATCCCTAACTTCAAATACAGTCAACTCTTGTCTTGCTGACACCCGATAATATGAACAGCAACTAAATCCCGCAAGTTTGACTGAAATAAACTCCTGCTATTACAGTCTCTTGCTAAGGAGGACGCTAACTTGAGGTCCCTACCTATTAAGGGAGTTGACTGTAATGTAAAATCCTGTATCCAACAAAACCTTTTGTAGACCCAATAAACTGTTTGTAAAGTTAAATAGCAACTCATACACTGTATGTTTCAGGGGTGGTCAGCGGTTTTGTTTTGTTTCTTTTGTTGTTGTTGTTGTTGTTGTTGTTGACCACACTGGCTAATAATAGTATACTCTTTCTAAAGGTTTGCTGTATTGGTAAATAAATAAATAAATAATGTCATGAGCTTTAAATACTGTTTTTATGACTCAGAGTAGTAAAGCAAAGAAATAATTGACAGAACTGTTGTCTGTGACTTATCAAGGTTGATGCAGTTCTTCTGGGTAGGTGTACAATTTATACAGCTCCATTACAACACTGAACATTTTTTACTTGACATTCAGGCTGTAACTGGAGGTCAAAAGCAGGAGGATAAGGAGAAAGTGTTATGGGTGAAGTTTGAGGAGGCAGACATTAATGGTAGGGAAACAAATCGCACAATTTGCAACGGTTTAGTCCACACTTTAGTCAATTTTGCAACTTCCGAATGGATTACCATAGTCGCTTGGGTAGCCTACGCAGGTGTTTTTTGTCCCTATGCTTTCACTGTCAAAGAACTCGATGAACCTAAAGGAGAGCTGGACTGCAAGCAGTTTAGGATTACTGGGACCTGAATGTTTTGTTTAAAGTGAATTTTACTTGTAAAGTTGCTACAACAGTCATTGTTATAAAAAATTCCAAGCTGTCATACCCTCACTGTATTTAATAAACAACCAGCTATGTTTTTCTTTGAATTACAATAGTTATACATATTCTTACTATAACATAGTTTATTTGTGTTGATCTATCACAAATTAAAACTGTTAAGGAAAAGCTGCGGCAAGTTTCTGCTTGCCCCTTATACATGTACACTGGAGATCTGTCCAATGTCATGGAGTTATTATTTTTTGCACACGTAGATAACACAGTTCATCAGGAGGATGTTTCATCAGGACTGACTTTGCCACTACTGTTAATCCTTGGTTACACAAATGGATTTCATGTGTGGACTATCCCAGTAAGTCAGTTAAGATATAACTTTAAATTTATTAATTTTTTATGTGGCTCTATGAGGGAAGCATACATGTACATGTATAACCACGTTCAGCCAATAACTGTCATACTCATCCCAGAAGGAAATAAAATTTGGAAATGTGACTTTCGGAATTTTGGAAATGTGGAGAAGAAGAACTTGGGAGAAAAACCTTTTAATATTGATGATCAACAACTTTATTACTGTCATCATTGAAAAGTATGATGTCCTTTTTAGATGTGTCAATTAAAAGTGCAGTTTGGGCACAATTCTGATGTTAGTATGACTGAAACGTAGTGAAAAAGCTCATTCTAAGCATATTGAAACTTTTTAAGGTTTAGGTGTGAATTGAGGTATTGGTTCTGTAATAATATTGAAGTTGTCTTTAAACCCCCCTCTGACTTGCCTTTAGACATTTTTGTACATCTTTTCTATCTGCCCGCTGATTTCTACAATTCATACATTCTGTATTTCATTTCTTGGCAATTTTGTTAACGCACTTTATGTGGTTAATACACTGTAGTAAGCAGTGTGGATGGTGTATACTCTTCAGTCAAAGAAAAATTGTAAACCTGGTGCAAGAATTCTAGCTTTCTTGTTTTGTTTGTTTTTTTTTGCAGTCAACAGGTGAAGCCCAGGAAGTACTGTCTCTTCGCCAGGGTCCGGTCAGGCTTGTGCGCATGCTCAAGACTCCACAAGAAGGTGAGACAGTTACTATTGACAATTATTGTGCAACTACTGCAGTGTCACTGTGGTTACACACATTAGGAATATTAATGTCTCACACTAGCTTACCATTGTGTTTTACATCACACCCAAGGTGAAAACACATTGGTCCCAGCTTATCATGCATGTTTTAGATTCCATGGTGAAAGCCATGTGCAGTGCATCTTTTTGAGGGGAATTTCATTCACTGTGCTGCTCTTCTGATTAGTGGTTTTATATGTGCTTGTATTGTTAGTGGAGACTTGAAAACTTAAGTTACATATACAGGCAGCTGTTATTGCTGCTTACATATTAATTACTGTAAAGGTATATTGCCGTTGTTCAGTGTTATTTGTGTAGTGTGTCACCCTTGTTGGTTTTGCTATTATGATATAAATTATTGGTCTAGAAGAAAAGGCTAACCTTGTATGCAATAATGTTTAAAGGTGCAAAGTCCAAGGATGAGTTTGCAGTTTCAAGACCTCTCTTTGCTGCATGCGATGCTGCCAGGTTAGTTGCTTTCTGTGCTTGCTGAGGTAGTAGCCCATGTACTAAGCAGGAATTCCAGTATTGTTACAGTGTACCTGTGATGAATGATCCCATTTTTTAACATCCATTTAGATGCCATGTACAATAGAATAAATAATAATAAACGTCAATTAATTTTAACCCTCTACATTGCCCGGATGTTCGAAGGCTAAATCCACATGGCCAAACCCAAGGTGAAAAACCATCCCTCTGGTGTTCCGAGTAGCAAACCAGCAACTTGAGATGAAACTCTTGACTGCAAGGGAGGAATGGGGCAAGGGAAACTATATAAGACTTTTCAAAACACCCACTAACCTACAAACATCCATCACCTACAATAAAAGTAGGTGGTGTACGGTGGAACCCTGACTTACGGCCACCTCGGTAATACAGTCACCTCGTTATTATGGCCACTTTTTTTGGCCTCCTGGCAAAAATGACTGTACATTTTCTTGTAAAGAAACCCTGGTTATTATGGCTAAGTTTTTTTGGGCTCCTTGGTGACCTTATTAACAGTCATAGTTATGTGTATTATGTTATTAATTGTATGGCAGTGCTAATATTTTTGTACACTCAGGGCTATTGAGCTGTCCTCATTAGCTGAGGTTGATCGTTGTACCCTTGTTTTTGCAGTCCCTCTTTGCCATTCTCCACAGTTAATCTGTGGTCACTCGCTACTGGTGAACAGGTTCACTCCATTGGGTTTAAGTCTGAGGTGTATGATGTACTGTGTAACCGAAGGTTAGTTCTATGCCATCTTTGAAAATCAAAATTTTGTCTATATTATACCGGTACAATTAAACAAAGTTGTGAATATGGCGCAAAAAGCTGCTGCAAAACAGCTTTTTAGACATTCAAGCATTGACTACTCATGGATCAGGACCAAGACATTACAACATTGTTGTTGCATAGCCCATGGCTAGTGGAATGACCCAGCGGGAGGAGTTGTCCGATAATGCATGGGCAAGCAACAATATTTTGTCAAGATAAAGTGAGTGTCAGTGAAAAGTGGAGTTGTGACTGAGGCTAGCACGACTGTAACCTGAGATCAGGCCCAATTTTAGCGGTTCTCATACATTCTCTCTAACGGCTACAGCTAAAATTGCTTTCGTTTTGCCTTGCCCCCTGGAATGTTATTACAAAGCGAAAGGAAAACTGAGCCTGATCTCAGGTTAGCAGGACTGCTCCAGGCTAGAAAATTTCAGCAACTGCTTGCCCTTGGGCAAGAAAGTTTTTAAAATATTATTAATGTTCATCTCACCCTTTTGATCGTTTACAACTATGTAGATTATGAGTTGGAGGAGCAATGATTGTCTATTGTCTATCACCTTTACATCACTGGAAATCCCCCCCCTAGATGATACTTGCAAATAAAGTCTTATGTAAAGTGTAAGATTTATGTGCCAGGTCAATTCTAAACAATAGAACAATACTGTAGCCCTTGATGCTACTTCTCACTAAAATATTGTTTTTCTAGGTTTTGTAGAGGTAGTTATGTTCCATTTTGTAACTCATTGACGTATTATGCACTGTGGAATTTTAGTGCCCTTGTGATTTTAATTTTGAGATAAATTAATATTTGTTCCAATGTCTATGTATTTACAATTTTCCAGATTGATGGTTGTGGCTTTGCAGGAAAAGATAGCTGCCTTTGACACTTGCACTTTCAAAAGCTGTTTCTGCATTACTAGTGAGTATTTTATAAAGTACAGAACTCTTGAGCTAAGATAAATGAAACTGACCTTGCTTCCTACAGTTACAGTTACTGTAATGTTGTTAAGCCAGAAATGATCATTGCACAAAAGTCAACTCTGGCACTGTCTATATTTATAGTCACACAGGCTGCCCTATCACTTGATAGTATTAAGTTTAACTTGAAAAATAAGATTTTAAACAGTAGTAATGGTGGTACTTCTAGTGTGATCAAACTGCTAATAGTCAAGTTGTTTAGTTCTTTACAGTTATCTTGATGCACCGTATATTTTTCTCAGGTTGTTACCCAGCTCCGAGCCCCAATCTTAACCCATTAGCACTGGGAACTAGATGGCTGGCATATGCTGACCGCAAGGTTTGTGGATTTTAAAGATGTGCAAAAGAGAGCTGTTCATTTTTGTCAGTGTCAAAATTTTCTCTTGTGTGTAATTAGTGGACCTAAAGCCAATGATAATTAGAGCTTGTTTAATTTAGTGAGAGGAAAACAAATTCAGCATCATTGAAAGATGTTCTGTTGAATTGTTTAACAGTTTGGAGCTAATTATAATATTGAAGATGGAATTCTCAAATTGTTAATGAAAATCAACCTGTTGAGTGGCCTATTTCAACATTCAACATGCAGGCATGATACACCCATCATGTGACAATTTTTGTTGAATAAGAGGTACAACACTTTGTTGATCAACCAAAACTTAACATGGCCAGTGATATTATTCAAAGTTCTCCATCCCCCTTAGAGAGGTGTTCAACTTTTCTCAGTTTATGCTATTTCCACTCCAGCATCATCTTGAATAACTTTGACAATGGCTCAAATGAAGTTTTCTTAAGAGGGAGGCAATGTAGATCCCTAATTTACATGAAGTTGATATTTCCAATCAGAAAGCATAAGGTTAGAAATTTCCTCCAGCTTGACAAATTAATGTATAATGCACACTGACTACAGTGCTGTAATTGCGAGCAAAGGGATGTACGGTACATGTAGACAGTAAATTTGACTGTTATGTGTAGCTTTACACATTCTTCAGCTTGTGTGTGTACATGTACCATTATGTTACTGTCAGTCTTTTGAGTGACCTGTCTATGCATGTATTTTCTTTAGCTGGTTCCAAATCACCAGTCCTGTGGTGGAGTTTGTGGAGACAATTCCCTTTCATACACAGCCACAGTAATTAATGCTGCTAAGGTATATGTTATTCATTGATAATTTCTTAGAGTGTCAATTGTTCTTGTGATGCAGACTGAGCCCAGTTTATTCCTCTGCCTTGAGTTCATTTTCCTGCACTTACAGGTGACTGTACAAAATGCATTTGGATTAACATGATTTTTTAAATCCTATTTTCAGACCCTTACCAGAGGCCTCACAATGTTTGGTAAGAGATAATGATAATTAATAACTACAATATTGTTTATTAAGAACAAAACAATAATATTATTCAGAGCTATCATTAAGAGGTGGGGGCCAGGGATAAACATGGCCCCCGGCTTCCTTTAAAAGAAAATAGAAGGAAAATGGAACCAAAAGAAACCCCAAGCTGTCTGATTCCCCGTCTACTTGTTGTATTCTCCCAGCAACTTGAAACCTTAGTGACAACCCTTATTATGTTCATTATTTTTATAGGAGTGTTTATGTGTGACTGAAGTTGATACCATAATGATGTATTGTTGCTGACGTTGTTCATACATTTGTTTTCTTTTAGGTGAAACAGTAGGTCGCTGGACTGGAACTGAAATGTTGCAGGATTATGGAAACCAAGTAATGAAAAATGATGACATTTTCATTCTTATGTATTATTACATGCCCCTATGGACACCAAACTGATGCTGTAATTCAGATGTAGAATTCGTGTAGTGAATTTTTGTACAATGTTTTAAACCTGGCCTAGTGGCGTAAACAGATATTCCTAAGGCAATCATAAAAAAAAAACTGGGACATACCCCTTCTTATAACTTACTTTGCTATTTTAATGGAGTCAGATTTATTTGAATTTTGATTTTTCTGTTATTTGCTCTTTATTTTTTCAGAAGAAATCAGTTATCAGATCGGGGGTTGTTACGATAATAGACACAATGAAACTTGGCAGTGGAGAGGTAAGGAAAGAAGACTTTAGAATTTGTACAAGGCAGACAATATTCACTCCCATCAACCTTGTAATAGTTCAATACTGTAGTCTATCCCATTCTCATTTTATTCGGTAAAGGAATTCTCTCTTATTCACCTTATCATTTAATTTGGTATTTTGGAATCTTTTACACTTAGTGTGAGGGCCTTTCTTTGTATACCAGTAAGGAACTTATGTGTTATAGTGTATAAAATTTACACACTAAGAAATGTGACTGGTTATATATCAAGGCTGTGCTCTAACATCATCTTGTAGCCCTTTGCTCCTGGGCGACTACAAAATCTTCATTTTTCACACAAATCACATGCTGGGCACCCTGGATTCTACAAGTTCAGGGCACAGGGCTCCCTTCAATTATCTTACGACGTAAGTCTTGTCTAAAGTATTGACTATATTAAAATTTATTCCACAGTTTTGTGTACAAGAGGATGATCATGATGGTGCTGGTATAGTGGCCCATTTTCCAGCCCATGCTGGACAGCCCCTCTCTGCTATGTCCTTTGATCCCAGGTACAAATCCCCCCTCCCACCCATCCTGTAAAAAGAGCTTTAAAAAATAGCAATAGTTCAGAGGAATACAGTGGAGATAGGTGGGGACAAAATAAATTATTCCTTACCCTTCAACCTTCACTCCTGCCTGAATCCAGACTGCTGTTTGACTGAGGATTTGTGTGCTCCCTGAGTGCACCTCCTTTGTAGGCTTGAGACACATTTGTAAATCATGAGCGCATTTTTAAGTATGACGTTTTTCGTGGATGCATACCAGTGCCAAAGATGATCAAATACGTTCTAACAAGTGAAAAAAAAAATCGATTTTAGTCTTTGTCTAGGCTTTCCTCAGGGCATAAATGTACATAACGACGAATACACTAACTGGGGTCACTTTAAAAAGCATTCAGCCAAATCTCTAACTATGGCCAAATAGATGACTTGTAATTGCTACATTGCTGTTGATCATGAGTTGTAGGCCGTTCCTCTTCCGTTCGCCTGCGAATTCAGTTGTCTCTCATTGTTTCACATCGTACTTCCCCTAAGAGGGTACCTCCCCTATAAATTATCAGAAATTATTGGTCCCTCAAAAGCTACTCGGAATGCGTGTTTTTCACTTGTAATTTTACCCGTTCTTTGTATGGTCACACAACAGGCTTATATGTTACGGAAAAAGAAACGCCTGCGTGGGAGAATGCCGTAGCTAAAGCCTGTAAAACCCTGTTTAATGACCATTAAAAATATGGAGTCTCGATTATTGTGCTGTTTAGTTCTTGTTACATTGCAGAATTCGAATAAAACCCTGGAATAAAACTCGCCACTTTAACTTACTGGTTTCAAACATTTTTATATGAGCGCTTTGCATTTGTGCAGGCAGCGAAATTTTCAAGAAAGTTTTACTCTCAATTCTCTAACAACCTTAAACTGACTCACCTGCTTTGCATTATATTTAGTGGCTCTCTACTCCTGACTGCTGATGTTCTTGGCCATAATTTTCACGTGTTCCATGTTCTTCCCCACCCTATTTGCCCATCACTGAGTGCCATACATCATCTTTACACGCTTCACAGAGGAGATACGACTGCTACTGTAAGTCTACTGCTTTGTCGCTTGTTATAGCGCGAAAGTGAGTCGAAGAATGTGAGATTTCCGAGTCGTTTTTAGGTCCAAAAACACGGCCACGTTTTGCTCGATAAAACAGGCGCCATTTTTTAAATGCTAAATTGATGTGAATTCCCGCTGACCAACGGCTTTTGAGGATGTTACTGGTGTGGGGTGGTGGTGGTGGGCGGGGGAAATCAGGATGAATTTGTTAGGTCGTCATTTGTTAAAGGGCTTCTTGTTACTCCGTGGACAACCCCATTTAACTCCATCTATAGACTATTTTATGATCTTTTATCGTATTTTCTCGCCCTGCTTTGTGCGATAAACGGAAACCTCCATAAGGACCATCAGGGGTGCGTAGCGGAAGATACTTTTTCCAGCGTCTGCGTCTTGTGATTAACTATGAAAATTAGCTCTATTTTCGAAGGGTAAGCTTGCAAAGATTCCTTCTTTTTTGTTTATCCCTTAAAACATTATTTTGCGGCTTGTTTAATTTTCAGGTGCACGGTCTAGCATTTTCGTTCGACAGCCGGTGGGTTGCCGCATCGACTGTGCGTGGAACTGTCCATGTATTTCCTATTACACCGTACGGAGGTACGTTGCAACCAAACGTATAAATTTTGACAAGGTGAAAGCCATTGAAGTGAAACCACTTCCCTTACACGAGCTGCGGGATGTCTTGTAAACGTTCTATTTTCCTTTTAGGGCCCATAACAGTTCGAACACATTCCTCTCCACGCGTGGTTAACCGAAGCAGTCGCTTTCACACGAGCGCTGGATTAGATGACCTGGACCAAGCCTCTACGCCTACTGGCAGGCACAGTCCGTGTAATGGGACAGTTCCGAACGTGTCATGTTCGCCTAATGGGAGCCCGCTAAGCTCCACAGGCACAGCAATATCCAGAGATTCTTTGAACCTTGCTTCGAGTAACAATGGCCTAGTGAATCCCCGATTGCCTCCTCTTCCTCACTCTTACGTAACACACCCTCTAGCGCAGATAAGGACACCCACTGGTCCCCGATGTAGTGGACCCTGTTGTACGGGCTCTTCCCAGCTCTCAAACAAGTGTAATGGCCGAGTTGGTCTGGAATATTCGACGGGGGTGGCGATGACGTTTGCCCCCTCCAGGGGATGGCTAGGAGGGAGTCCAAACATTACAAGATCAGGTAGGCATGTGAGTCTTTTGACACTGCAAGCTCAACCAAGCTCAGTATATAGTGATAGCACAACTTACTCTACTTACTGTCAAATTTAGTAAGAAAACCATAAACACCTGCAATATTTTAGGAATAAAAAAGAAATGTTTATTGTTTTATGTCCAATCACAGTGAATATCAGGACATGCCAGCAAGCGACCCACGCTCTGTGTAAGAGTTACAAGTGGTAAAGAAATTGCGTAATCTCAAAATGACCGTGAACATAAAGGATTTTAAATAAATGGGCGTCCTGGTGATAGATTCAGAAGACAAATACTCGCAAACAGAGCTTGGGCCTCCTGTAGTTTTCCCACGACTGATTGGTTCTTCCCTTGCATCACAATCAATTCCGTTCCAGAAATATTTCTGTTGTCCACGGTTTGGCGAGGTTCACAGTAAATATAGTTGTGAAGTAACAAGGTCTTGAATTGGGGGTAATAAATACCTTTTCCTTTATACCAACGAATGCAAAGGCATCGATTACATAAGAACACAAGCAATACAACTGCGGGCTTCCCAGTCTTCGGGCGACTTTGCAACGCAACTTGCGAACAAGATGCGGTTACACTAGGTAATAATCGTTGTGTCACTTTTTTATCATCATTTTGTTTCGTAGACCCAAGCAAGTCTTCAGCCGCTGATTCGCTATACATACTGGATCTTCACGGTAACTTAACAGAGTATGTACTTGAACCACATGGGGTTAAAACTACCCTGAAAAGTGATGACACGCCCTTGGAGCTTACCACCACATCGAGAGCCCAGTGGACCCTAACCAGGTAAGCAGCTTAGTACCAAATATTCGCCCTCTTTCACGCTACTCTTAATATACCTTGTTTTCCCTTCGAAGGCGGTTTTGCAGAACCCTCGTTTTCCGTAAATACTTCTTTTGAGGGTGAAGGTGTATTGTGGGCTTTGTAAAAGTGGCGAATATTTTCCCTTTGTTGGAGAAAATAACCTGTTTCCAAACAATATACAATATAAAACTAGTTCTCACTGAACAAGTTTGGGAAAGTTGTAGCACGTTCGTGTTCGAGAATTTGTTTCATGTTAAGTAGTACATACTTCTCACAGTAAATTGGGAAAGCCGCTTTGAAAAACTGAGCTTCAAACTGGGGTGGGAACTCGTGACACGAGTATTTTTTCGTCATCTTAAAAGTAGGCTAATTTAGCAAAAGAACGGGAAAGTCATTTGACGACGGGAAAGCGCGCGGAAACGTTTAAACTCTACTTCCAGTGGTCAAGCCAGTTGTTTGATTTGCGCGCGCCGTCGTCAACTGACGTTCCAGCTTGCTAAATCAGCCTAATATGAAAATAGCGCGGACAGTGCGCACCAAGTGTAGCTAATTACACTGTGAGTTTTATTTCATTGTTTCAGGTGCTCAAGTTGGCCAGAAAGCAAGAGTCCCGTCGTTAGAGACCTTTCGCTGCTACTGAGGCGACTGAAAATGAATCCAAGCGACCACAATGGCCGCACTGAAAAAGATGGTGAGCGACAATTGTTTTGGTCGTGACACCCGCATCTTTCTAAGATTCTGCGGAAACTGCTTATACCTACTCCTCCCCTAACCCAATATTTTGTCCTAGATAAGAACTTAGTGTTAATGTTTGGTTAAGGGAAGGGTAGCTGGTCAGCTTTTGATAACATTCTGGGGAAACTGCCCACCTAACGCAACATTTTGCCCTAAATAAGACCTTAGTGTTAACGTTTGATTAAGGGAAGGGTAGGTGGACGGTGCACTAGAATCTTGTTCTGATCCTGACAACATTGGGATCTGGTGACCAAGGGATGATGTGATTGGGTGCCGTGTTTATAAAATCCTGCTTTGCGGTGTGACTATTCAAATGAAACCTTCAGTAACCATTATTTTGAGACCGTCTCATCTGTTATTTGTTATGCGGGTTTGGTAAAAGTAAATACTGTTCTTGAATTTTGACTTGTCACATTGCAATTCTTTTATTGCTTCAGGAAAGAAAATTGCCTTGGAGAGTGAATCATTCTTTACGTTCACATCCAAACAAGAAGCTAACTATGATGGTTGCACAGCTGACGATCAGTGGTTGGCGAATATTGAAATGGAAACTCACGCTGCCCCGCACAGACGGCTCTGGATGGGGCCTCAGTTTGCCTTCAAGACCTACCAACCACCCGGCTCCTCTTCAGCTTCTTCCACACACAGCCTAGGGGACTCACGATCTGGGAGTTTTGGAAACGGGGCCACTATCACAGCTCACAACAGGGATGTCCATGCCATGGACCTTTACTCTGAAGAGCTCGATTTACAGAGCTTGCGGCTCCAGCCGGTGCGCTCGGATCCAGTTCCCACTCCGTTAAGTCGGTACGCATTCACTGGGTACGCGTCACCGAATCTCGGCGGAAGCATGCCGCTCATTGTCGACAACGGTCCCGGAAGTTTGACGGAACCATGGCCCGGGGTAAATAACGAGATGTTTGAAGACAAGGAGGAGCAACTTGTCGAGACATTGGCGGACGCCATGAATGAAAACGCGACACTTCCGGTCAAAAACGGCAAGAAACGGACCACTTCAATTAACGGCGAGAATCAGTTTCAGTTTCAGTCAGATTGTTTGGGGGGAGGGGTGAACGCGTTTACGTCTTATTCCTCCGCTGACACCAGCCCTGTGTTCCCTCCAGAATGGTCTTAGATATCAAAGGACAAATGGAGGAGATTTACATGGCCATTTTTACTATATTCACCGCGCACGCTGACACAAACAAAGTACAAACATACAGAAGTTCAGATATTTCTTTCGTGAGATGAGTTAATTAACTTTTCCTAAAATGGATGAATCAATTGACTAGCTAAAATAGCTAAATTGTGTAGCTCCTCATAAAGTTCACATACTTCCAAACCATTTGTCGTCTTAAAATTAAAGGCGGAGGGCAAAACCAGCGAGCCTATTTAAAACGAAAGCAAAATAAGTTTCAAAGATCCCTAAAAAGAACAAAACTCGCTATCACTATTTATACTCGACATTTTGCCTTTGATTTAAAAATTAGAATCCACATTTGCCTGACGCATCGCTTTGGGGGTAATAAAAGTTATAAATTTTATACTACTTTACTTGAAATTTCACCGTTGGTTATGTTTCTATATTTCTACATCAACTAAGTGCTCTGAATAGCCATTATTGTATAATATGGGATGGAAAGGTGAAATACCGCAGAAAAATCTCAAAATATTGAAAATGTTCAAAAAAATATGTAAAATGCGTTAAAATATACATTGGATTCTGCTATCTACTCTGTACATTAGCTAAGCAAGAGCTATTTATCAATTGTAAATTGGTGTATATTTGTAAATCGTTTTAACGTTATGTTCCGGTTCTATGAAGCTTTATAAGGTATTTCTATAAGTGTGATGTCATATGAATGAATAATATATCATTGATAAATTAATACTTGATTCTGAATTTACCTTCTGTAACATTTATAAATTATGCAATTCAAGATAAACAACAGATGGTTAATCGGAATCTAATACCTGTAAAAAAGCTTTAGTGCATTTGTAGATGTATATAACAAGGGTTTTATAATCTTTACTCTGAATTCAAATTTTGGTGAAATTTCGATTAGCAATTCCTTGAAAAGGTTATGAATGGTGACTTTTAAAACTTGTTATATTCGAGTTTCTGTATGTAAGAGCAGAATCCAAAGAAAAAAGATTGTCTTCTATTTTTAATATCAATGGGTGAAATAAACTCTCTAAAATTTCAAAACGTCATAAGTTGGTTGTCTGTCGTGTAGAATGCGCTCTAACCCACATGGTAAAATCTGATTTCTTTACTACATCCTATGTTATAAGATTCCCATGATGCAACTCAAGGCTGTTTTCAGAAAGCGTCTTACAAGTATTACCTCAATCGACACCTCAATCTTGACCCAGAGTCTTCTGGCATTTTGCCCCGCTGACCAAAAAGTCAGAAGACTCTGGGTACAAGATTGGTATTATGTTAGTCCCTTTCCTTCCCACCCTTTAGCCTAGTGAACTTGTTCTGGTATTAGGGACGTCAAGTAACTATTCGAAACTGTGATGTGCCAAGGGAAACGTCACGTGACTCAACAAACCTTTTGCACTTTTTTGCTTAGTTTGTCTCATGCGACTCAAGGCCCGGCTGAATTTTTATTGAGGCTGGAGGCGTACTCAGTGTTGATTCAGCCTTAGGCTGGGATATTATTAGAAGGGAGAGTTTACCAGAGGTTGGAGGATTCCTCAGTCTTTGGCGTAGACGATTCACAGTCCCTCATTTTTGCGTAAGATCGTCGAGAACGAGCGGTGGATGCGGCTATCTTGACAAAGTCTAGCTTGAAGATGACTATCTCATCTTAGATTGCGGGGGACGGTTTGGGAGGAGGAGATATACGGCACCTGTTGTTTGCTTCAGTTGTCTTCTAAGGTAAATGTAGTGTATTTCTGCTATCAATGTCTTATCTTATGTGACTGTAAAATGTCCATTCTATGTTTTTCGGTTCTATGAAGTAGTTGGAGTAGCAACCTGATTTAAACGTAACGGGAAGTAGCCTGAATTTCAGTCGTTTTTACTCCCTCAGTAACGACGTTGCTCAGAGGAGAAAACGACTCGAAGTAATCGTCTGAAATTCAGGCTAAACGCATCCTCGGAGACCCAGGGGCAGTTAGTCGGGTCGATAAAATGTTCGTGGTGAAAGTTTACTGTAAGATCGAGACGAGCCCCTGGGCACTTAGTCTTACCGAACCAGTTCCAGAAGCGTTTGAATTGCCTGCTTCTGATTGGCCAGAAAAAATTTTTTCTGGCCAATCAGCGAAGAGAAGCTGCCGGGTGACTCTCGTGTTTTCTTACACGACGTAGTTTTCCTCATCTCGATCGCCATAGTTGCGTAGCGCGTTCAACGGGGAAAGTTTCTCGACGAAAGTTTCAGAACAAAATGTTAACAACCCGCAAAATTGCAACCTTTAGCACGGCTACAAGAAACAAACACTCTCCGATGAATTTTTAGGGCGGATCTTTCCAAGGAATCGTAAATTTTTATTGCTGATACGATACGCGATGCATGACTTTCACTTTCCACACCTTAATTTGCTCACATTGTCTAGTATACAACGCGATGCTTGCTTTTTAGATGTCCATGTTCGTTGCAGGACTTCTGAAACTTTCTACAGCGTGAAAATGTCCGTTGCACGGGCCACGCAACTACGTCGATTGATCGTGGGAATTGCTGGCTTGCTGCAGTGCACGCACCTTCTTGCTTTCGCGCCAAACTCCCTTTCCGTTCGTACTTTAAATACAGCCGTTATGTTTAGTTCCACAGCTCGGTCCGGTTATGTGCTGAATCCTGACTTGTTAATTGAGGTCGATTTTTGCAGGCTGTGTGGGTTTATTTTTACGGATAAGTGAAGAAAAAAAATAAAGGTGAGTTTGTGAAACTGTTTGAAAGTGGTTGGTGTGAAAGTTTTGGAGGGCGATAAACGCGCAGTGTGTGACACGTGTAGGTACTGAGTTGAGAAATCGTGGAAGGGTGGGATGTCTATATAGATATTTTTGTAATCACTAAAACTTTACAAGAAGTGAACGCTCTTAAGGAAATTCTAGGGAGAAGAGACCAAGGAATTCCAAAGATCCAACTTCAGCTCTTGATTTAGAGGACCTGGGTCTCTGGCTTACTAAACCGCATAAGAGAACCTGGGTTAATCTTCACTGTGATTAGAATTATTGCTAATATAGTAGAAATGAATTTTCATTATAAGATATCTTCTAGCAAATACATGGATAAAAGTAATTTTACATAATATGTGATTTTTTTGCCAAACTATTTATCGATGATTGACTTGATGTTTCCCCTTACTGACCCCCTCAAACACATCCACAGTGCCATTGTTTTAACTCCCTTGGAATTGAATCTACAAGATTGGACTTATCTTGAAAAAATGATGCTGCAATATTAACAATTTTCCTTCCGTGCATTTGTTTGATATTTCATAACTTCCCTATCATAATTCTCTTCATCTGACAATAATATTCTTCATTGACAATTATTTTTAAATCTTTAAACACCCTCCTCAGAAAGGTAAAAATCTTCATTGCATGGTCACCATTCCACACAGTGTCTCTAAAATACTTTCCACAGAACATAATTTATTACAATTATCAATTACTGTTTCCTGTAGAAGACAATCAGAGAATACAAATTCTAGAATACAAGCAGTGAAGATTTGATTCTTGAAATTCCTGTCACAGATCATTTTGATTTTCTTTAAGGAGACTAACAGTCTTTGGCACTGATGTTGCAACATAAGTGGCTTGGAATGATTCTGCTGTTTTCATTACTGTCATCAAAAAAGGAAGGAGTTTTTCTCTTCTGCAGGTTGTACAATTAATAAAATCTAAAAGAAGAAAGACTTTTAGAATTATGGAAAGCAGTAAGAGACAATTTCAGCACAGTTCCCTTTCTTCCAGAGAGTGTTGGAAAACAGTTTTTGTATGTTATGTGTAGGTATACCATATTTACTTGTGTATAATTTGCACCCGAATATAATGCACACCCCATTTTTCTAGACAGTTTTCAAATGATATACTCAAGTATACTTGTTGGCCACCTAGTAAAACAAACCCTTTGGAACAGAAAGAATCACCAACAAATACCCCAGCATAAATGTTTATTAACAAATTAAAATAAAATAAAATATTACAGCTCCCTAGTATATACATAACTCAAGCAGTATTATAAGTAGACATGTGAACTCCAATAAAAAATTTAAAAAAAATCTCTACAGCTTAAAAATAAAATTAATGTAATGGCATCTGTAGTTCTGTATTATGGGGTGTTTTTCCATTTATAATATGTAAATGTTCAATTGCACTATTATCTTAAGCAGTCACAAGGCTTACTTCATCAGCTAAAAAGCGAAAGCGGCCTGAATTCCTAGTGACCTCGAGTACTCTACCCGGTCCTCAACAATTGACATGAGAGGTGAAATCACTATGACCAATGGATTACTAGGGAAGTCATAACCTTTAGCATCTAACGATTTTTAAACCCCATACCTTATAGCCAACATTTGGAAGACTCGGAAGGTTAGACCCTTCTATCAATTGCCCCAAAACATCTCTTCTTTTCACAATCTTCTCAATAATAAATCTTTGCTTCGCTTTGAACTGTACCACAGGAAACAAAGACAAGCCTTCTAATTCTTCAAGCGCTTGCAGGAGGTCTCCATCGAATCTAAAGTTAACACTACTATCAACTTCGGCAGAATTCGTACGGTCAACTGCTGCTAGCCGGCATTTCCCACAATCAATCGACGTAGTTGCGTGGCCCGTGCAACGGAAATTTTCACGCTGTAGAAAGTTTCAGAAGTCGTGCAACGAACATGGACATCTAAAATGTAAGCTTGGCGTTGTATACTAGACAATGTGAGCAAATTAAGGTGTGGAAAGTGAAAGTCATGCATCGCGTATCGTATCAGCAATAAAAATTTGCGATACCTTGGAAAGATCCGCCCTAAAAATTCATCAAAGAGTGTTTCTTGTAGCCGTGCTAAAGGTTGCAATTTTGCGGGTTGTTAACATTTTGTTCTGAAACTTTCCTCGAGAAACTTTCCCCGTTGAACGCTCTACGCAACTATGGCGATCGATGAGGAAAACTACGTCGTGTAAGAAAACACGAGAGTCACCCGGCAGCTTCTCTTCGCTGATTGGCCAGAAAAAAATTTTTCTGGCCAATCAGAAGCAGGCAATTCAAACGCTTCTGGAACTGGTTCGGTAAGAGTAAGTGCCCAGGGGCTCGTCTCGATCTTACAGTAAATTAAACTTTCACCACGAACATTTTATCGACCCGACTAACTGCCGCTGGGTCTCCGAGGATGGGCTAAACGGGAAGGTATGAAGTACGTTGTTGCGTGATTTAAAGTATATAACACCGTGACAGCCTCTCATCGTACTACGCAAAAAGTATGAAAGCGATAGAACCGAAACAATGAGGGGTTGTAGCCGTTGACAACAGAAGCTCTGCTGAGAAAACACCTGCAAACTCTGCTGAAATCCCTAAGATAAGTCATTGGACCCCCATACCCTCCGCCCTATTGTGTCGTCACGCAACAGGAACTTGGCGTGACGATACAAAAAGAACGATAAAGAAGTAAATGGGTGAGAGTTTATACTCGTCACGCAGTCACGCGTTCCGCCACAGTTGTTGAAGATGGCACCCACAATCGTCCCAGGTGAGATGAACATGGAGATTTCTGTCTTGGATGAATTTAATAGTTTTTTACACTTCGCTAGACTGCTGTACTTCAGAGGGTAAGGATGAATATGCCACACACTAGGGCCATCCAAATCAGGAGAATCCAAATCCAACGTTGAGAATCGCATTTACCATTTTTGACCAATTTTGGTGAATTTCTTGCCGTCATTTAATAAGGAGGCTGTGAAATTTGCCGGAAATTTGTTTCAGAAGTGCAAGCCTTTGATGATCACCGGACATTTGGTCTTTTCTCATCTCCGCAGCCTTTTTTAGCTCCATTCCTTCACTCTCAGAAGCAAACTAAAATTTTTGTGGGCGAGTACTCTGTCATAACCTGTCTTAGCTTATTTAGTATGGCAAAGTTATATTAAAATCTTATATTCGATGAGTCTTGTTTGTTGTCAACAGGGAAAGAGCAAGGAAGGAAGTGGAAAGTATTCAGCACAAGCACTGAAATAACCGACCGTATGACTCGAAGTCAATCAGTGAAAGAAGGTCATTTCTTTCGTCACGCTACCAGGCGTTACAAGCCATACAATCTGAGGCCAAGGAAATCTAAACAAGGTTAGAATTTTATTATAACGTAAAGTTATATTTACAGCCAAAAATATCACAATGACGTTATCAGCATGAACAGTTTACGCTTGCTTTACCTTGATCAGTCGATTCCTACCTTGATTTAGCCTGTGTACAGCCGCCCCTCCCCCACAAAAAATTGTCTCTCTCCCCGATTTTGTTTGAGGGGAGGAGGCGGCCGTGCAGAGGTTAAAAACTTGGACAAGAAAAGGGAAATTTAGACTCCCCTCCCTACCCCCAACTCGCAAATCAAGGATGGGCAAATGGCACTCTTTGGCTTTCGCGAAGCTTCCGATCATCATTGATTTCGTGGGGAGGGGGTTGCTGTTCCATTTTATTCTGTCTATAGTATCCTTGTCGAGGGGTACTTCCAGGAATTCTTGGTGGATTGTGCCGCCTGATACTCCAAAACGGAAGGCCCGGTCACATTCAGTCCAATATATATCGCAGCAACTTATTAATCTTCAACGCATTCAGCTCCCCTTCGACCTACTCACTTTTTTTGTTTACATTCTGAGGAGGGTGACAATCGTCAACACATTTAACTCCTTAACCCCTAAGATCAAAATTTGAATTCTCATTTGTTGCCCCTATTCAGTTTCCTACAGAACTAGAGGGGAGAAGTTGATAAAATATCAAGCAAATTCATCTTGTATGATCATGTCCGTAATTCTCATGACCACTCTGTTTTACAATGCATTGATATTACAAGGAGAAATTGATGCTGATCACTCTTAGGGGCTTAAAGTGTTAAGCCCCTGATCGACCCACTCACTTTTTAACATTCTGACGAGGCTGACGAACAAACATTCCTTCATATACAATACCCACAAACAACTGAAATGGCATCAGCGCTTGCTTTAGGCTTTTTCAACAGTCTTTTAAAATTCCTTCGACGACTTGTCAGTAAAGTATAATTCTGCAGAGCCTTAACACCCTTCGTTATTCAGAGTCTATTTTAAAAGCCTCTCTTCCATCGATTACTTGCAGTGACTTTTACGATTCTGTTGAACGTCCGCTATTAATTCTTTTGTTGGGAAACTGCTGATGCTGAAGTTTACTTGAGCTTCTTCCGGTCCATATCTCGGTTGTCAGTTTATTGAACTGTGTTTGCTGAGTGTTTAAGTGGTGATCAACTCATTGTTTCTGCCCTTAATTGACTGTGGGTTCATTTCCCCACGGTATATCTTAGCCTGTATTTGAAAAAAACTCATCTCCAGTATCCTCGCGGAATGGGCCTTATACTCATGTCCAAGTTCAGTTGCGTTCACATTTGGGCTCCCGGGAAAAAGGTCACGTGTCTCATGCCGTTTAGGCTCACTTCTACTCGATTGAATCGTCTAGGGACGCAAACAATTCATCAGACGCATGGACGTAAAAAAAACCGTCTGATGGTCAAATAAAGTTTGGTTGCCATACTTCGAGAAGCACATTTCTCATCTACCGAAATGGAATATGTTGTTAGTTAGCTTCCTTTATCATATTCAGTTTTTATTGTAAAAACCATATAATGTATACAAATGAAAGGAAATGGCCTAAATATTTCTTTAAATTGTTTCTAGAGGTATTTTAGTCTTCGAGGTAATGGGTTTGTGAAGTCCTGTGTGGGTTGACTGACACTAATGAAGTGGTATTTGAATTTTAGACCAGTTACATGTAGTCCAAGCCTAGTCCCTGTGCGGCATTTTCTCAGTCCCTCTCGGTCAATTCACTGACGTGTCCTAGGTGAACGGGGGGGAAACACATCTTGGCTTGGACCGCGTGACCCGAAACGTTTTGGCCGCACGGAAAAATGAGGCCTAGGGACTAGGCAAAGCTTGTTATATCTTCAAGGAATTGATGATGTAGACGGTGTACTCTTGAGTGATGATTACGTCACTGGCTGCTTGATAAAGATGGGTGGTTTATTGCACTGTGCAAATATTGGGAACACACGCGGGAGATGGCTTGAAAATCAAAACAAGACAGCAAGACAATAAAAAGCGTTTTCTCATTCACAAAGTAACGATTTTTTTATGTGATTATTATATTTTTTGCCTGTACTTTGGCAAGCTTTTGGCGCTTTATAACGTTACGAGGATTGCAAAACTGGCGATTGAAAGTGACCTAAATGATGACCTACTTTTTCGCGATCGTTTTACTTGATTTATCGTAGTGGCGTATCATTGTTGTACGACCCCATGCTAACCTTAAGGATATGCATGAGTCGAACACGCTATAATTACCATATTTAATATGATACTGGATGTGTAATAAAATTAGAAACCCATATTGAACGATTTATGCAGCAAAAGGTCAATATTACAAGCTTGCTTCGATTTCAGTTGCGTTGTTTTGAAATCTCCTGTAACTGGTGACAGAGTGTGCCGCGCCTAAATAGTTCACCAGTTTTTACAGAAAACTTGCTTCTCAGCAGTGTCTGGAAAGCTTAGTTGGAACTGACAATTTGAAGGTAAGGTGAATCAGGGGAACAATAAGTTCCTTAAACACCGGTGGTTTCGGGGGGAAAAAGACTTACATCGAAGTGCAATTCTACGTTGCACGGTTTTGCTTTCAACTAAGTAGACAACAAGGAAATGTAATTTCCTGAAGATTGTCAAAGCTATCTTTGCAATATATTTTATGAGGCATTTGGCTGTAAAGTAGGATAGTAATGATGCAACTAGTTTCAGTGAAACAGCAGCTGTAACAGCCCAAACCAGAAAAGGACTGATGAAACGTTCCTATTGGCGATTTCTTTCTTTTTATTGAACCACGATACATGTAGTATAGAAAGCTCGCAAATTTGAGATTACAACAGAGAAAATGAATGCTGAATAAATTGGTGCATGCTTAGTCCTTGCTTATGCGTTGAATTCAAGTTTTTAAGAAGCATGGCACCGAATTATTTCAATTTATCGCATTGTGCCTCATTGACCTGTCTCAGCAAAACAGAGTATATTTCTGTTAATTAAAAATGTGCATTAGTTTTGCCAGGGTCCTGAAATTCTATTTCTTGTTCATCGAACTTTTGAAGTTTCGTTCCTTACTGTTCTACAGGGATTATACAGAGACCTGGCGAACGACGGAAACAATTAGCATTCAAATAATCGCGTGATTAGAGCAAATAAAAGTTTTAGAAATTTTTCAAGCATTCGAGCGTAAGAAGGCTTGCTTCAACTTCCATTTTACAAACAACTACATTCTTTGACAAGTATTTACGTCATCAGTTTTAAGTGATTTTAAATGTATAATTGAACTGCTCATTCGAATATCGCTGTCTTAATTGTAAGCTTAATACAAATTGAAGAGAAAGTATAATAGACAGCTAATTTCAAAAGGCTATATAGAGTTTTTAGCCCCGAGCTGCGAGTGTGCGCGTTTTGATACATTTTTAAAATTCTTCGCCGAACCTTTTCACTTCCCTTGTTAATTATAGAGACATTTATGATGAAGTACTAACTTTAAAGACTGTGGACGAGATCCTGTGGCGTCACCATTCAAATCAAACCTTTCTAGCAGTTCTTTAAAATGGTGCTATTTCTACTAACATACACTCTAAAAAAATTAAATTATGAATATGGTGATCTTGGTATCTGCTCCTGAGTTACTTGTTTTGACTAACTGGCTTTGAGGTTCTATAATCAAGACTCGAGAAGTCTCGAATTTTTTTCTTAATAATATTGTTGTTAAATTTCTTTTCTTTTATTATTTGTTGCTGGATCAGTCGGTCGTTTATGAAACTGTACAAAATAATCACGCCAAAAAGTAAAGGATGCGTTTTATTGTCAAATCAATCGTTCAATTCCGTAGGAAAACATTAAAAAACCACACCATCTTAGACAAGTGTGAACTGAAGATTGCGGACAAAATATAGACGAAACGTTTTGAAGAAGATATGATTGAGGCCATTTAATTCAACAAAATAATCTCCGGGATTGATTAAACAATGACATATTCCCACGACCATAAGACTTTTAGGTTGTACCTTGTATCGATTATTTTTAATACATACACACACGGAAGAATCTCTTTTAAATATTGTAGCAGATAGCTTTAATTGGCTGGTTATCTTCTGATCGTATTCTTTTTTTTTTTTAATTTATAAGAATGTAGGCAGTCTGCTTTGCAAGGAATTAGTGAGCAACGGCTTTTCATTTAAAAGTTTAGAAAAATTTTCAAGACTCAAAATTTACATGTACTCATAGACCGAGTGATACTTAAGTATTCTAAAAGACGACGCTTAAACCAAAACTAACATGTTCCCACGATCGAACAGCTTGTTTAATTCCTACATTTAAATTGCTATACGAGAAAAATTTAACTTATTCTAACCATGTCATTTTGGCAGATCTTAAAAGTTGTACGGGTGGGACATCAATCATGGCTGTGAGCCGCGATCAGCTGGAGAATTACTTAGAGACGATGGAAAAAGAACTCGACAGAACTGTCAACTTCTGGTTGGAAAACTCCCGTGATATAAGAAACGGGTAAGCCGGGCATAAACAAACATGATTAAGTTAGTTGACTTAAGAGGACATGGATGATTTGCCAAGCGAGTCGAACCCCGTGCGGAGACTGGTAGTTGGTCTTCGATCATGTGTTTTACTAAAAATTACTTTGTGTTTGATAACGAGGCATAACTTAATTGACAAAAACAATGGATTGTTTTCTGCTGTTTATGTTTGAGTCTTAATTACCCCGGTGAGCTGTATTTGCATTGTTTTGAGGAGTATAATACAGTTCAACCTTCCCGACCACCCAAAATGTGAAGAGGTAGTGTTCGTTTATGGGAGGAAGTCACACATGGAAATTCGACTGTAGAGCAAATTCCGAAAACCAATAAGGCGTGAATAACTTGTACCTAGTGTTGTATAATTTATTAAAATTTCAAGCGCACCAATGCAACGCTAAGTATGAAGCATTCTTTAATTTTTCACCTTCAAATTGTACAATTTTTCATTTACGATTCAGTTGGATGCTCAAATCGATTTCTTTATGTATTTGAAGTAATCGGGCAATTTAAAATGATATATATTCCTTGCTAGAGTCCATAACTGATTCTTCTTTATAAATTTAAAATGCTGAAATATATTTTATAACCTGCTAGGGACTTTGTAGTGACCCAGTATAGACTTATTATATATTTCTCGGAATTCTCGCGCGGGAAAGCATATTACAAGCGAGTGAGCTTCTTCTCAGTTCGGTAACTCGCTCAAGTCTGGCCGGAACACTGAGCTTGTCCTCTTGCCTAAAAGAAAAGACACTCCTACCTCTTAGACCAATCGCAGTTCAATTTAACGGCGTTTCCGCCTTAAGCACAAGTCACGTGAATTTGTGTTGGTTTCTGATTGGTTCATCATTATGTCGGTAGTTTTAATCACAAGTAACAGCAGTTTATTCTTACTATTGCAGTGGTTATTACGTATGCCTCGCTAGAGATGGCAAGGTGTATGATGGTACCAAGTATGGTTGGTTAGAAGGAAGGCAGGTAAGATCTTATTTTTTCATTCCCACGTTTACCTCGCGTTTAGTAATTGATTGCAGTTAAGTTATTTTAACACATATTTCTCGTAAGAGTCATACAGCTTTTTCTTCACATTTTTGTAATTTTTTGTTTTGTTGTTGTTGTTTCCATTTTAAAGGTGTGGATGTACTCCAAGCTTTACAACGAAACTGACCAATACGGTACTGCAAAAATACTTAAAGCTGCATTGTCAGGTAACTTTAAAAACTCTTTTTCGATCATCCGGCACGGTATTTTCAATGCTGTTTTTTATTTTTCTCTAGTTTTGTTGACTACGAGTTCTAAACTATAAATTGTCATGGTCACAAAACATATATGGATGATTTCCAAGTATTGTAACACACACCTTCAGATAAAATGAAGAAATACAAACATGAAAAAGTGAAAGTGTTCTTCACGATTTTACCCATTCATACTCCTTTTTTTTTCCTCATTGATTTCCATCACTTTCTTCTACAATTTAAAGTAGCTGTGTAGATATTTTAGCCAATTCTGTGATCGTTTCGGAAGCGTTGAAATTTACTAAAATAGTCGAAAAAAGCGTGACATATTATCTTTAAAGTCGACCACTTCCATGTCCCATGTGAAGCCTGAGTCTTATCATGAGTGTGAGGAGAACAACGTCAGTGGCTTCATAGCTCAGTTGGTAGAGCATCGCACCATTAATCACGGGTTCAAACCCCGTTGAAGTCCTGAATTTTTTCAGGCTTCTTTACGCAATTGCATAAATTGCGTTCACTGCGACGATCATTTCTTCATTTTCATTTCATTTCCGCAGTTCTTATATGATTTATTTCATATATCATTAACAATGACTCAATTGCCGATAATTCTAAATTCTCCTTAGAGCTTTATCAGAACAAATCCCAGTCTGATTCCACAATTCTACCTTTTTTATATTGTAGGGGGCGAGTTCCTTCTAAACCACATCAAGAGACCTGAGGATGGTAGATGCTACTTTCAAGTCACAGCCGAAGGGCAGCCCATTAAAATCCAAAGGACAGTTTTCACGGAGTGCTTTTACACTCTTGCAATGGCTGAACTGGCAAGAGCTAGCAATCTTCCCAAGTATAGGGTATAAATTACTAAGAATTTGTCCTTAAGTTCTGTTAATAAGTCAGCGTCGAAACACATATTTTTAGAGCTGATTCTGTTCTTTATACACACAAATGCTCTTTTATTTTGCTGCTCAATCATTCGCCAGTAGATTACCACAATTTTTACTTTTCTTCAAGGAAGCCCGAAAGCAAGAGACCAGGGATTTTACTCGTTGTCTCACGACTCGCTTCACCCGTATCTCGGGCCTGAAATCTCTCCACCTTTCTCGTGCGAGGCAACTGACCGGTAATTGGAGAGCTCGTTCGCGGGTAAATTTTATAGCACTAAGTATACGCTTTCTTTTGTCAGGAAGAAGCAATAAAGATGTTATCTCTTGTCACACACTGGGCACGCATTGATGACACGCAGCTAGGACGACCCAAATTATCGGGTCAAGAGGAAGTGAACCCTCTCGCCGTACCCATGATGGTGCTGTATGTAATTGATGAGGTCTGCCGCGACGAGGAGCGCCTTCAAAACATTTACAGCGAAGATGAGGAGTGGGCTGTACAACAGATCTTAAAGCACTTACAGGTACTGATGTCGCGCAGTCCTTGGTTTTGATCTAAAAAAGTGCAGGGGGCAGGCCACACCCCTTGATCCGCCACTGGTTATTTGGTCAAAGTTTTGTTTTGTGCAAAAAATGATCGCAATACAAATGTTGGCACTAGGGTAAATCTTGGTGTGCCAAAAATTGAAAAAGGAAAATAGGAGAGTTTAATCAGAACTCAATTGTTCAAAAGATGATACTACTATCCTATGGACAGTGGATCACTAGCACGATTGGCTTTCCTAATACATATCCAGTGGATAGAGATTTGTCCGGCGGAGAGCACTATTTAACTTTCGAATAACTGGTGTCTTGTTGTTAGTTAGGAGATATACATATTCGTGTAAAGTCTTGTGCATTCTAAATTCTTCTGTGAATGAACGATTTGAAAGGAAAGATTTGAAAATTGATTTTAATTCAGAGAAGAGGGAGAGTGGTGCTTGAAAAAGTTACAGAAGAAGGAAAAGAGATCGGAGGTGCGGAAGGTCGGCTCATCATTCCTGGTCATGCTATTGAAGCAGGATGGTTTCTCCTGCAATATGCTACCAAAAAACAGAACTACGAACTGGCGAGAATCGCCATTGACAAGTTCATCGTGCAGTCATTTGAGATAGGTTGGGATGACATGTATGGCGGTCTTCTCTACATGTTGGATGCAAATGGTTTCTCTCCGACTCAGCTGGAATGGAACATGAAGCTGTGGTGGCCTCATGCCGAAGCTCTTATTGCATTTCTGATGGCTTATAAAGAGACAAGAGATTATCGCTACATGGAAAAGTTTGATCTTGTGTTCCAGTACACATTCTCTCACGTAAGACATGCATGGTTGTTATTGAGGCGGGTACAGAAGGTGAAAAAAAAAACACTCTTCAATTGAGTGGTAATGTATTAAGCAGGAAAGAACAAATTGAGGACACTATTTTTACGTCTCGTACCAGAGACAGGCCCGCCATTTTACGTGGCCGTCCAAGCGAGGCGAAGTCTAGCTGTTTGCAGGACAAAGGCTGCAGAGGCAGTATGTTCAGTTATTCTAAGACCGTGCCCTAGTATTGGTCCGGGAATCGAATTCGCGATCGCCCTCCTTTCAGTCAAATGCTCCACCACATGAACTAGTCCTACAGCCGCCAGATAAACCTGGTCGAGAAGATTTGCTCTTTCGAGACTAATCCCAGAAACTAGTTTTCGCGAAAGAGCATCCCACTGGCATAAAAAATCTTGTACGGTAGATGATTCCATTGTGCAAATTATTTGAGGGACGCAGAACACAAATTTTTTCAAAATGTTAGACTGAGTTGATTCTTTCTATCTACACTCTTTTAATGCTAAACACAGAGATGACAAGTAAATCATCAAAGGAGGATCCACCTTTCAAAGTCCCCTAAAAAGGTTAATTTCCCTTACACGTACTAACCTGGAAACATCGCAAATTCCGCGCATACTACGTGCCTAAACCGCGAAACATTTTGTGAGATTTATTAAAATCACTTTTCCCGTTGCTTACAGTTTTCTGATCCCAAACATGGTGAGTGGTTTGGATATCTCAACCAGAAAGGCGAGGTTACCCATACATTTAAAGGAGGACCGTTTAAAGGTACGTAGGCTGGGAGGGGTATTTCCCCAACTAAACTGTTATAGTTATATACGTACGTCTCCTTGTAAAACCTACTTCGACAACTCCAGAGGAGGATCTCTAATGAATTTCTGAAGGTGAGAAGAGAAAGTATAAACTTTTTGCTCGGTGTGGCAGAATATTGCCAAAATCCTTTTTCTGCAAACAACGTAACAATTTTCCCAGGCTTTTTATCAGAAATTGCGTGAAACACACGCCATTTCCTGTATCTTTGATAAAAGCAGGAAAGGAGGTGTAATATCTGAATTGTGTATTCATGAATAAATAACGCCACTCTGCCTTTTTTTATTGATGATCACCATGCTACAATATAGATGTCTCTAATAATTTTACCTAGTTAAAACCAATTTATAGTGACTGACAATTGAGACAATTGGAATCAGTTGCTGCCTTTCAACAACCAAGTCAAAATCAAGTTAATTATTTGTTTGGACCGTTTCAGGGTGCTTTCATGTTCCTCGCTGCCTGCACATGTGCGTAAAAATGCTCAAAGAGTTATTACAAGAAGAACCTTTAACAAATGGATTATCCAACGGCACATATATTCCCTAACTTAAAACGAACAAGTTGCTCGACACCAGAGGAAAACACGAGGGTGTCACATTATGACACTCAAACATCTCCAAGCCGTAAGAGGAATGAGAAGACACATGTACATATGAGTTCTCAGAGGACGAAATTGGAATATTGTTAAAGCATAAACTATGGTGGTTATCAGTGAAAAAATACCAGTTAACATTATTGAGTTATCGTTTCGCAACATAATATTTTAGATAGCGAAGGAACGAGCCGAGACAAATCACAAGTAGAGGATGTAGAAGACTCCCTTTTAGGTACTTATGCCGAGGTGCTAAACCGACGTGGGACATAAACCACTCCAACCACAAAAACGAAGTTCTCTTCCTTAAATAAGAGATAGTAGTCATACTGCCGCATAATTTATCTTGTAGCAGCTAAAATCGATTAGAAGTAACTTCTAATTTGCAACTGTGGAAAAGGTCTTTTGGGGGTTGAGTGATTTCAAAAAAAATATATATTGCTATCCGACCTGTTGCAAAAAAACGTC
>CALNXK010000023.1:2277500-2305000 GCA_942486035.1 Porites lobata | reverse complement strand
GTGCAAGAAATTGCTTTTGCTAAATTACTTTCCAACTGTTTTCGACTTAACAAGGATTTTGTCCAAAATTTGTTGGAGTCTCTCGCCGAGAAAACAGCAGAAGACGTCTTTGCTGAGTTGACAAAGGCGAGTTACAAAAATATGTGTCCGATAATTATGGAAGTCGCTACAACAGGCGCTAAAGAGGAATTCAAGAAACATAGTTGGAAATTCGTCGCCAAAGATTTTGGCTTTGAGCTTATAAAGGGAGGTACAACTTTGATGGTCACGACCCAGCAGCCACAATGAAATAATGGGCCGCAGTAAACCTGCTGCACGGAGTGGCTCTTAATGTAAGAAAGTCAAACTGAAACACAACAGCACTCAACACTCAGAGCGAGATAATATGGGTTTATTTACAGTCTACCAAAGCTTATTAGATAGCTACTTTTCAGTAGGGCAGCAACTCACAATTTAAAAGGTAATTACCAAACTACAACCTAACCCAGTTACGTTTATTCACATGTAATAGATAGTACGACAGAAATCAAGCGATTGTTGTTTAGATGAAGTACTGTATAAATTAATATAAGAGCATGCAAAGCTATCAGGTTTAACTTAATGTATCATACGGCATTTGGGGCGCAATTAATGCTAACAAAAACTACCCTGATATATTGAAGGGAAACTCAACGTTGTCACGTGCACTCTAAAGAGATTAAACTAGTAATAGTTGACACTACAGCTGCCCCCGTTCTGTATATTGTCGGTCAATAGTATTCTTGCTCGTTGTGTAGCTCTTTGAAATATACCGATTCATAATGAAGATTTTCACACATATTCCATACAATAGGTGAGATAAATACAGGAAACGGCACAAGGTTCCATGCACAGTTTCAGGTCGATTTACACAACACAGCTTTGATCAAAACATTCTCAGTTTCGAGAATAGTTTATTCTAAACCATAAGAAAATATTTAATTAGAAGTTGAACTTTTTGCTATTTCTCTTTAACTTTTTACATTCAGTTCATTTTATTTGCCGGAAAGTAAGCCTTAGAAATTAAAAGGACGTTTGATCAATTCACGATCGCGCATTCTTGAGTCTTATTTTAAACTTTATAGCGGAAGGACATCTGTGAGCAGGGAATAAGTCAGCACAGAATTTGCTTGTCGGCGAATTTCTGTAATCGTCCATCGTTCTGCTAGTGATAAGCTAGCCGTTGTTCACTCGTCTTGCTTGTTTGGGGCTGAGTCTTATTCCGGTCAAAGAGAGAGAAAGAGTGTATGGCAAGGTTTCTAATCAAAAAATTGGGAACTTGTGTTTGGCAAACTCTCCATATATATACACAGTTACACGCACCTTAGAAATTCATCTGCGCTTAACGAGTGTCTTTTGGTCCATAACTTTCAAAACAAACTGCTCCACAGAATGTCACTGATAACACGTAACGTAAAAGAGTATCTAAGTATGATTGCACAATAAATGTCACAAAATCTACCTAACCGGTCCCCTCGTGATTTTCTGTCTTTACGTCATCCTAACCATTTCGTACTTGCGGACGCAAACAATAGAAACGTCATCATTACCTACCGATTCCTCGCGGCCCCTGTGAAGCAAGTCGCGATTTTTTCTGGCATACTGACTGTATATTCCAACTTAGCCGGCAGTGCAGGCGTATTTTGGGTGGGCGAAAGCTTGTTAATCGGATCGCTACGATGAAGCCGCCATCTTTGATTTTATGACAGAGGAAGATTGGGGAGAGTAGAAATAGTAACCCTTACGGTAGGTGTGAGGGCGAAAAAAGAAGAGGGGGGAGGGGGAGGGGAGAAAATTTAATGTAGGTCTAGGGGGTCCCACCTTGATATTTTGGAATGTTACCAAAACCTTTTTAGCTCACCAGGATCAATACTGACAAAACGGTATCTTTGATCACCGCTGTTTGCATTGATTTAATTTTCCCGTTTCGATCCTACTTAGCTTCTTCAATTTTGACCTTCTGAGACAAAACCCACAGTCACATGTGCGTTCGTCTACAGTGGTACTCAAAATTTTTCTCTTATTATTCTTTGGAATTAGCTATGTTTAGATCATTGATTCAATGTATGGTTGGTTGAGTTCGGCAGGAGATGGGTAGTGGTAGTGTTTCATGGGCTAGGCTGACCGACGCGCCCATGCCTCCAAGTGTTGTTTTATGAGTTCGGTTGTGTAGTGGAGGCAAAATAATGAGGGCTACTCGCAGTCTAAAATGATAGCAGACATACTATACCCGATGAATACAACCAGGGGGTATGGGAAGTAGTTTCTCCACCCCTCTGCATACAACACTTCAGAACATGCTGCTTTGCAAGTCGTTGTGACTATGACTTTGATTGTGTATTTCTTCAAACCTTTCTCATTTTTTTACTGCAATCTCGTGCGGGAGAAGGCTAATCGTAAAGCCTTCCAAAACCAAATTCTTTAGAACTCTGACTGTGTCATCACATTATAGCTGTTCCATGCAGGTCTTCCAACTTGCAATCTTAAGTTCAAATGGCTAAAGAAGGCCACTTTTAAATTTTGCCACCAACCTAGCGATTATTTTGTTGAACTCCTTTAAGTTTTTGGGATTAATTTGTAACGATGAAGATTAGCCGAGGCCCGGGTAGGGTAGAGTATTCCCTTGGCTTTCTACTCTGGTGAAAATATGTATATTTATTTAGACCAATGCAGCCCAGTGAACACCAATATGGTGTCTAGTTCTTTAACAATCCATGGTCTCATCGTCAATAAATATAACAAGATTTATTTGCACAATGACTTACGAGAAAAATGAGATGTAGGGTTCAAGGTTAAAAAAAGTCTCCTAAGCAGAAGTCCTACTGGCTTGTCAGGTAATACCAGATTTTGAATCAGGACCCAAAAGGGCATCTGCATAGAAGGCTAGCTAGGTTGACACAAGCAGACAAATTTGAAAATATTACATAAAAAGCAAAAAGCTCAATTTGACCAGATTGAGGCAAGCAAGTCACAAGTTTATCTGGTCACTGTTCTAACAACCTTTTTCAAACTGTTATAAATATTATCTTACTAGCTGACTGCCTGCCAATTATTTCAACTCTGGTGGTTTGTCATCTGGGGGATAATCGGCTTCAAAGTCCTTGTAATTTAAGACATCATCTACTTCCAAGTCATCCTATGAACATAGAGGGAATAACTAAATATTAATTTCCAGATGACATAGTAGGTACCGTCAAAAACCTCTATTAATTGTAACTATGACAAAATTCTTTAATCTGATTGGCTATCAACAGCCCTGATTTCAGCACTATTAGGACAGCGTGATAGGACAGTACACATTATGCACAGGTATGTGCATATGCACCCACTTGAATGGTTTTATTTTTACATCAAGCTGGTTCACCTTTGCCTGGCTCAGCTCAGTGAAAAAAGAAATTACTGACTCATAAGATTGAAGATCTGCAGCTTCAGGGGGTGTAAGAATTTTTCTGGATTACTCTTTCACTGTACAGCTGGTTTTATTGGATTCATAAGGTTAAAGATCAGAAATGTCAGGTGTGAAAGAATTTATTTAGTTTATTTCACCAACATAAGAGGTAAAGAAACGCCAGAAACGCAAGTAATAAGGCATCAAAAAAACTTGCTTTGGTCATTTTTTCATTTATAACAAATAGGGAATCAATCAAAGAAAGATAAGACACTATCAATCTACTTGAGAACATCAAATATTTCAATATTTCAATATTTCAATTATTTGCATTTAACAGTGAAAGTCACAAAGAAACTTTATTCAGATCATTGATTTTTATGATTTAATCATCACTTCATGACAAACAATTTCTCTCTCAATAAAATATTATTATAGCAGATTATAAGTTTATCATCATAATGACTTAAGTACGCATACATCACTCATGCCCACTGCTACTTTTTTCTTTCCAAATTCAAGTGTCTTGATAGCATTTTCAACAGCTTCCTCATCACTCATTCCCTGATGAACAAGCTGCATACAGGTCTCTACAAAACTGAAAACAAAACAAACTATAACTTTTTAAAAATAAATTATGATAATCCATAGAAAGAACAAGGTCAGTACAAAAAGCCTTGAGGTTCTTCATATTTTTACATATCACAAATAAAAAGATGACAACGTTTTTAATAATTATAACTCTCCATTATAATTTCGAGCAGTTTCTTTAAAGTCCATCTGATCCTAATGGAACTCTCCTGTAGAGACAAAATACCCAGGGGGAGGGGGTCACTCCCTACAATGCTTTATACAGGAAGGCTCCGCCCAAAAGGGGTACCTTTTTCTAGGGATTAGGTACATGTATATCAAAGGGTAGGGAATTGAACAGATGAAGTTTATGAAAGGATTAGAAAAATTAATTTATAATTTTATTTATTGCAAGTTTTTAACAATTCCTTAATTTAAATTGTTTCCAAAAACGTACCTTATGGCTATATCACTTTAATTTATTAACCGTTACACAAAAATGACAAGAAGGTTTCCTGTTTTCGGGATTTTTCTTATTTAGGGGGCACGTTAAGAAAGGTACCATTTTTCAATGGAAAGTATGTGAAAGGGGTACCTTTTTGTCGGAAAAAGGTAAGGTAAATCTTTGTTGAGAGCCCCCCACTCTCCCCCCCCCCAACCCCAGGTGGCAATTTTGGATCATGTACTACATGTACAAATATATAGTATGCAGCATCGTCTTCTATGCATTAGGTTCTGTCTAACAAGAAATTGGCAGGAAGCACCTCCAAAAGAACATTGAACATTGATCATTGCTTAATAAATATTAAACAGCTTCATTTTGTGTTTTTCATCCTAGTTGAGCTACTGAGCTACCGTTTTGCTAAATGTTCTTTCAATACAGCTTATAATCAATTTCAAATCAAACTAAATCAGACCACCCATAGGAGGCCATGCTGTCTAACACAATCCAAGATGGTGCATCCCTTAGATCTCTTTCTACAATCTTAAACAAAGGAGAACTTTCAGTAGGAGCAGATGGACTTGATGGGCTAAGACAATGGTAATTAACCCATTTGCCCCTGAACCGCCTGTAACCGCCCGTGCGGATCCAGGTCCTTTCTAGCCTTTGTGACGTCATCAGTTTTAACGGTCAAGGACAACTTTCTTCGCTAACTTGTGTAGAGTGAAGAGATCTTTCAAACCATACCAGAATGAGCACAATTCAGTCAAGGACACCGGAGAAAGAAGCAAAAAACCACGTGACATTGACCTGAAAATCTCCATGAAAATCTTGTCCCATTGCCCACCTACCTTTCCTTTCACCTAATCCTAAGATGCTAAAAGCTTTCCCAAAAACTCTTCCCACCAAAATGAAGCCTACTAAATGCCCAGCAAGAGAAAAAAAAATGAGGCAAGAAAAGCGAAAAAAGAAGGGAGGAGAAAAAGCGAAAAGTAAAAGTCAAGACTGCTGTGTCACTTTTAAACCCAAAAACTATCTCGAAATTTTGCTTTCTGCGCATGCCCGAACTTCGCAAGCTGATGTTTTGCATCTGGATCAGAAGGCCGCCAAGTGTACGACCTGTAAACCGGTTTGTGGTAAGTTTTAGCTCTTTATAGCACGACAGTGACCAGAAAACCACTCGACTAGCTTCAAAACGCGTTTTTCGGCAAAATCTCCAGGAGCGAATGGGTTAACTACCGGTATGTCTACCTCATGAGGTTCTGCAATTCACATATTTCTAGTTAATATTTAGGATGACAAAAACATTTCCTTTTCATGATGATGTAGGTCACTATCCGACTCCCGGGAGTCACCCACGTACGGGATGTATTAGCTTCAAAAACAATTTGGCTTAACAACTGAGGTGCAGACTAGCAACAAATATTGCTAGCCATAGTTTGCTACCAATCATTCACTCCCAGCATAAATAATACTTTTGCAATTATTATTACAATGATATAAGTTAATAATATTATTTTCTAACTTTCTAGTCTTTCTATGGATCACCATAAAAGACATCAAGTCTGAAAAAGGATTTTGACAGAAAGGATGTGTTTATTGCTAGTTACCTGTCACAGTGGGAAGGAGCTGTATCTTTCCATTGGTACAATGGCTGATTGGTTTGAAATTGCTCCTGGAACTGCCTGATAAAAATGAAGAAAAAAACAGATTTATTAGAGTTAATCAAAGGGAAGACCTATATGTAGGAAAAGAGAGTTACTGGTAGTAAAAGAAAACCTACTTTTTCTCACCAAATTTGGGGTTGATGATAAATTATTTTCTCTCTTGTCTTAATCCCCTTGAAGGTAATTTTACCAGAAGGTAACAATAATTTTTTATTGTAGGTGAGTTTAGCTCAAGTTAACTCTGCTTTAATGCAGTTCTTCCTGCCTTTCGTATGTAAATCATGTGGTTCTATGTTGCTGGCAAAAAGCTTGAGACACTGTAACTATTAAAACCAAAAAATTTTGATAAAATAGACTTCACATGATTCCTGCCTCCTCCCCTGTTATCAATTGAAGGTAGTAACAATTGCATGAAATACATGTATTCAAAACTTGCAGGGACAACTATGAAAGAAGGAGAGGGGGAAATCTCTTGCACTTGCAAGAGTTCTTCCTTGGTGATGCACTGTATTTGTAAAAACAATTTTAATGCAAAGTGCCTCAACTATTTTGCAACTGGTTGTAGCTAGCACCTGTTCAGTGTGATTTCCAGCCTTGCATCCGCTCCAAACGCAGAATATATAATGTCACATGATGCATGTACTGGTATGTAGATCCAAGAAAATACATGAACATTTTTCTGATAGCTTGACTGCTGATCATGACAGGGAGGTTGGTTTTGTGTACCCTGTGAGCACAAGCCCTTACATATTCTTTGAAGGTTGGGGAGATCTTCTTCACTTTCCTTAGAAGACTGAAGGGCCTCTTCTGACAGGGTAGGCTTTGTGCATCCAAGGAAAATTTGTAAATTTTATTTTGACTCCTAAATGTGCCATTTCCTTAAATATTTTAAAACATCTGCAGAAATGAATCCTTACTTTCTGAATTTATCCTCGGGGTAGATGATCTTTTGCATTCTTCCAGCTTCAGCTTTTCTGTTTACTTTGGTCTCCAGTAATGGGGAGAAAGCTTCCACAACTGGAAACCATACTGGTTCCCATGCTTTTTTAATAGCCCCTGACCGAAGGAGGTTACGAACGCTAAAAATTAAAAAGCAAATAGCCAATGTTACTTGTGAAGAATATCCTTTAAGCAAGCTAAAAAAATGGTGGGTGATGTGGCAGCTTTGTTGAATATGCAGAAAACATTTGCATTGATGAACATTCCTCAACAGGTTGAAATTTGTTGAACGGAAAAGGCACGGGCTTAAAATTAACTTTTTCAGTCGGGTGTCAGGTGGTGACCATGGATAGAAAAACTTTTTGTCTCCAATTGAACATTTTGGACACCAACATATACTTCAAGGAATCTTATTGTTAATCATGTCTACTATTATTTCTACTTAACAGTAGGTCATTTCATGTCCTTGACATTTCTCATTATGTCAGTTTGTTCATGCAGTGTTGATATTGCCAGATAAATCACTATCCAGTGGATGGTATTGGCTTCCCCCATACCTATCCAATAGAAAATGATTTACCCAAAGGATAGCACTATTGTCTAAGTCAAATCAGAGCTTCAACATACCCTGTGCATACCCCAGGCATTTGAGACCTTTGCTGTCTTGGGGGAAGGGAATTTGTCAATCAGTCTTCTAGGAGGTGGGGAATTTGATCCCCATGCATAAGTGTGAGGAATTTAAACCACAGCCTCGATTATATGTTGATTAAATGTCGATTATATTATTGCTTGTGAGATGAGCTAGACATGCTTTGGAACAATTTCAGAGGGATTGAAAGATTGTGGTTTTGTGGCCAATTAGCTACAAATAAGTACGATTTTATACAATGTTACTGTTGTATTTTTAAGTTCTGCATATGTCAATTCATTCGCAAAAATATGTTAGTTTTGTCTCTTTTACAATAATTATTATCTGTATTACATTTGACAATGTTACTCTACACTGGGTTCACACAGATAATTGGATCCAAAATTCAAGAAATTTTCCAGACCTTTTTTCCAAAACAACAATTTCTTTTTCCAGACTGGAGGTTATCAAATAGGTAATCAATATGGACCTTAACAAAAGACAGGAACCAAGCTTTCTTCATGATCTGCACTGCAAACGTGCGGGCGAGGTTAAATGAGACCTCAAGACTTTTAACCATTAACCAGTTTTCCAGACTTTACCATAAAGTTCCAAAAGTAACAACCCTCATTACTTTTGGATTTAGCAGCCTTTCTCTATCGGTACTTTCGGAGGGTCGCTACTTTCAGGGGGTCGCTACTTTCAGGCAGCTTAAAGGTGTACTCCACATGGGCCGTTTTTACTAGATTAAAAGGTTTAAATACGTTATCCCTATTATGCAAGCAACAGTTATTCAGAAGAGAAAGGAATACTTTTTAAAACAAAATGTAGCGTACATCATTTGCTTAAAGAGTTATGTGGGAACGTCAAAAATCATTACAATCATTAAAAACAAACCTTAGATAAGTTTGGCATACCGTTTTATATCTATCATATCCATAATTTTTTCCAAAAAGGAAACTAGTTTTCAGAAATCGATACTTTCGGGATTTGCTAACACAGGGTTGTCATTAAGAGCCGGGGGCCGGGGATTTTCCCCGGCTACTAGGAGAGTGGCCCCCAGCTACGTTTGTTGGAAAATAGAAGAAAAATAGAACCACAAGAAATGCCTAGCCGTTTGATTCTCCGCCTACTTGTTGTATTTACCCGGAAACTTGAAATCTTAGTGACAACCCTGCTAACACCTGTAAATTTTCATTGCTACTTTTGGAGGGTCACTCCTTTTGGGGGGTCATTACTTTCAGAACTTAATGGTATATCTCTATTTTCCAGACGTTTTCCAGGTCTGGAAAATTGCTGGGCAAATTTCAAGACTTTTTCAAGAATTCAAGACTCTGTATGAACTCTGTTTACAACCTTTTTAGGTTTCTAGATAATTCAGATTGTTCAAACAGAGCTAGTCTTGCCTTCTCCTTGCTCCCTGCGCTTAACAAGTTTCCCGCGTCCAAGGATGTCTGAGCGAAAGGTAAGGAGTATCGTGTTGCTTTTTTTTTTAAGCAAAAATGTTGTTTTTTATGCCCATCAGTGCTCTGTCTTTAAAGTTCTAATAACATAAGGTATTTTTCCTTCAGCTTTGAGAAGAAATATTCGCACAAGAGCTCATTTAGATCAAAATTCACTTCCTACTTACCCGTCTTCAGAGGATGCCGCCCTGCCTCAAGTTTTCGATACTCTCTGTGTTTATAGATTTGCTAGTATACTCCAAATGTTAAATTAAATGAAATTCTGGTCAATTGTGGACCTCAGTTACAAACATCAGTTGCATGAAAGCGGAATACGACCTATTCCAGGCGTGACATAGAAGATGAATCCAGAAACCTGTGCCAAATCTCACAAACAATGACAAATAGTGCTTCATTAAATAATCTTATTTTTTGATACTTTCTATGTCAATTTTTTAATAATTCTACCCCAAAAAATTTTTGTCTACAAGAAATACAATTTGGATTGTTTTGAGAGGATCTTGTTTAATCGTTGTTGGTTCAAATCAGTGTTGTGTCTGGAGGAGTGCTGCAATAAACTTGTTGTGAGTGCCTATCATTTCGTTTAACTTACTATGAAGGTCTATGAAGGTCCCAGGGGTGGGAATTTGACTTACAATGGAGACCCAAGGATGGGGAGATTGACATTTGAAAACCTGAAAATGTCAAATTTCCCGTGGGTTGCCCGGCCCCCATCCTGGGGCAAACCATTGATAGGTGCATAACAAAATTAGAGTGTCATTTTTTATTGTTTTTCATGTAGTGTGCAATTTTGCACTGCTTTCTTTGTTATAAAATAAAACGAAAATTTGTTCTACGACGTTTCCACGCTTATTCAAGTACATAACACCGAGAAACCCTGGGATTTTTAACAGAACAATGCAGCAACGGTGGTCTGAGTTACATGTAGCTGCCTAACAAAACATACATGTGCATCGTTAAGTCAAAAGACATAAGCCCAAACTTCGCTGTTGAAATATTCTCTGAAAACATTTCAAACCCATAAAACATTACCGTGAAGCGACAGTGCCGCGTAAGTGCCTCGCTCCTGGCATATTTTTTCAAGGCTGCATGAAACGTGTTTTGTCCGCCATCTTGGATTTGATACACTGATGAAGTTCTCCGCTGACCACAGGTCTTTAGATTCCGTGCACAGGCTACGCAAGCACATCGCAAGCTGTGTGGCGTTGTCTGGTACGTAGGCACTTGAAACGCTGCGGCGGACAGATAGAATGAAGAGAAAAAGGCTAAAATTGGGGAAAAACGATTCCACTTGAAATGCAAATCAAAATAACAATGTCAAGCAATGCGGTTCTGGCCTTTCCATGGTGAATTGTCTTTTTTTACCCATTTTGCTCTCTATCTTTGGTCCTATGGTCCATATTTTAGTAAAAGAAGTAAAGAGTTGTAGAAGATTCAATGCTTCTGGGACTTTTACATATTACTTCATACGTTGAAAGAGAAAACAATTTTTTCCCTCGTACCCCCTATTACGGACACTAAATCTTCCCCCCGAGGGTGTCCGCAATAACGGGAGTCGACCCCATCAACACTTTTACATATATGTAAGTTGTGGGGGTACAGTCGACAGTGAATCATCATCGGTGTGTCATTTTAAAAAAACCGTTTTTAAATGTCAGCGTCGCACTTTGAAATAAGTACATTTAATGTCATCACTTTCTTGGTAGAATTTTTGTCTCATATTCATAATTGCAATTCATAAACTTTAGAGATCTGATAAACTTTCTTTTTTTGTATAATTATCTTTCACACGAACTTCTGATAGAAAGTAACAAATGTAAGCTTTATGGGCTTTGACAAGATCGCTTTTCACTATCTGCACATTCTTCAAAACTCTGTTATACCGTGAATCAGTTAAAGGATGCATAGATTGATAAAGCGAGGCATAAAGCCGGTCGACTCGGTGAGAAGAGTGCCATCAGATCTGTTATCTACAGAAGACAGAAAGTCTGGCTACACACCCTACGGAATGGTGATTTTGTCTAATTAGTTAGTGAGGGGGGCTAATAGAAAGAGGTCACCTGAAAGACTTCGAGCGGGAACGCTGGATAGAGTGAAGGATGGCGGCCCTTGCGTGGCGGTCAAGACGTGCGCCTTAGTTCGGCAGCTATAAGGAAGTACCTGCCAGCAGGCACAACACACACCCAAATTGCACATCAATGTCGCAATGCATTTTTTACATCGTTTAAATTCATAGATAGGTCATTTTTCAGTTACCCTTTGCCTCTTTTTCAAAACGAGGTTAAGTGCGAAGTCTTTGATAATGTAATCTCATGTAACCTAAACTTATTTACACACGAAAGGTTCCACATTTGGCTTCATTTTGAAAGTGAGTTTGTTTGGAAATTAGCAACGGCCTACTTGCATTAATTTGAAGATTCTACTACGTTCAGTTGAAAGGACTAAAGAATTAACTTTCTAGAATGTCTTCCTCTAATCTATTTTTTTTTTTTTGACAACGTTATTATCTATCTACTGTGAGACATAGTTTGATTGAGAAATACCGATGCAGATCTTGTGCCTCGCGTTTCACTGTTTGTATCTAAAACCGTGTATGCACTCTTACTAATAATTAGAATCAAAGTCCCGACCCCTTCATCTGACCGATGACCGTAATCGTCAACATGTTTTCCAGGGTTCTCTCCTACCCGTCCCTACGGAGCGAGAGAGAGAGGATAGGAGGGAGAGAACCTGGGAACGACGTTGCCAAATCCTCTGTGCACGAAATTATTTAAATACATGTCAATTCTGTCTTGTAAAATAATCATTTCGATTTGTCTTCCTTTGAGGAATCTTTATGTACACATAGCAGGTTGATCCTTTTATAGCGAGGCTTTCTGGCCAATGGACGTTTTAAATCTTGATATCCTGAAGGGCGACAAATCGTATGCTGGTGTTTCACCCATGGCCAACTGTGCAAGAATCTTTCCACTGACTGGTCCGAGCTTAAATCCATGAGCTGTCAATACAAAGGAGTGAAACTTCAGTTTAAATTACGTTTTGACGCTTTTAATTCAACTAGACTTTCCAATGATTTCATTAGCTCGATAACCACCCGCTGTTCGGGAAATGAGCCCACGCTCTTTCCTCGACTCGGAATCGAGCCTAATGATTGCACTCCAGTAAAGAAAAAAACGTAATGAAATGAGGTCGAGGCATGTGGAGACTATTTCACACAAATGGCTGTTACCCCATGCCTTGAGTTGGAAAGCGCTATCCACCGGATAAATCACTATCCAGCGGATAAGTATTTGGGGAACAAATTGTCTTATCTTATTCAGTATTTCACGTAAAAGTGAAGTTTTGTGTAGCAGCCAAGCAAGTTACATCAAGCGTTGTACGTGCAACATAATACAGTCAAAGCCCGATAATACGGACAATAAAGGGGCCACAGAAAGTGTCCTTATTCAAGGGGTGTCCGTATTAAGCAGGTTGAATTTAGAGAAAATGTAAGGGCTTTCTTTCCCCAGGGACAAAGCAAACTGTCAGCAATAATTAAGCGGGTGTCCGTAGAGCGGGGTTTGACAGTATACAAAGTTCCCGCACAGATTCACTTCTATTCCTTGGGATGAGTTAAACAAGAGGTAATCTGGCGTTTCCTCAAAAGATCCCGTCATTCTGAGTCAACAGACCTACAGTGCTGCACATGTTGAGCCCAAAAGAGGTTAACGTTTTGTTTGAAAACGTACTTTTTTACTTGCAAATGAGACCTTTGAAAAAAGGAACTGAAATAATGCATGGAAAACTCTCTTTAATATTGTGAACATGTTTACATCAAAAACACTCACCAGAGAAGCCAGCACCAACGACAACATTTGAAAACTTTGGATGTTTATCTAACACATAGTTCCCATCTGGGGTGAGCTAGATTGAAAAAGAAAGAGACATCCTTTATGAAATATGCACAGAATTGCATTTGTTTGTTTTGAGCACACACTATACAACATATTAGGGAGCTTTAGCAACGACGACGGCGACGGCAACGAGGACGTCAAAAAAGCAATAGGCTTATATTAGGAAAACAACAACTTTGCACGTGCATCACGATTTTTTGTACATTTCTTTACCGTCCTTGCACGACAACGACGTGAAAAAGCCTATTTGCAAGTTTTATCGAGGACGTAAACAAGTGACGACGAATCTCTTTTTCTCTCTCTACACTTGAGGGCGGTCCTCAAGAAATCAACTCCAGGGAAATTCGCCTACACTTTGCCATTTTCAGCAAATTGGAATAAACGCGACAAAGATTGAAAAAACGGGAATTCATTTCAAAACTGACGTTTTCGCTGCCGTTGCCTGGCCCTTCGTCGATGCTAAAGCTCCCTATTTACACAAGTGTACGTAAGTAGTAAAATGAAGTAGCTGATAAATAATAATTAACTAAAAGACATTAAGTCCATTTGTGTACAAACAAATAAAATAAACGCAATAGGCTTATATTAGCAAAACAACAACTTTGCACGTGCATCACGCTTTTTTGTACATTTCTTTACCGTCCTTGCACGACAACGACGTGAAAATGCCTAATTGCAAGTTTTATCGAGGACGTAAACAAGTGACGACGAATCTCTTTTTCTCTCTCTAAACTTTCTTGCGGTCCTCAAGAAATCAACTCCAGGGAAATTCGCCTACACTTGCCATTTTCAGCAAATTGGAATAAACGCGACAAAGATTGAAAAAACGGGAATTCATTTTAAAACTGACGTTTTCGCTGCCGTTGCCTTCGTCGATGCTAAAGCTCCCTATTTACACAAGTGTGCGTAGGTAGTAAAATGAAGTAGCTGATAAATAATAATTAACTAACAGACATTAAGTCCATTTGTGTACAAACAAATAAAATGAACGAAAAGTCTTGCCGTGTTGCGACAGAAGATGAGCGCGTGTGGAAAAGATGAGATGTTAGAGAATGGATGAAAATGATGGCGATGACGACAACAACAACGTAAAAAACAATTGGTTTTATGAGCTAAACAACAGCGCTTTTAGTACGTTACCCTGACGTCCACTACACGACTACAACGCGACGTTTTGTACAGGAACTGGACAAACGACGAAGAATTTTCCTTTCTGTTAAGACCTTAATAATTCCATTCAAGAAAAAATCGCCTATATTTGACGAACTGAGCGCTTACAAATAAACGCAATAACGTTTGAAAGGATGCAAATTATTTTTTCGTCGTCGCTGCTTCAGTTCTCTAATGATCATGACGACAACGACGATGACGAGGAAGATAAAGATGATGATGATGATGATGATGATGATGAGTTGACGATGACAATTACGATGACGATAGTTTACAAGAATCTATCCCGTTTAAGAAACTCTACTGTTTTTTGCCTACTTTGCATAACCCGATTAAACATTGGTTAAGACCTTAAATAAACGGTCCGCATTCGCGTTTTCCAAATCAGTTAATTTTACGGAGTTACCTGGAAATAACTCGGTTATGTCCCAAGGTAACCGGTCAAGTCGCCCGAAATGCTGGGTCATGTCGCTCGAATTTTATGAGGATAAGTGCACAGAGAAAGTTAATTTTTGTTGAATATAGAGTTTCTGCAATCTTGTTCTTTAAACCATTATGAGACGAAACAAGCAGAATGAATGTGCAACATACCTCGCTCTTTAAGCAACGATGAGACGAAACGAGCGGTATAAATGTGTAATATATCTCGCTCTTTAACCCTTGATGAACAATGAAACAAGCGCGATAAATGAGTGATATATCTCGTTCTTTAATCTTCCATGAGAGAGACGAAACAAGCGTCGAGCAACAAAACTCAGCATTTCGGGCGACTTGACTAAAAATCTAGGGCTACGTAACTCTGATTTCGGGCGAGATGACTTTCGGGCGACTTGACCGTAAACCGTCCCCTGGTACGGTCCCAGACACCGTCACAAAATTACTTCTTTGATCGACGTACAACTGCATGGTAGTTCAATCTACTTATGGTGATGATATGATGATAAGGTGAGTTTGTTAAGTTCAAAGCCGCCCTATTCTTTGACACGGAGACAGCCAAATAAAAACACCTACTGTGTAAATACAAGTCTCCACAATTGCTGGCTGTCGATAATCTAGATGTGGAAGATGATCCTGAACATATCCCCTTATTCTCTGTATGTGCATCTCAACAAGTGCTCTGTCATTATCCCGTCCATCTGGGTCAATCTCTTTGCACAAGTCAGGAATCGTGCATAAACCTGTGCATCCAAACTGCAAATAAATTAAGGAAAAGATGAAGGCGCTCTTCAGGCCAATGAAGCTTGTACGGCCTGGGATTATCAAGATTATTATCAAGGCTTATTATCAAGCCTTTAAAATTTAATGCTGCTCAATACATTTGTTATAGAAGTACTGGGGAGCAAACTATCCATTTGGGGAAATCGCGAGAAGTCACGCGAGAGCAGCACGCAAAAGGGGACGCGAGTGCGAGGGGCGGGAATTGTGCATAAACTGGAGCATTGTAGACTACAAGCAGTCTCTCTTTTTTCTTGGTCCGTCGAGCAAAACGCCCGAGACACGCAAATGACCACGCGCGTGACTGAAGGCGCCGCCCTCGTTTCTCGTGTCTCGCGGCTTCGCTGCTCAACGCTCGCGCGCGCGCGCATTACCTGAAGAAAAAGAGAGACTGCTCGCAGTCTAGGAGCATTCTATCCTACGCTCATCGCAGCTTTGCTACTCGCTCGCGGGTTGTCTCGCGGCTCGTTACGCTTGCCATACAGGGAGAGCTTGCTAGCAGGTAAGGGGAGTAATTGTTTGAATATCAAGGAAATTTATCTTGTGTGACCATGCCTTGATACTACAAGGAGAAATTATGAACTAAAGGGTTACACAACTAGGACTATTGCTACTCCAGCTGAATGGGTCATGATATCCCACTGCAGGCTTACCCCCAGGTAAAGCCTGCATACAAGCCAAGTGGACGATTAGATTCAGGCCAGAGTTTATTCCCGTTTCCACAGCATTAAGTGACTAGGAGTACATGAGCGCTACATTCCCACCAATCGTAGGCTTACCCCCAACAGTACATGTATTTCTCCAGTACCCCTAGGTGAAGAGAGACTAAGTTGAATACGAGCCAAGTAGCTCATCAGGCCAGAGCTTATACCAGTTTCTGTTTTATTAGGTGATTAGGAGTATTGCCACTCCCCCTTGGATGGAATGATAGTCCACTGAAGGTTTACCCCAGTGGTACACCCGTGGTACCCATTTATACACCTAAGTTCTAAGGAAACAACACCATAGCAAGGCTTGAAACGGGAACTAGAGATCCAAAAGACGATGTGTTGCCCAGTAAACATCAACGCACCTCCCTTTACAACATATTCTGTTACAGCTGTTTCGGATAACACGACCTGCAATGTGTAACACGATTTTCATTTTTCTGTGACGTCAACCAAAATCTAGACTGTTCACAGTCCCCTATTTTTCCGTGTGATCGTCGAGATCGAGCGCGTCTTACCGTTAATGGCGGCCATCTTGATTTTCAGTCGTACCGAGTCTAACCTGGGGAAGAGTATCAAATCTAATCCCCAACGCCCGCCCCCTCGGTTCCCCCTCGGTACATCTAAAAATCAAGATGGCCGCCATTAACGGTAACACGCGCTCGATCTCGACGATCACACGGAAAAATAGGGGACTGTGACCAGTCTAACCAAAATCGAAAGGCTCCATGCCTTCTTACGGACCTCTTAGAAAACAGAAGTTTACTACAACGGGTTCAAAAGGTCATTGTTTGTGATTAGTGGATTTCCATCCATTTTGTGTGTTTTTGTGTTTCAACGCTCTTTGCTTTTGAACTTCAGAGTTCGCATGTTTTCACTTTTTTATCTGGCTCACTAGTTTTTTTTACTTGCTTACTGAAACACGGCAATTTTAGATTTCCAAGGAGAAATTGTTCCTATAGATCTTCGAAATCCAGAAGATGCATAGATATGAGTGGGTGAAAACCAATTACTACATTCCCGCCAACATCAATTTTATTTTTGCAGCTTCTGCTCGTTATTACTGCCTTTATTTGACAAGTATGAATTGGATGCCATGGTAACAGTTTGATTGACATGGAAGAAAAACCCAAAATTCTGAAATGTTTTGGACAACGCAGGTCGCGTGTTGACTGAAACAGCTGAAAACAGGCAAACTGACTAGCCCTGATTATTTTTCCAGTTAACCCTTTAAGTCCCAATATCTACATACAAATTCTCCAAACTGATCTCTATATATTTCCTTAAAGAATGAGTTGAGAGAATTTGATAAAAGATCCAAGCATTTTCTCTTAGGTGATCATTTTATTAATTCTCATAACCTAATCTCTTGACAATGTATGGATATTGTTAGGAGAAAATTAATGTTGGTCACTATTGGGACTTAATGGGTTAACTATCACCTTGTGGACTCCTGAATGTGGAAAGCAGTTAAATACATTACACACAATTAAATAAAGTAAACTCCCACTATAATAGGGCCCCCGAACAGTAGAGAAAATTTGCAACCTGGTTATTGAAGGACTCTCACCTTGAACATATTAGGATACTCAGAAGATGGAATCCCGTATAATCTGCGACCATCAGAAGCTGAACAGTCATAGAAGTTGGGAAACCCACTCTTCAGACTGTATTTACCAGGCTCTTTAGTCTTCCAGTACACGACTACAGCTAATTGTGGCTAGAAAATAGAAATAAGAAAAAAAAAAATCATTATCCTCAAGAAGAATTGCACTGCATCAGCAACTGGGCCTATACGCCACTTACACGTTTCCCATAGTGCACCTTATTTGCCCCCTAAAATTTTGCATCCTATAAATGATCGATTAAGCACCACTACTAGCTAGAACTAGGGTATCTAAAAGATAGTAATGCTGCGGCACATTCTGTTGATACTGGCATTCGTTAGGCAGTGAGACTTAAAAGAATCAAAAATGACATTGAATGTCCTATTTACATGTTGGAAAGTACTAGAATAATTACTATCAGTCTATAGAAAGAACTCGCGGGACCGCTGTTTAGAAAATGATCAAGTGGTTATCAACTCTGGTTTTCCCACAGTAAATTGTAGGAAATAATAGAAATTCAGATTGTTTATCCATATATTTAATATACGGTGCACGATATTTTCTCTGGAAACACAATACTTTTCTTGCTGTTTGTTGCACTTTATTAAGTAACAGTTGTTTAGCTATATATTTATAGAAAACAACAACACAAAAAACGGAAAAAAAAAAGAAAGTAGAAATAAATAATTCGGTAGGAATCGAACCCGGCACCACCGACTGGACGCGACTACACCTAACCACTACACCACAGAGGCTGATTACGCGATTCGTTGGAAAAGTGTTTCATTTTATTCCTTTTCTATAAAACATCCGCCGGCAAGATGATCGCCAGCCGCATTAACCGAGCTATTAACAGTGAAAAAACAATGTAAACACATATTCCATGGCAATGAATGAATGAAAGAACATAATTATGCTTTTCAAAACGCCGATACACGTCCTGGTCTGCAAAGTAGGACACAAAACATGTTTTGTTATCTCGATTTCCGCTGTTATTTTGAAGCGAATGGTCAAAATCACATCCATTTTCGGCTCATACAGTTTCTTAAGAATAGCATTGCATGACATTTTCTCACTTTCACATCACCTTCTAGCAAGCTGGAATTCGTTTATCCCCCGTGTTGCGGAGTCGAAGAGCAAATCATTGAAATGATCATCTTCTCGTCAGGTTTAACACCTGGACGAGTCAAAGGCTCTTGAATTGAAATCCACTCCCCAAGTTAACCATCGTATTCATCTGAAAGACTCCTGCGTGTCTTAAAATTTGGTAAGACCTCTAACCGTGCTGTAGAACAAAGCAGCGAACGATGCACTACTTCCCCGTGTTTTTATTTGAGTTGTTCGTGGCACAATGCACTCTGGTTAAATGCAATGCATTGTGGTAAAAAGTGTGGTTAAATGCAATGCATTGTGGTAAAAAGTGATGAATTCGAGAATTCGTCGCCCCTTATATATTTCCTTTAAATCCTGATTATGTTGCTGCTCGCTCCCTTCGGTCGCTCCGCAGCAATAAACTCTGCTCTCAAAAAGTGCCGCACCTTTACTGAAAAGAATTTAATAAGTAAGCGCCGCTCTCAAATAAGCGCCACAGCTCTAATTTGGGTATTTACAAATAAACGCCCCACCTTTGTTACAGCACTTGATATAAAGAGATATCAAAACCATCTCTTTTGAGAAATAAGACCTCGACTAACTCATGAGTTTTAAAGTTGGAAGCTCTTCAAACCAGGTTCATATAATAGTTTCAGTTCGTTCGTTAGTTCCACCTATGACAGGGAAAATGAATAAGAGCTGTGGCGCTTAATTGATCATTTACAGTAGCATTGTTTTTAATTTCTCTTGGGACGGCTGTGATACCCAGGAGAAATGAAAAACATAGGTTTTGCAATTAAATTTTGGGGGGCAAATAAGTTGCCTTATGGGAAATGTGGAAGTGGCATATACAAAAGTTAGTTATGTTAGAAAACAAACATTAGCATGTGCATTTAAAGTTCAGGGCCAAGAGAGAAACTTTGAGGACATGTGCAATTGCACCAGGTGAAAAATAAGGAGGAAGCCCTTTCATGTTCAGCTTGTGCACTATATATAACCTAACCAAAAAATAAACTGGGACCTGCCACACCGGCTAAACAAACATATACAGTATGCACAAAATACATGTGTCAACTCACAGTGTTAGATAACAGGAGTGGATCCAGGGGGAGGGTCTGGGGGGTCTGGACACCCCCTTTCAGAAGACCTGATGCTTGTTTGAGAAATCTTACATCAACAGGATCATATATCACTTTTTAACTGGCTGATTTTTTTTTTAATGAAATGCACCTTGCATTTTGCCACTAAACTAAATTCCAGGGATATTAAAAAATGCTAAGTGTAGTAAATGGAAATAACAATAAATATAACTGCTAATAAACAAATAAATAAATTGATTAATTATTAATGAAATTATCATAATAAATTACCCTGAGTGACAGTGTAATTCCTAAAGGTTTTAGAAGCTTATTGGTCCATGGACCTGCAGGTAGAAAAATATAATATCAATAAAGAGAATGAGGTTGTTCAAGGTGAAAACTTCTGCTCATTGGACTGGCAAATTTTTTATATGCTAGTTATAACTAATTAAAACTTGGGCTCGCTGCCACAACTTCACCAACAAAAAAGGTTAAAGATGTATCTAAATAAAAAAAACACACACATATGTTAATTACAATTTGGCAGCAACAGCTTGCTATCAAAAGAAAAGGCCACAAGAGAAAAGCTACGATCAGCAACGAAATGAGTTGAGACAGTTCGCCCTAAAGGGGCTTTATGACGTTTTCTTGACTTCAAAAGGGGAAAATATAACTTTTCCTCCCCCATCCCCTCCATGCAATGTTGCTGTTTGAGCTAACTATAGAAAACAAAAAACACCCCAACTTTGGGACAGGGGAGGGGTGTGGATTCTTTTGTTCTCTGAAGCTGACCATTTGAGCACAATGTTTCAACAATTTTGACACCGATTGCAGAAAAAAAAACTAGCATTGTCATATAAAAGAATTTAGCCCACTGTCTAAAATTACATCTTGTTTATATGTCAGCTGATGCTTTGCTTACCTGCTGTAATTATCACTTTTTTAGCTGTAAACAAGTTATTGTTGGTTTTAATAGTAACTGTTTCTCCAGGCCAAACTTCAGCCACAGTCTCACCATCTTTTAGTGTTCCACCAAATTCAAGAAATTGCTCCTTAAGAAATAATTTACAAAATCCACTGATATAATGAAAAATGGTGTTACTGATACAATAACACTGTATAGTACCATACATTACATAGCCTATAGCTACAAAGAAAATAATCTATTACAGCTGTAAGCTGTCACCGCTGTAGGTGAAACACAACAAGTGTGTCACAACTGGAACAAACCATTTGGCATTAGGGGACTGGAGCCAACCTCATTCACAGTGCCCTCTCCTACTTGTCCCCCAGAGAGAGACCCTGGGAAAGAGTTTTGGACTGGAGCAATGATCTGGCATAAAGAGAAGAAGTACTCCATTCCACAAAGCCTTAGTCAGATCCATCCCTGGCGCAGGGCAAAGGGAACAAGGATGTCGCACAGTCTTATTCCTTGAGAAGTAAAAATCTAGTTGTAAGCAAGTTTCAATATCCTTTTGCTAGGTTTTACTAGAATCTTCAATAGGCAAGAAACTAATTAATATTGCAAAATCTGTATGATCTCAAGAAAGTGAGTTTGAGCATTTGTGCAATTAATAATAGAATAACTCTGTAATGCTCACTTTATTTGAAAACCACTTTGAGGTTGTGCAAGAGACTGGGTCAAGATGGGTGTCAAAGTGCATTGTGGGAATTTACCGCCGTGTTGAAAATGCGTCCCCCAAAACAGTCCTATGATGCACTTTGACAACCACCTCGACCTGCTCTCCCACGCAACCTCAAAGTGGCGAAATAGCTTAAAATTAAACAAATCCCTTCAAACACCTTTTCACCTACCTGTAATACTCTTACGCATTTATCAGCTTTTAAAACTCCTGCCGATGTTTCCAGAACTGCAGAATAATTTGGTGAGAAGCTTAGTTCAGGAAATTTTTCCTCAAGCTTCTTGTTTGACAAGACTTGAAAATTCTCTCCAGCTTTAACTAGCGAGCTTACTATTTGGTCAAGGCCTTTCCCTGGGCCTTTCTCCACTGTTAACATTCCAACATTACTGAAATAATAAAATGAAATAACTAAAATTTTTGCTTAAGTTACAGAGCTCTTTAAGGGACTGTACATTATTTATGACTAAAGGTGGGCCAGTGATGTTTTAACCAACTCAGACATATTAAAAATGTACCCCCCAAAAAAGTGTCTACATCCAAACCTTACCCCCCCAGTCTATGTGTACCCCCCACCCCCAACTGAAAAAATAAAGAAAAGAAGCATCAATGCTATTGAAAAGAAATATTCTAACATTCTAGAGCTAACATTATTGAGGTTATTTAAAATGTGATATTTTCAAATAGAATACCACTTGCCAATAAACCTCAGTCCAGTTTAATGCTATCTATCTGAGATCCTCAGTATGTTAAATACACTCAACAAGGAAGCTGTTTGCAAAGGTAAAATGCAGTGCACTAAAATATTCAAACTTACGGAACTAATATTTGTTGCTGTGCCTTTTCTTCTATCTTTTTCCACATCTTCTGAGCTTCAACAACCATTTTGGTGTAATAGGACTCTTCATAAGAACCACGGATAATCCTTGTCTGTCCATGAGAGCTACCTCTCCAATGAGGAAGAGGAAACTTACAAAAAATGCAAACAACATGTCAAAATAACAAGCATTCATAACTAACTATTAACAGGTATAAAGTAATTTAAAGGGCCGTAAGTAATTTAGGGGATAGAGCCCAGGGGCCCCACTCACATGTTTTAATGATGGGGAGGTCCGACAGAGGTTCATATTTTATACCCCAAAAAATCCCAACTTAAGAATTTGTCTATGCTAAAAAAAGTAGAGATTTGTTTGGGTACCCAAAAAAATCCCTCAGTTTACTTTGTATACAGTGTTTCCAATGTGGTCTTGATGACTGGCTTGAAAGGCCTTGAATTACGTGACCGATTGAATATTTCTCTCTGGATTAGATGCGCATGGAGTGCCGGTAAATACTTTTCACATAGATTACAATCTCAGAAATATCCCGTAACACCACACAAGCAGTAAATTGCACTTATGTTATTGTTGATTTGAGCTGATGAAAAATACAATACCCAAAAAAATCCCTGTGTTGTTTTCATGACCCCAAAAAATCCCAGCATCTTTCATAGACCCAAAAAAATCCCTTTTGGCCAAAATGTCAGACACAAAAAAATCCTTCAGACCCCCCGTCATTAAAATATGTGAGTGGGGTCCCTGGCGGATAGTGATACCTCAATTTGTTATGGATGTTTTTTCCAACAGATATGAAGCGCACAATTTAAAACTTAACCGGGGGTTTACAGCCCCAAATCATTTTGATGCACCCAATATGAGTTATCACTTGTCTTCCAAGTGTCAGTTGTTCAAAAGTTGGATAGTCTTATCCACTGGACAACTCACTATCCATAGAATAAGTTTTGGGGAAACCAATCATGAAGGGCATTATCAAGTGGATAAGTGACTTATTCAGTGGATAGGAATAGTAATGTATCCACCTTTTGAAAAATGCAATATCATGTGCTCCAACTGTTCAAAAATTGGAGGGCACATTCCACCTGATAAATCACTATCTGACCCCAGTAGTTTAGATAATGCCATCCACCTGATAACGCACTATCCGGTGGATAAGTATTAGGGAAATCAATGGCATCATCCAATGGAAAGTGATACACCGGACTGGGGGGTTGACAGCCCTGCAGTGTCATCCACTGTAGTGTCATCTGGTTTGTCTCAATACAAGGTCTCTCAAGATGGGGAATCCAACAACACAATTCAACATTTTGGCAAAACTAAGGCATCTTCTGACTGGACATATTTATTTGTATCAGGCTCTGGACCAAATTGTTAGTACAACATTTTCCCAGTTTCATTGATACAGCAATTTCTGCTTTGTTTGACTTCATAACAAGGCCTGTTATGAAAAAAAATGAGAGTATTGTTTAGTCAATTACCAAATGAGCCTCCTAGCGAAACAAGACGGCCGCCTATATCTTAGCTGTTTGTGGTCAAAGATTGCTTCGTTTTGTTCAATATCGTAAGCCAAGCAGAATCATAACAACTTCAGCTGGCTTTGAAACGAGATATAATTGTGAGCCTGCAATTTAGGAGACAAAAAGTCATATTTGTCACCATTTTGAAATAAGGTGTATTGATTTTTTTACCAATCTCTATTGAGAGCTAAAGAATTGAGGGAAAGCAAGATGACACTTACTTGCTCTAACAGAAGAGTATTTTGTCCTCTGGAGGCGAGGTAATGAGCAGTCGAACTTCCAACTACTCCGGCTCCGATAACGCACACATCATATGCAGAGTTCGAACACATGTTCTCGATAACTGCGACCTTACCGTAGCTTTTTAGCATGGAGCAAAGAACAAATTAGCCTGCCCCGGAGAGTTTGGTCAGTTTGCTCGCAGGCTAAGAACAATTCAAGGGTTTTTTTTTACAGTCTTTTCACCTTTTCACAAAAATCCGAAAAGTGCGACCCCATCTTAGTAACCCTATTAATTTTGTGAAAATGCGACCCCATCCAGCGGTACATTACAACGTGACGAGCTTGTGTTCCGTTTGGTAAGGATAAGCGTTACCAACTTCCCTCCCCTACCCTCTAAGGTAGGCCTGATACTCGCGTGGCTACTCCGCCGGAGTCGACAGGGCCGGTGGGGCCCCTGGCAGTGGGGCCAGGAACGTCTCCCACCCAGGGCGTCATTGGGGCTTCATCAGGCTACATCTACAAAATTCTAACATCTGATTGGCTATTTCAGCCTTAATTGCTGGTTTTCAGTGTCTCGCCATTCAAAATAAAAATCACAACCGTTGAATAGATAAAGTCCAGAATCTGGGAAATGAAAGGAGGTAAATATACAAAGACCTTCGCCAAGATTCAGGTCCGAGGAATATTTCGTATACAAGATATCCGAGGAAATGTTTTCACAAAATTTTAAAATAGCGATTTGTATGGAGACGCCATGCTGGTGCCCATCAAGAACCATGTGCCCATTAGCCTGTTCCAAGCGTTCAGATAGTGGAGAGCGGTGCGGAGTAAAGAAAACGATGAAAAGTAGAGGCTCACCTCTCCCCCTCCCTCGCTTTTATTTTTTCGCGCTCCTTTTTACTTCGTACCGCTCCCAACTATCTGAACGCCTGGAACAGGCTATGTGCCCATCCGAATGAGAACCAACATGGCGGACGGAAACCAACAGAAACATCTGTTTAATACCGAGTTTAGACAGTTTTAAAATTAGCCTGCCTGGCAGGCGTTAAAAGGGGAAGGGCCGGGGGACACGCAGGCTATTTTAAAATAGGACAGTACGCGTCATGCCTAAGTAATTGGACAGTACGCGCAACCACACGCGCGCTTAAATAGTTTTTTTTCACTGCTGGCCAAAAAAAGGTCTTGGAATTTCTTGTGTTTTGATTAAAAAAGGAGCCTAATATATCACAAATTTTGTTAAAGTTATGATTACCGTAATTGGTAACAGAACTTTGTGTCGGTCTGTAATCATACTAGTGATTAAACAACTTGGACTCCCGTTACGCGGTCGTCCGATTTTGTTTATCACTCGTATGATTAGTATAGGTAATAGCATGATTAGTAGTGATATTTGGCATAAATACCACACGTGATATTTCGAAATTGTTACACGTCCTGTATACGTAGTTTCACGAGCCGTTAGGCGAGTGAAATTTGAGACAATTTAGAAATATCACGAGTGGTCTTTATGCCAAATATCACGTACAACTCATGCTATTCAAGTTTGTTTATACTACTACCCGCAAAAGGTTTGCAATTTCCACATGTAGGTATTCCAAATTAAGCTGAAATACCACTTCTCTCAGCCAATCAAATTGCAGAAATTTCTCATGAAGTAGTATATCAGACCGAATTGGACTCCACTCAGTCCTGTTACCATTACTAACTGGGGAGATTTCCTATAATTATAATTCCGAAGGTAAGCATTTTATCTCGTCCGTATACCAGGCCTTTTCATGCGCGGTTTCCGGCCAGTCATATTCCCTTTTCAAAGTTTTCTTAGTAATTTACCAATAAAATACTTTACCAGTTGCTTTGCTCAGTCGTTTGCAAGGCCCACGGAACGAGCAATTTTTAAAGTGTGGGGGCCGGTGACTACTTCCTTTGAAAGGGGGAGGAGGGGGGAGGGTGGACTCTATATACCGAAATTTTTTTTTTCCGGTTTTATAGTTACGAACAGCAAATTTTAAAATATTTGCTACTTCGGCAAGGCAAATTTGTCTGTTCTCTTTTTGTGGCTGTTTAAGATTGCTGAACCTTTCTTGAGTCATTGTTGAGCAGAGCCACGTGTTTAACTTACGTGCCGCTGAAAAGGACCTTTCTCCTACTGCGTCTGATTTGCACATGCAGGATTTACCCGTAGAAGTTTGCAGCGTAGACCATGATCTTTTGAGGTTCCTGTCGTAACATGTAATATCACAACCACTGATCACAACTTTAAACTTCCTGTTGGGCTTTTAATGGGTCGGAGACTACATCATTAGCCGACAAAATTCGTTTTAAAAAACCGTAATTCCGTGGAGTAGTAGCTGGTAGCCTTCAGATTAAACCGAGAACCTTCATCAAAAAGGACTCGATTCCGCATCGTTGCATATGCTACATAGCCTGGCTGGTTGAAAACGCAGAATTCTACGACTACTGTAAGTGTTGTAAAACTATCAAATCTAAAATTAACTTCCTCAGCTCTGTCTTTGACTATGATTACGCTTGCATTGGCTATTTCGGGGGCAGTTTTTTAAACGGAAAAATGAGTTACTATATATGTAGTAAAGTGACTGTGAAGCACATAACGGCCCACAAAAAGAAGTCAAATTTACCAACTTTCCTCCAACGCTTAACACTCGGGCAGAATCTATCGTTTTGTTTTCACATGGTTTTCTTTTCCCTGGCAATCTCTGCATGCAGCACTGGTGGTCGCCATATTTATGCAGAATTTTGAACATTAGACCCAAGGTTAAACACTGGGGCTTTCAACTTATCCATGGCAAAGTTGATTAAAAAAACAGCTAATTACCAGCCAGACACTCCTTAATTTGTCACGCTTTAAATAAACGATTTTCAGCGTTTGATTTTACAGAGACGTGACTTGTATTCCGATGCGCAAAGCTCTCTTTAGAAAGAAGATATGTTGTACGGTATAAATCACTTTAATTTACAATGACTGGAATTAGCACTTTCTTGCTGTTCGTCGTACTCTTTTTTTACCACTCGATATGAAAAAAAAGATACTTTCCTGTTCTGTGGTAGACTATGAGTAGTCCCCCATTTGTCCTCAGGGATAGTAGAGAGAGCGAAACGCGAGCGCACGTGAAAATCACCCCACGCGAGAAAACGCCACCGAGTCTCGCCTTTCTCGCGTGGGCTGATTTTTACACGCGCTCGCGTTTCGCTCGCTCTACTATCCCTGAGGAAAAATGGGGTACTACTCGTAGTCTAGTTCTATGGTGACCGAGGACAATTCTTTGGCCAGCTCGTTAGAGTCCCAAACGTTATTTCAGAGCCTGTTCCAGGCGCTCATATAGAGGAGAGAGTAGCCTGCGAAAACATCCGTTTCTCGTCGCTCTTCGCCGCTGGGACCTCGCGAAATG
>CALNXK010000023.1:2095000-2272500 GCA_942486035.1 Porites lobata | reverse complement strand
ATCCGGTTTTTCTCTAGTGTAAATGGGACTTGAGGCACTATCTATGGTTGAATTCACCGCCTAGCTATTTAGGGTCTTTTTGACCGGACTACCTTTAACCAAAACACTGGGATCAAACCTGGGAAAAAAATGACCAAGGCAAGTGCCTCTGTTTGCCTCATACTGGCTACGGCCCTGTAATTTGAAAATGGAACTGTCTCACAGTCTTAATTTTGGATGGACAATCCGCCTGACTTTATCCATCTGTTTTTCCGTCAATTTTGACGGAGATTGATTATCCGTCTCTAGTGTGAAAACGGCCAAAGTTTCTTACTGCCTTGACTAGTTACTGAGAGTTGAGGTCGATCTTTTTAGAGTAGGCGTGTCAATGATCAAATTATATTTAAATGGCTCTTATTTAGAGTCTCTATTTACCGACGTTCCAACACAGCCTCATTCCCAGGACCAAGAGAGGGTCACAGTGATCCCGAACTCTAAAACTAAGGAAAAAAAAAAAAACAAACAAAAACAAAACTGAACCGCAGCTGAAATCTTAGGACCTTCCGTATCTATGTTTTCGCAGTAAAACATTGATCTGATCAAATAAGGGCAGTTCCCACTTTTGTTACTGCGCGTAAGTTCTGCACATAAGGGGAAGATCTGAAAGAAGCCTGCCGGACATGTGCAGAGGAGCTCTGAGTTAAGATTGCTCTCCTAGAAGGGTAGGAAAGGTTGGACGTAAAGTCAAGGTCCAGACGACAAATAGCGTTCATCAGTAAAGCATATTTTTAGCGTTATTTCTCTAGCTGTACTTTTCTCGAAGTGACCGAACAAAACGGTAACACTGACGTTTTTTCGCGAGCTTGCAGTGTGTGTGAGTCCTAGGAGGCAAAATAAAATCATAAGTCATTCTACCGATTTGTTACTTAACAGCGCGGTTCAGAAACTCGAAATCAGCCTCTTGGTAGGCACAACTGGGAAGAAGCCAATTTGAAATTGAGACATGCAGAGCCACGCATTGTCGTGAAACTCGATATCTAATTGGCTATCCTCTGAGTGGCATGCAGGTACAAAACACAAATCACAGGTAACTGAGCTAAACAGTTTCCCCAGTTGAGCTAAAATTCTATTTTGGATTGTGATTAGGGCTAGGAGACACTTTTAGTGTTCAGGGGCACCCAACGTAAATTTTCGGAAAATATCTGTTCGGAAGACGAAAATACGTTTAACGATAGTATGTTTAAGTGGTTTTGAACTATATTCTCGTTGGGTGCCCCTGAGTGTTTTTTATTTGCCATAGCACGGTGACCTGTAGCTTATCCTGCACTTGTGACCTGTGACCTGAGTTTTGTACCTGCCGTCCACAGACCGTTTTGGTACACCTAACTGCGAAAATGTTGTCTAAATCGACACGCTAAAAGAAAAAAACCAAAAATACTAAAAGAAAAAGCCAAATAGGATTTAATTAGACCACTATAGGCTGCATTCATTTTCAGCGCAAGCGGGTTTTTCTCCAGGCGTAAAAACAAATTGCCAATGCGACGGCTGCACGCGAGCGTTACAAATGAATTCACCCCATAGTGGTATACTGGTAAACTTATCTAATTAACTCCTATTTACCTTTTCACATTTTCCTTTTGTAATTTCCCTATGACAATGCTATTGTAGTTAGGTGTATTTCTACATTAGTAAGTTGTTCTAAAAGTGACTTAGAAAAAAAGCGCTCATGCAAATACCCTTTCCTTGCCAATTTTCTCTCGTCATCTTTAACTTGCAGCAAATTCAAGTTCAAGTCTGATCTGAATGACCAGCAGATTAAGGCAATCCGCAGCTCATGGGGGAAGGTGTTACCAAACAAGGAAGAACATGGAAAACTGTTATTTTACAAGTAGGAGAGTACTAATCCTCAACTTAATAAATACTTTTCTTTTTAAGTGAAATATTGACTTCAGAAAAGTTACTGCTCTAATTATCGAGTGTTCAGCTGTGTCTTCGCATAAAATGAAAACGATCAACCTCGGACAATCTAACTTTAGGGTGTGCCCATTGAAACTGAAGTCATTGAGCAGCGCTTATATGAGGCGCTGTTAGATATTTTTACGAAAATGGGTTTAAAGTTTGAGTTTGTGGACAAATGAAGTACTCCTTGAAAGATAGCGTGAGACAATGTGAGGGACTGAAAACCAATAAAGCGCGAGGCAAAACTGCAACCTTATCAAATTACGCCTTCCCGTTGTCCTTTGTGAATTCAAGGCGGCATACCTTCATGAACGACCCGAAATACAATACTTTGGGAATATTTGAAGTTGCCAATAAGCAAACAGTAACAAAAACTTTATATTTGTTGTCCAAATCTCCCTCAATTCATCAGCAACCTTCCTTTTGATCAACAATAACACACAAACACCGGTGATAAACATTGTGAGTTTTCGCATTTTTATAAACTTGACGTTTCGTATGTTATTTAACATACATTTTCAAAATGATCTTAAGTGACCGTTAAAGAAAATGACGAGACTATATGCTGCATTCAAAAATTACAAGGGGTCTGGAAATGAGATTAAGAATTTAAAAATTCTTAACAGTAATGAATACAAAAGACAATAGCTAATAAAGCATCAGTTTTTCACTGCTACCTTCCTTTTACTAATCCAATTGTTTCAACAGGGTATTCGAGATGGCCCCGCACTTGAAGGATTTATTTCCCTTTGGTAGCGACTTGACGCAGCCACAGTTTACTGAGCATGCACTGAGAGTAATGAACACTATTGATTTAGCAGTGAAGAATTTGGATAACCCGGATGTACTTGTCCCAGCCCTGGAGGAACTGGGACGAGTACATGCAATGTTTCAATTAACCAATCGAGAGTTTGAGGTACGAAACTTTCTCATTTAAAAATGTTGTGCTCGTAAATTTGGCTTTTAGGTCAGGGAGGAAATCCTATTGTATCCTATCGTGTATTGCCCTATGAGAACCATATTTAGGTTTTGTTTACGAGATCTATGAGGCTTTGACAATTTTCAGCTTTTATAATAAAGCTTCTACTTCACACATTTGGCCTGTGAGCTCCAAACATGCAAAGTCGAACCGCAGGACGGAAAAGGCTGGAGCAATTTTAGGCTTGGCGATTTTCCATTTGTGGTGTCCATCCTGGGGCATGCGCAATTTTGAACATTATTGAAAGAGAAAAAAAAAACATTCACTACTTTCACAGTAACCATAATACACATTGTTTTCCCCCAAAATTTTTGCATAAGTATTGTTTTCAAGTTCTCTTGGGAGGATTGTAAATCCCGAGTGAAATTGGAAACAAAGCTTATGCAAGACATTTGGGGGTAAACAAGGTGTATTATGGGAATGTGAAAGTAGTTACCAACATCTGACACCGCTTTGGAAGTTTTTTTAGTACTGTATAGACTGTGCATCAAAGTCATCTTAAAAGTAATGATGTCTCAAGTGGAACAATATCTGCATTTTCCCAACTGTCAGTCTAAATATTTGTTACCCTGGAGAATATCATGTCACAGTTTCCTGTTAGATAGATGCACAGACCTTCGATTGGAGTGTCAGAAAAGGATAATTCAATAAATTCTCAAACTTTTCATGGCTAAACAAATGGTGCCATGTTAAGTCTGTAAATGAACTGTTCAAGCAGTTTTACCTGATGAACAGTTCAGTACAGTTCTGAGACGATCTGGGCGTGTCTTCCCCATTAATGCCAAAGTATATTAATTTTCTCTCCTTTCAGTATGTTGGACAAGCTCTTCTATCAGTCCTAGAAGAGGGACTAGGAGAAGCTTTCACACCAGCATTAAAGGCTGCCTGGACTGATCTCTATGCTATAATTACTGATATTATGGTGACAGCAATCACTGACTACAATGCTGATAAAAAGGACAACAAAACTAATAAAGAATATTAAGTAAAGAATGTTGTAGAACTAGACTTGTAAAATGATTAAGTACAATTCAACAACAATCGCTTTTTTAAAATATCAGATTTACATTTAGAATCATGAGCCATGACTAAAGCTTGAACTAGAGGAACTAAGCAAAAAGTAGGTCAGAAAGTAGGTGTGGCAGTAAAGTCAGTAAGTTCAGACCCCACAAAGCAAAACAAATGATAGCTAAATCAATGAGAAAGTTGAAAAGCTTTGGAAAGCTACATCATGCATTGTCTTAGTAATAGTCTGAACCTGTTCAATTCTTGTTTTTCTTTGTCTTAGTTTTAAAACAGTGATTGCAACATGTAATGTTTTTGAGGCAGGTCATGTTGGTTGGAAACTAGTGTTCTTTAGTTATATTTTGTCATTTGGATTGCCACAGGCATTGCTGCTTATCTGCAATTCACTGTTGAAGATGAAAAAGAGTTTATAACTTCATTAATGCTCCAAAAGAAAACAATGCACTTGGAAAGAACTCTACTACATCAAGAAAAATTAAATATAAAACTAAATGTTACAAGAACACATAACACCTTTTTTCAATTGGCCTGTATATATGATTCGCTTGTAAGGGAAAATGGCATGGGCTTCATGATAGGGGAGAAGTATGATGTAATCCTTACTCTGTTAGACTATTAAATGCTAATTCCACACTTTTAGAAGTTTAAAACTATGATATGAATGCAAAAGTGAAAAGTGTGGAAGTAACTTGTAGAAAGAAAAGAAGGGATCTACGTTTAAAAACTGCTAGAGCAATAAAGACAAATCCATTGTAAATGTACAAGATGTATTCATTTATTAATGACAAATGACAAAAATGTTACAGTATATATTATTTACATTTTTTACGTAATTTATGGATAGATAACAGTGAAAACCGCTTTTATACAGAAGCCACCTATAACAAGATGAAATTTAGAGAAATATAATGTCAGTGGTCCAAAGGTGCTGAGTTTGTTATTAGTTCTCACTCTTGACATATGAGTTTTTTCTATACTTTTATTTATAAACTTTGTTTTTGCTTCCAAAAGAACAAAGAAACAAAAAAATCGCAGACGTACAAAATGACCTAGGAACAATGGCATATAGTACCCACATAAATAATATTATTAGTACTGTTATTATTGTCATTATTTTAAAAATGACAATAATAATAATATTGATAATTTTATTTTAAAAACTACTGGTTTACATGGGTTACTACCATATTGTATTCATGTTCAGGTGATTTGGTACAATGTATCAAGAGTAGTGCAGTGATGAGAGCAGTGGCTGTGTGGCATGGGGTTCAAATGAGTGGTAAAGAATGGATGATGGATAGGATTCTTACCTGGTATTTCCAGTCACTTCTGCAGAATAAACTGCTCTATAAATTCATTCTGTTCACTTTCCACCTTTTGTAAAGCTTCATGTTGCACTCGGAATCTTATAATAAAATGAAAAGAGAGCAAAATGCTGCTTATGATCTGAACAAAGCTCTAAAATGTCTACAAAAACATGTACGTGATGTATTTATAATGTGTGACATTAAGAAACCAGTGTAGTTGATATTTCTTGCTGTTACATGCACTACAAACTACAAGTTTAGCTGTCGCGTTCAAACTCTAAAACAATGGCTACACTTGTTGCACTTATAATAGTTTTATTGGATTACCTCTAGAATCAAGCAATAGAGGGCAAATATAACAAACGTATGAGAGAAGATCACACACTCAATCAACTTACAAAAGTTCATGTTGATTACAAAGCACAGTAGTAACAGTGCTCCAGGCTCAACATTTTCAATCTCAGTGCTCAACTTTCAGAAACAAATCTTGGGGCCAGTTGGCCCCCAAGTTTTCATTTCTTGTTGCCAGAACAAGTATGCTGGTCGCCAAAAATTATATTTAAGAATTAATGGATTTAGTTTTGTGAAGGATAACAGATTATCATTAGTGTACGATTTCCCAAAGAAGAAAGTCTCCTATCTTGGAAGCCAGGTTGGCGACCAGGCGTGAAAATTTGGTCGCCACTGAGTAAAAGCTGGTCGCATTGGTGACCCCACAGGTCGCAATGTCGAGCCCTGAATTTCATTTTCAATTTCAGAGTTGCGCTTTTAGCGACTTAAAATCATACAATGGTCCCCAGGTACAACATTATCTCATTGCCAGAAAGGACACTTTGTGCAGTATTGCGTGATAAGTTGAAGCTGCCCAACTACTGTAATAGAATTTGGAAGTGCATGTAACATCTCGAGGTTTAATACCCAGACAGCCTAGGGTGAAAGAGTCGAGTGATAAAGAAAACAGAGCATAAATAATATTTCATGCAAATATAAATCCATGGATCTCTCTTGAACTTGAAGACTTACTAATAAGACAGTAAAGTTTGGCACATGACTGTTCACCAAATTGGCAACTTTTACTGCAATTATCACGGAAACCAAAGCAGTCACAATGGCCTTTATGCGTGATTATGTCAGGCCAGCAAATTTCACCACCAAACCTCCTTGGTAAGTAAAGTAATATTCTTCATATTTTGCACTCTTTGTGCATGGGTATTCTTTTCAACTGTACTGCGTTGGGAATTCATTTATGTCAAATTTTGCAACTTCACAATAATTATTATTAGTATTAGTAGCATTTTATTTCCAGATAGTTACTAAGAAAGGTTTTAAATAAACTGATAAGTACGCCACAGGCTACAAGCCTAGGCTAAACACAGTTTATTTATGTTTTGCAAGTAGCCACGGTTGTTCAGTTTGCCATGAAGGCAAGACGGTACGCTTACATTTTTCCCCTGCATAAGGCAGTAGCTCTTGCGTCACCTTTTTTTGTCAAAGGCAGCGAAATGTCTTCTAAAGAACGTCACATCTTGATGCATATAATGCACTGGCTTCTGCTTCACCTTTTTTCTTTTTTGGCCGATGGCGACAAAATGCCTTCTAAAATACACCACATCTAAGAATGGCCTCTGAATCCCTCTGAATGCAGTACTTCACAAAAAACTGAGCCTGCAAACGTTTCGTAGAAAATACTGCACCATCAAAGATGGCGCCCAAACTTACCATTTCATTGCAGACAAACGCTGCTTGTTATTCTCCATTCTTCTAAACGTTTTAAGTGGATGATAATTAATCAGAACACGAGGAAAATGTATAAAATCATATAAGAATTTTTGAAAAGATTTTGTGGTTGAGCAAAACCTTTAATACTCGTCCAAAGGGCAATTTTTGCAGTTACCTTCATTGTCCGTACGAGATTGTAGTCTTCTGGGACGACCACACGACTGGGAATATGGATCCCAGGAATACAGATGCATAATGTGTTAGACTGAGCCAACAAGTGTTACAGTGATTCTTACCGTTCAAGCTGTGTTTTCTTTTCAGCAATCAGTGCTCTAAGCTGTTGCTGTTGTGCTTCTCTTTGCTTTGCAATTGACTTCAAAAGATTTCTTGAGCCAATAGCCTGAAATATTTGGAAAAGATTTTAATTACTACTTTTTAATTTACAAGACTCAAAATTTGACTTTTGGCACAAAGAGGAGATATTCATATGGATATGGACAAGGGAGCGTATATCACCAAGGAGACAGCATTCGCCCTGCATTCCAGGCATAAACAAATAAGCTTATTTCATGATCTTGAACTGTACGTTTACCTTCATTTTCTCCTTTTCTACCTCCTTGGCCAAAGCATCAACCATATCTATAAATCCTCCCACGATTTTTTGAAATTCTCCAATTTCTAACGAGCAATACAATCAATATGAGTTAATGATGTCTTCTGTAAACGAAGTAAACGAAGAACAGAAACCGCACAGATTAAGAAAAGTTATTTAAGTTTTGCTTCACACATTTTTCTAAGAAATAATTCAGACTTACTATCAACAAATTCTTTGCACTCTTCCTTAAGCTCCTGGGTCTGCTGACTAATTTCAGGTTCTAACACCCGAACTTTGTTTAGTTCATCGAAATGAAATCCAGCTGGACCGTCCGCCATCTTTGATAGACCTTCAACTGTATCCCAAAAGGCTTTGCGGCTCACCAACTGTCGCAAAAAGCGCCGCGACGCAAAATTTTTCAACCGCCGGGGGAAGTTCAGAATTTTATCTGCGAACCCGACTAAGAGACACGATAATTTACAGTTCCGTCCAAAATTAGTGACTTTTCTTTCAGTGCATTCAAACTGCCGTGTCCTCCTACCGCCTCTAAATATTTACACAGTCGACTGTAATAGATTGTAACAGGAGCCTATTGTAATCACTGTAAATTTGGCATAAAACAAAAAAAGAGGTCAAAAAATCAATGAAGGACAGACGCAAAGATATGAGGTATGATTTTTACACCAAATAAGGATGTTTCTACCATCTATGCGACTCAGGGCTTTTAGCATTCCGGCCTGCATAAAGATTAAGCAATATAAAGCCAAGAGAACTGAAAGCCACTCGGATGACACTTTATGACCTGGCCTGAATTTAGCTTGTTTCGCAGAAGTGTTATCTAACCGAGACGCTAGTCCAGTTCTGGCCCCTCTAACATTTAGTGTAGAAAAAATCCCCTTAACTCTGAGATCTGCGTGACAATAATTTTATTTGAAAAAACTTTCCGTCAAACTTCACCCTCTTTTAAACAGATCTTTTTGTACAAGACCAGAAAACAGTTATGTCCAGGGTAAAGATCATGGCCTTTGCCAAACACAAACCTTTTGCCATCCTCTTCTTTATGCCGTCCTGTTGCGTAAACTCACTAATATGGTTGGCCTTCCTCTAAATTCTCCTAGACCTCCACCCCATAACATGGAAGCTTCCTCAGTTAGTTCTCTCTTTTGGTTAACCGGTACCCTGCGAGCAGAGGCCCTTCGATCTTCCTAGATGAGTCGGGAAGAGGATAGTTAAGCGGCTGTCCTACGTAATAATTCGTGTTTGGTTTAAAAGTTTTAGTTAACGTTATGATAGCGACAGCAAGAAAAAAATGACAAAGTTTAGTGATAGATCAGTATTGTTCAGTGCCCTTCGATCCCGAAAAATGTCTTTTCACTACGTTGGTTCTTCGTCAAAAAGCTTCAAAATAATCCCAGAAGCCTTTCTATGGTGCAGGGCGGTACCGTCAACGAGTAAAACCTGAATAAGCGCCACATACACTCACTGGTTAGGTGCAATAATAATAACCGCCGCTCCCTCACAGCTGGCAACAATGTGGCGTTCATTAATTTTTGTCATCTATAATGTGAAGATGCTTTCTTTCGAATGCTTTTGGTTAATACAGGCAAATCCTGTTATTGCAGTAATCTGGCTCCTTAGTGGGTACAAAAAAGGCGAATCACGAAGAAAACGCGAAGAAAGAGAATACCCGAGAGGGTCAGCCAGGCTGCAAGGGGAAGACGCAGTTCTGTAAGGAAACAAATACAGAGGAAAGTACCCTTCCGTAGCTTAACTTTAATGGTTTTTCTGTGACGTAGTCAGTCGGTTAGGTGGTCTGGATGGGGATACCTCGACAACTCTTATCATTTACAGAAAAGAATATTTTCCGTTCTGAACACATAATAATACGGACTCAGAGCAAATACTTTTTGCGAAGCGATATGTTTCAACGTCTTGATCACTCATATGAGCTTATCGCTCACAAGATCTCATCCATCACGTGACGATATCAAAACCCCTGTTCAATGTTGGACCTAGTTTCTTGAGGTACAGTTCCTCACCCAGGTAGTTTTCGTTGTCTTTCGTTATTAGTAATTTGACATTGTCTCTAATCATTTAAATTGTTGGTTCTGACACAGTCACATTTAAAACACCCAATCCGAAACCGTTTCCATAACTCACAACACCACTTAAAAAAGACAGTAAAACAGTAATCCCCACTAAAACCCTTTGGAATGCCAGCACAACCGCTATCATTTCCAGTAGTTAAACACAACAACAAACACCCTTTGCAGCTCAGGGCTATGTGTAGCCTGCGCAGCGAACGTTTTCGCGTGGTTTCGGAGCAAACAAAGACTCCTTTTCTCGCGCATCCAAAACCAAAAATTCCTTTCCTCGGTTTCCTTTGCTCCGCTTGCTACGCAGGCTAGGCTATGACCCGGTACAAAACAGGACAAGTGACATTAAAGAAAAAAAAACTAGACCGGAGAAACAACGACAACAAAAGCTTTTCCACCGCACTTTAGCCAAATTTTATAAAGTTTAGACCCCTTTTTGGAAATGAGGGGGTTGACGAATCTTTTACTAAGTCAGTGAGATCAGTGTTGAACACTTGAGCCTATGATCAGTGCATGATTAACAAAAAGTATTTTTGCCCTTTCATAGACCCTAAACCCTCCTTCGGAGAATATAATTTTTTTCTATTTCACCATCTCAAGGAGCTCACCATGTCAATCATTTTTATTAAAGAATTTTCAAGCAGCGCATATCCGCACAATTAACCCATGTCTACGCATCAAATTTACCGATAAAAGACGAGCCAATTAAAAATGTAAAAAAAGAAACTCTCTCGTGAAATAAGTTCATCTGTTTTTGTCTTGTTTCCTCGACGATTCTTCGTCGCTTTCAGGAATTACTCGGGGCCCGACCGCTCTCCGAGTTGCGCTGAGAAGCTCGGCGTCGGGGAAGTTTCCCGTGCCTCTGTGCTCATACAGAAGAACATTTAGTGCCTCTTCGTAAATTCTTGAATCAGGAAATTCTACTTTTGTTTGCGGTTTCTCTGTGGCGTAGACAATCGAGGTGCAGCACACTTCAGCGAGTTTCTTGCCGTTGCCATAAAAAGTCCAACAACAAATTTCGTTGTTTCCGATCAAGTCCTTAATGAACAAAATACGTCCGTTGAAGCGAAGAGATAACTTGTCGAAAAGTTCGATATTTTTTAACAGATTGTCATCTGACTGGCTGTGGAAACAGAAGAAAAAAGATTTGTTAAGTAACTAAACATTTGCAGCTGACAAAGATTTCAAGTTTTTTTTTTAATCGAACTACTAAAAAGGGAACAAGCATACAAGTTAAGCATTGGTGAGCTCATCTTAGTTGGGGTAGGGGGTGGGGTAAGGAGGAATGTCCCTGGTCTGAATATCAAAACCCGTTATCATTATCATCACCTTTATTTATACACGGTTGTAAACATCAGACATTATTGATATACATAAATATTAAATATAAACAAAATCACTGTAAACCACCTTTTGGCCTGACACATTCAAAGCAGCCTTCCAAGAAGGCAGCCCCCCGGAGGTACTCCCGCCCCATGCCGCCCTGAGCCACCACAAAGGACATGGTTTTTGCACCCTTTCGGTCTGAAAATGGGTATAGACTTTACCCATTTTGGTCTAGGAGTGTATGAACGTTCCGAGTGAATAAGAAAGAAAGAGTCATGCAAATTCGAAATGGATTTTTAGAAGTCTTTTTGTTGGTGTTCTAATCTAAGTCATGATGACATAATTTCTGCCTACGTAAACATGTCTGTCGTACTTGTGACCCTTGTTTGTTTTCTTTGAAAATGGGTATGGATTTTAGAGGCCAGGTCTGAAAACGGGTGTGGAGAATCAAACATTTTCTGGTCAGACACACGATCAGGATTTAAAGAACCAGGTGGCACACTCAATTCCCAAAACCCAGTAGTACCCCGCCAGGAGGTAGGCATAAATGGAAAAGCGGATGGAGGCAAAAAAGGGGAAGTGTGTCCCAGTATGCGTGAACAGTCAAACAAAAGGTCTGGGGCGGGGCTATAAACAGAGAGCACTAGGCACTCTCATAGGCACTCTCATAGGACACTCTCTAACCTTATTAAACAACACAGGCTACAACTGAGAGTTGAATAGTATTTTCTATCCAAATCTAAGCCAAAGCCAAATCATCACCTGAGGGTGTGTTACAGTTGAACCTCGATTATCCGGACTCACTTGGACTTGAGTAAATAGTCCAGATAATCGAAAATATGAATATTAATGAGACAATAATGTAACATAGGGAATAAAGAAAAAATACATAATTGTGAATTAGCTTCTACTTAAATTTATGTACGGACTGTACATAAGTATTTATGTGTTTTCAATCCTTCACTCGTCTCCACGCTGCCGTGAATTTCAGGATCTTCTCTTTGTTTATATGTATATCTGAGATCTGCTGCTTGCTGATTTTAAACTTGAGTGCTAAATTTGTTCCTTTTTTGCCTTTCTCCAAACATGAAATAATCATTTGCTTATCCCTTACGGAGAGAACGGACCGCTTTTGTTGCATAGATATGGCTGAGATTTGAGTTTATGATCGATTGGTCTTGTGTTTACATAACCAATGCGAAATCAAACATGACGTTCCTTTAGCAACATAACAGTTGAGCCAATCATCTTGTTCTGCTCACACTTTTCCAAAGTGAAACAGATTAAAACAGTATTTTAAACACACATTTGGCAGGTAGTAATGAACTTTTAATAGTTTCAGTTTTTCAAGATCACATTTTATTAATATTCATGAAAAAAAAGGGACCAAGGAAACAAGTCCGGATAATCGAGTTTCGACCGTATTGCAAAGTCAAATACTGATATTCAGACTGCTGGCTGTTCATTGAGGGGATTTATGTCACCTTAAGGTTACAATTATTGGCGGATATTAAACGAGTCACATTTCCATCAATTTTCCTTTTAAGAATATTAGTAAAATAATTCATCTAATTATTACTTATTATTTATCAAAACATACCCAGTGTAGGAGTATTTGTTGTTTGATCTGTTGTATGAGAGTTTAACCACTGGCTGTTGAGAAAAAAAAACCTTTATTGACATAAATAACTAATCTATTATGCATCTAATTCCTTCATTCAACAAGTCAAGCAAAGTGATCAACTAGTACATTAAAGAAGAGGAAAACACAAAGCAGTGGAGGGGGTTACTTCCCATACTGGGCTATACAGGGAGGCCCTGACGAAAAGGGGCTCCTTTCTCAGGTTTCCGGTATGTTAAAGGGTAGGGATTTTACTAGTTGAAGTATACAAATGGGTATGGAAAGCTGTCATTTCAATCTGTAAAAAGGCTCGAAAGGCCCAAAGGCTAACAGATTAATAATACGGCCATGGAAAAGTCAAGAAAACATTCTGTTTTTTTTTTTATTTATTCATAACTTATTAAAAGACATTTACATTTACAGCAATTAAAAGGGATACAGGGTTCTACCTTATTATAGGAAATCAACAAAAAACGACTTTCAAATAAAGGAAATTAGTACAAAAAAGAGGGCAACATTTCAAAATGACGGAAATTAATGCAACTTTCGCAAAAAATTAAACTTGTTGTGACAACAGGAACAAAGTTAAATTTATAATCCGAAATGGAACTTTGTCTCTGGTACTTTCCCTAAATGTAGGAAGAGGGTCAAGTGATGAGACGGGCTCTTCACAGTTTTGCTGATACTGGCGGATTTCCACCCTGATAAAATACTCCTCTTTCTTACACCTGTGTCAAGAACGTCAAAGAAGTATCGAGGATTTGGGGCCAATAATATATTGCAAATTAAGGTTGCCGAAATTAATGCACCACTAATAAATTAATGGCACAGAAATTGCTGTTTACAGGAATTATCGCAACTTAAATTAATGATAATTTCATGAAGTGTTTTATTTCTGATAATAAGGTACACTAGATATGTGAGTGTAGAAGTTATATAAGAGGAGCACTTTTTCTGCCAAAAATGGTGTATAAAATGGTAAGGGGTCGCATCCCCAGGAGCAGCCTCTCAGTATGTTGAGTAACTATAGATAAAAAATGTGTATCAAAAGTTATTTTTTACCTTTTTACCAGTCACAAGTTGTCTTTCCTCCTTAGCAGATGTTATAAGTGGCACGCGGCAGATAGGATCATGCTCTTCCTTTTTCTTTTCCAGCGCTTTTTCACACAATTCTACTAGCTGTTCTATTAAGTAATACTTGGCTTCCATCAAGAGCTCTTGCAGCTCCACTTCACTCTGGGGTAAGGGTGCACTTCCATCACGCAAAAAGTTTAAAATGAGAGGGAAATGCTTTCCACATCTATCAATGAGTATCCAACCTAATCAATAAAGTGACAATAAATACTTATTGCCTTCAATGAAAGATTTCAAGCAACAGAAATTGTTTTGTTTCTCCATATGCACCTAACAGCTCTCCAAGCTAATGTAAATTATAGACAAATTTATGTGTTGTTTGTGGAAGTTCAAAATCGAGAGAGAATATTAGGGCACTCGTCAGGATATGTGAATTTCTCTAAAGTTATTTATAGATCTAATTTCTGAGAGGTAAGCACATTTTTAAATTAATTGTTTGAAATGACATCAAGTCCACACATGACTGTCTCATCGCAAACAATATAGAACATTGCAATGGTGACTGTAGAATTCTCTTTTGACAACACTGAATAAAAGTTTGCAGACCTCTTCAAAAACCAACTTCCGATTAACTTCACTTAGGCTCAATTGCCAGCCCCTGCTTGGGAAAATGAGCCCGTACTCGTTCCCCAAAAGGAGATGATCGATGACTAGACTTGGGAGAGGGTAGAGATTGTGCCTTCAGACTGCTGGAAACAGGTTTTTATTAAAACACCTGCTAACAACAAATAGTGCCAGGGAGTTCACACAACATCAGTTGACTGGATACATCTAATTCCAAGCATAAAACAGGGAAATTTGTTTCCAAGTTGCTGTCGACCACGCCCCTATAATGCAATTTGAAGAAATCCTCTGACCCACAGAAAACGTGACTTCATAAGGGGAAAAAAAACATACCAGTATGCTACGTCAACTAAAAATTTTGTGTTAAGAAAAACATAAGCGTATTTTTTTTCTGGAGACTAATATTTCACAGAAACTTGGCGACCTCTTTTTTTCTATTTATCTTGTATGACAGCCACTACCGAGATTATAATGCTGAAACTGTCAGAAATGTTATCAACGAGGACGTGTATCATAAAGACACGCAAATTAGAACTTGAATCAGTCTATATAGGCCTACAATTTAGCAAAATAAAGCCCATTTAGAGTCGAGGTAATAGAATCAAATTCTACAGGTGCCAAAACATACCATCAGTATCTGTCAAAACTTCCATTCTGCCACTAAACATCGCTCGTAACATGCTATCTTGTTTGGAGAGAGTTCCGATTGTAGTGTAGTGGAGAGACCCTCCAACATTCAGTTTCACGTACTTTGTAGGCGAGCCTCTGATCGTTGTTGGTTGGGTCGCATCTCCAGACATTATTGTTTTCTCCGAGGGTTTGTTCTTCCGGGTTTCTTCTATAGGTGTGAAGTTCTTTGAAGAAAATATTTTGCTGTCTTCGTTTATATACTGCCACGGGCTGGTTCCCAAAATAACTCTTTACCAGGCTCTCATCCTTTGTAGACGCTCTAGTAAGTGAATGTATGCTGCACGGAAGTGTATCAATTAAGAAAGAAGAGGGCCAAGGGAAATCTGACCCACTTATTTGCCCATAAAAATTAGAGTGCATCCCTCACCTATTCTTCCCTTTCTGTGCCGTTAACTGAAATGTTTCTAAGTCTTTTCTTTCCATTAAAAGGAAGGTAAAGAAGATTCACTATTCCTGGACTATTGAAAATCGGACTGAGGACAAAAGTTACCCTTTCTCTCCTCGTAAACAAGTCCCAGCGACACGAGCATCTCCGGCCGTTTCATTCGGAGACACCCGTATCCATGTGTCTGCATCACGTTCTTGCATGATCCATGATGCATGAGGTTTTTTGACGGTTTTCAAATGAGAAGTTTCCAGGGCTGGGTTGCTCAAAGCTGAGTTAAGATAACTCAGGGTTAGTGCGAAAATTTAACTCAGATATATATGAGAGCTTAAAAAGCAAATTCAGTTTAATTCACTTTGCCTACAATTTGATGACTGGATACTCTAAAAAGAAAAGAGAAAATTATGCGAGTGAGTGCTTTTCATTAAAAGAAAAAGAAACCCGGGTTAAAATTTAACCCCGGGTTAGCGCTAACCGCCTTTCGAACAACTGGGCCCTGAAGGAAGCTTACCAACATTGGAATAGGCGGGTTCAGGCGGGTCCAGGGATGGTGTGTTTCCCCACCACAAGCTCATAAATAATCAACCTGTCAAAAGTTCAAATGAAGAGAGGGGATTTGCGGAGAATCGTCACGCTGGAAATTGTCACGTGAGTCCCACATGAACAGTCCAATCGACCTCTTGAAATCGCGTCAATCTGATTGGCTAACAAGTCAGCGCCCGCGGCTGAGAACAGCGTGTAAAACCAATCGCTGACACAAATTTTGAAAAAATGTAGGCCAAGTTCAGAAAGTCCCTGCCTTTCTTTCGTCGTTTTAAACATATTTTCAGCAAAAGCTGATTATCTTGGCCACTTTTTGCTGAAGAATGGACGATCGACCTTTTCGTTAGTGTTCTATGGAAGAATCCTACAACGCCCGACGGGGCTGTTTGTTGTGAAATCGCTGTTGTCGTTTTCTTGTTTTATGTGAAAGAATCATTTGTTCGCCATGAGTCGTCTGTGTATGAGGACATTCTTGGAGTCACCTCTCAGCTCTAAGTACCGGTTGCCGATTTCCCCAAGCAGCGCGGTACAGATCAGGGGCAATACTTATATGTTTGGCTCGCAAACGCAAGTGTGGTCCAACGTGAAACAACAGTCTTTAGATGAAGCAGCCTCCAAGGTTTGTCAAGCTTAAAATTTCAAGAATTCTGCTGATGAGGACGTTTTGCACATCCTTGCAACAATTATTCTCTTTTATCGCGGAGATACTTAAGATTTATTGAGTATTTTGCCTCAAAAATTTAGCAATCTTTTCTCCAACCCTTTGTTTACACTGTGGCTGAACGTTTTTGTTTTTCTGACATGAATTTAATTTTAAGTTTACTTGTTATATTATATCTTTTAGTCCTCTATTCGACTTACTCCGTTTCAAATGCTATGGGCCGGTAGATTTAAAGATGGAACGCATTTACTGGTAAGTTGATCTTTGTTTCTAAAAAAAGTTAGTCAGTTAGTCGCAACAACGTGCAATATCATGTTTCATTCTGCCTTGCTGCTCTGTTTCCGTGACAAACTGTATTTGGACATTATTTGGCTCGTAGCCGTAAAGGGAAAACGAAAAAGAGGAATTTCATTGGTAAACCGTGTAGCACTGTTTATAGTACATGTACAGTACGTAATTTTTTCAATTACGTTTGGAGAAGGAAAGCTGGTTAAAAATTAACATATTGGCAATTTGTAACAAAGTTATTTTTGTGCCTAACTCTATCATATTTGGGGTTTTTCCCTGCGGTTTACAAATGGCTCACTGACGTATTTACAGCTTCTGTAAACAAAGACCAACTTAAGCTTGACTTTGAGCAGGGACACCTGATGAAGTTTTCCTCCTGAATACACTGAAAACACTTTTCTCGAGAAATGCATTCTGAGCAGCTCTATGAAATTTGTGTATGTTTGGTCATTTTAGGGTAACTTGTGTCTTTTCAGTATTATTTCCTGAAAATTTCAGATGCAACTTATTAATGCTTTTTGTAGATAAGAATTTTTCTGATTCCTCTCTCTATCACATTTTTAAATCCTTTTTCTTCAAAATATGCCTTAACCTGAAGAATTAAACTTTACAAAACTGTTGGAATTTATTTGATAAGCTTGAAAAATGAAACATGAATAGAGTGGCCATCTAGACATTTTTAGACCTCCTGAAGTTATAGGTAATGCTAGGCCATATTCACTTCTTTAAGCAGACGTTTTCAAAAAAAATAGTCATTGGGTGCCCCTATTAGAGGCTGATCACGTGAGCCAGACCGGCCCATTTTGCACTAGTTTGCAAAGATCTCTCAAATGCTACAAAAATCAACCCTCCAATATTTACACAACAACTAAGCCAGCCTACATAACAACTGAACATTTTTGTTCTCTAGAAGCTTCAGTGGCTGGGATAAATTGCCATCTAATTGTCACACAAGTGCCAAAGATATTTATCTTAATTTACAATTGACGAGAGAGAGTAATAACAAAGACAACTATATACTATGAATTCAAAATTAAAGCAAATGTGGGTAAATAAAGGTGTCATTTTCTTGGGTAAAATTCTTTTCTTGGTTGCTCAAAGTTCATTGAATTCACTTTATAAGGCTCACTTCATAACACCCCCCCAATCAATGGAGCCCCATACCCCCATGCTCACTGTGACATGTCGCTGTGCAGTGTGGCAGGTGCTTGGGGTCTTTCAATCAAATGTAGTGTGGTAGCTTAATAATTTTTCTTTTGTTTACTTTAATTCTTTTCTGGAGGCCAGCAAGAAAAAGCATTAACCCTTTAAACCCTAAGATCAAAATTTGACTTCTCATTGTTGCCTCTACTCATTTGCTACAGAAGTGGGGAGACATTGATAAAGTATCAAGCAAATTCATCTTGTATGATCATGTCCGTAATTCTCATGACCACTCTGTTTCACAAAGCATTGCTATTACAAGGAGAAATTTGATGTTGATCACTCTTGGGGATTAAAGGGTTAAATTTCAAGCATTAATTTCATTCCCAAGTTATATGAGTGACCAGGAGATGTATATTCTAAAGACCATGTAATATTTGGCCACAGTTTGTTATTTCTGTTTTTTCATAGAAAGTTGAACACTTGTGATAATTTCCTCTTTAAATTTCAGAAGAGTGCTCAGTTTCTTAGGAAAGAATTACCTATTCGCATTGCACGTCGAGTTGTTGACTTTCAAAAACTTCCCCATATTGTACTGTGTAATCCAGTCATCCATGATGTGGTAGGTAAAGTTACGATGAAGTGAACTAATGCAACACATTTAATGCATAAATTAATTTTTTGAATAACAGAGAAAAAAGCATCCATGATCTAAAATGCATACAGTGTACACATTGCACTGTCATGGGCATAGCAACTTGTATGTACAAAAACACATTTTCGTGTGAAAAAATGTCAAAGATTACTGAAAACAAAACAAAGAACAAGTAGAAGTGCTGGAAACACTTTCCACAGTCAGATGTTAGTCTCAGGATTTGCTGCCATCATAGTCTCTCCTCGACACTCCGTTGGAGAGACTATACTGCCATGCTTCAAAAGTACATATGTAGATAAAGTAAAAACTGTTTAGTTGAATAATGAGGTTGACACTACATATGACTTGATGCCTTAATAAGATATTGATGAATACCTGTATATGACATGTGACTTGATGCCTTAAATTGATGAATACTTGTTTTTGTTCTAAATTGCAGTATGAGTTGTACCTTAGAGCTTTCAGTGTGCTTAACAAATTTCCCAAGGTTAGTGCATAACATGCATGTTTTGAATTAATTAGCAGAACAGTAATGTTGCTATATACTTATTATTTTTTTAAGTTTCTTGATCAACTTGTGTTTACACATCTAGGATTTTGTCAGACATAGGGCCGGCCAGTTTCACTGTTAAGTGGCAATTTTAATTTAGATGATTTGCAGCGTTTTCTGGGCCTTTCGCAACTTTTTTCGAGCATTCACCTAAAAAAGCTCTCAGCAAGCTAGGGCTGAATGGTTTTGATCAGTACAAAAAAAATTTAAATGTCTTGGATCCATCTGAATTGCTGAATTCTTTGTAATATCATGATGGAAAAAATATCCGGATCCTTTGTAAAATTGATCAGTAAAATTTTACCCATCAGTTGCCCTCATCGGCCAATCCCAGCATTCACCTAAAACTCTGCATAGTGGTGAAGTAGTACAAAAATGTTTAAATGTCTTGGATCCTCTCTCTTGGAAAAGGGTCCTTTGTGTTGTTCAGTAGGAGACCCATCAGTTGCCCTCATCGGCCAATCCTGAGAATATACCCTGCAAGGAAGTGGTTTATCATGTAGGAGAGCTTCAATCACATACCATTCTATTATTCAATAATAATAATACAGATATATCTACTCAGGAGATAAGATCACACTGAAAATGTAACCACAAAGTTTACACTGTACATGCAGTAGTAACTAATAAGAATTATATAGTATTAAAATATTATTATTATTATTTTTGCTCTCATCTGAAATGCCTATGTAATCTGACTTTTAGGTGGAAACACTTGAATTGGAGGAGAGATACAATCGTATTATCAGACAGCTCTTGGATGACCATCAGAATGTTGTCACCAACCTTGCAGAGGGATTCCATGAATGTCAGCGAAATGTACCAGTAAGTTGAAGCCACTATCAGTTCACACATGACAGGTTGATTTTAAGGTTAATTTTCATCTTGTTCAGAATCGCTAATGCAGTGTTGGTGACAAGTGGTCAAATAACCTCTAAACAAGAGGGGAAGTTTTGAACCATGCTTCTCCTGCCCCCAAATATAATGATTGTAAAAATGGCAATATACACAGTCCTGTTTTCCAGTACACTTGCAAATAGAGAGGAGAAGTGTGACGTCACGTTACCACTGTAGCAAATTTCTAGATCGCAACAATAGGGAGCTTAAACAACAACGACAGCAAAGGCAATGAGAACGGCAAAAAAGCAACAGGACAAGATTAGCAAAACAACAACTTAGCAGGTGCATCATGCTTTTTTGTACATTTCTTGGCCGTCATTGCACGACTGCTACATGAAACTTCCTAATTTCGCTAACCCGCTTAATGGAGTAGGTGAACACAGCACAGAAAAAGATTCCTTAACTTAGATATTGTCCTTTAGAATATTACGCCAACATTTGAAAATTAGATGAAACTGAATAAGGTCGATCTACACTGTAGGTTGAAACAGTGCAATTTCAATTTTTAAGTGACGTTTTTGGTTTGTTGTCATCCAGATATTTTGCTACCATGGCAATGTGATGTAATGAGTTCTCTCTATTACAGGCTTCCTTGACCATTGAGTATCAAAATTATATGAACATTTAGATCTGTACCAGATTCATCTGCATGAAGTGATTTTGTTCCCTCCACGTCCTGCATCCTTGATGCATAAAAATGCCCAAAGATGCAGAACAATTCATGACATGGGTCCCAAAGGATGCAAAAATCAGTCAATCAATCTGAAGATGTTTTTGTAGAATATCCTGTTCGTGTGATTTCTGTGGCTGTTCTTGAGCCTATTGTTTAACAGTGCATATTTCTTTTAGTCTTTGTTGTGTTTTACAATAGAAGGAGTATATTTTTATTTCATTAAACTGTAATACAGGGACTCATTAGTTCTTCACCGGGACTCGCAATTTTTCACAAGATGAGTCCCAGGACTCACCATAACTAATTGTAACAAAATCATGGTGCATGCTATACACATTGTGAAAGAAAAAGCTAGGATATGTAATTTTTCCTTTTTTTGATGGTTATTTACTTATTTCCTTTACTTTTTTGTTCCTATTAATTTTGTTTCCAGTATGAAACAATAGATGCATTTCTTAATCGTACCCTGACATCACGTCTTGGAATCCGTATGTTGGCAGAACATCATCTTGCTCTTAGCATCGACAAGGTAAAGTTGTACTATGCTTTCATCCTCAGGAAAACTTCCAGTGCTGTGTAGTTGCACAAAAGTGAGTGTTAAGAAGAGGTTTTCTGTAGCATAGAAAAATTCAAGGTAGCAGATCACAGACAATGAGAGGGAAACAATGTGTACATGGGAGACTGTCTGTACATAGTGGTTATAACCTCACCCCTTGATTATTGTTTTGTCATGCCTTGTCTAACTGGCCACTTTTTTGTTTACATTTCAGCCAAACTACATAGGGATTGTGTGTACCCATTTAAACTTTAGACAACTTGTTGAAAGATGCAGTGACTTCGCAAGGTATTATTTCTTTTCAAGCCTCACAGTCCCTACTTGAAATATTTTTTGATGACAAGATCAGGATAACGAAAATGTTAAAAGTAATCATGAATGAAAGTATTAAGACACTCCTGCTCAGTATCAAGTGGCTACTGATGTTATCCTTACACATAACACAAGCATACTGTGTGAACAGTTGGTTTAAGGAAAAGGGAATCATTCAAATATTCCTGTCACTTCTTATAATAATAATGTGTTGATTATCCAAAATGTCACTTTATCATGTGGCTTTTAATTACTGGTACCAGAAAACTCTTCTATATAGGGAGGTATATCACTACAAAAGTTCTTACTTCAAAACTTTGGCAAAAAAAGCATTCACAATAGGCGGCGAATGTAACGTCATAGTGCGTGATAGCGAACCAATCAGATTGCTTGAATCACCAAGATCACTGAGATAAATCTATAATTATATTCTCTCCAACTAATAATTAATATATTATCATTATAATATGACAGCTAGTATATTAAAACCTTAGCGTAACTTAGTGTTTTTCATTGCAGGCAAGTGTGTGAGCACACATATGGTATAGCCCCAGGCCTTATTGTCAATGGTCATACACAAGCAGTCTTTCCCTACATTCCTGCACCATTAGAGTACATCCTTCAAGAACTTCTGAAGAATGCTATGAGGTACAGACTGCTCACCCATCTGAGTAAAAGCAATTTTATTTAGTGTGTGTTACATAGAAGCTGGTTAGGGTTCACTGTTTTTGTGGCCACCTTCCAACACCTCTCAATCTGTGTACAGGTATCCCAATAGTGCACCTAATCTTAATTGACAATAAATCTACCCTGTTCCGGATTCAAAATGAAGTAAAATATACCCTTCTTCCAGAGATAACGAGTGGTTTTGTATACCCTGTTCCGAAGTCAGAGAGGGAAAAAGCATGCCATGTTGAGCGGCAAAATAATACCTATACAGCCCATATATGTGAGAACACCCACCTCACCCCCAAGGCCTTTGCACATTTGTCATATTAGATGGGCAAAAAAGTATTTGCCTGACAGAAAAGTCTACTTGTCCCAGATGATCAGGTTGGACTTTTTTCGAACCTTGCCATGGTTCTTTGACCACTCCCAATACCCTTCACCCCTAAGCCCAATGAAACTGAAATATCAAAATCTCTAATCCATATTGAATGGAAAAATCATTTTAGTGATGGACTTAAAACATCAAAATACAATGGTACTGTTTGTTTCTTTATAATGAGATATCTGTTTGGTTTCATATCCAGAGCCAGTGTGGAGCATCATCTGGACAGACCTCTGGAAGTACCAAACATTGTTGTTACACTATGCAGTAATGATACAGACTTCTATGTAAGGTAAAAATACCATCTTGTTGATGTTGATGACCACAATATTATTCTTTTATAACAAATTGTATTTCATTTTCTGGAAAAATTGCCCTGCGAGCAGAGAAAGGAAGAGCGAAGGAGAGCCTGCGAGCAGAGAAAGGAAGAGCGAAGGAGAGTCTGCTTACAGGGTAGGAAAAATACATGTCCCGGAGTTTTCTTAACCTCTAATATTTCCTCATAAAATGTGCTGAAAACATAAGAGATCTGCTTCCCCTTTGAATATGAGCGGTGAAGGATTTGGTATCAAAGGTTAGTTCTACTGTTTGAAATTTCCTCAACCCAGTTGATTTGCACTATTGTATTGGGGTATACATGGGCATACACGTGGCCCATTGATTAGTCATAATAATATTTTGATGAACAGTTGAGTGACTTATTAAAACAACTACTGAATGTTCTCAGGTTAATATTTCACGAGTTATTTGCAGAAATTTCTGACAGTGGTCAAGTCAACTGTCAACTTTACAACCACATAAACCTTTGGACTTAAGTGACCCTACCAGTAGACAATAATTTTGTTAACAAAATAACAATTTTTGTTCCCCTCAGGGTTTCAGATCGTGGAGGTGGTATTCCCGAGTCCAAGCTCCAAGACATATTTAAGTATTCCTACACCACCATGGGTGATCGCAGCACCATAAGACCCTCTGATGACACCAACATCTTCTCTGATTTATGCAAAGGGCACCCAAACAATTCTCCCAGCGGGGGGCCAATGGCAGGCTGGGGATTTGGACTGCCTACTTCACGAGCATATGCTACATACCTCGGAGGCTCCCTCGAACTGCAATCCTTGGAGGGCCTGGGCACTGATGTTTATTTGCGGCTGAGGCACATTGATGGAAAGAAAGAGAGCTTTCGAATCTAAATAAGATACATTATATATCTTCAGTGAATGTACAATGTATGTAGAAATGTTATCTATAAGATTTGTTGAAAGTTGCTTATGTCATTTATGACACAAGCAACAACTTCAAATCAAAGGAAGCTTGTGGGGACAGATGAACACTAATTTAGAGATTTTAATGAAAATATCGTAAAAGTGTTATTACAGTTTTTCTGTTTAACTAAAACAAAGGTAATATATAATCGTGTCCTTTCCCGATGTTGTCTTTTCTGTTCTTGGTTTGTTCGTTTTTTTGTAAATAGTTCCTTGAAAGTACAGAAGTTAAAAGCATAAAGTGAACTAAGAGAGGATAAGTGGGATAAAAACCTTTAAAATCCTGTGTCCACATTTCTCCAGATGTTGTACCTTTGTAGTAATCTATAATCTAGCACCACCCGAAAGAATTACTCTGTAGTTTTCCTCTGTATGGTTGTTGTACACACACATCGGTACATGCCTAGACTTGATTTCATCTCGAATAATCAGTTTAGCTAGCTCTATTGAGCTACACTGATGTATCCACCTAGTGTATGGATTTACTTAACAGAGTAAGCAGTCTTGGTATGTAAGAGATCCAAGTTGCCAGCCCAAAACTCAAACTTCGCCGAAGTATATGTTAAGTAGTAAGATTTGAAGCCGGTGTAATTGTAGAATGGTTTAAATGTTTATTTACATGTACTGTAGGTTACAGCTTACGTACAGTGTAGTGGTTATTAATTTGTAAGTAAACATGGTGTGATAGTTTTCTTTTTTTATGAGGGAGGGGGGTTTGCAAAGACAAGAGTGTTTGGGTGTGGTTCGCCATATTGTATTTATCGTTGTTAACATTCTTAAATATAAATTAAGAAAACGTTACTATCAGGTAGTTATTTTATGTGAAAACAAGGCTTATTAAGATCATTGAAGGTTGGAAAATCAAAATCGAAAGATCCAAATTCGAAAGTTATTTTGAGAAATAGGGTTAGTCCCTTAAATTATTTTATTTTCAATTTTCGCAGCATTTACGATAGATCAAGCTACTTGAATATGTGCATCGAAAAAATTGTTGATGTCTGCATTACGTATATTGGGCAGAACGTTGTACAAGCAGACTGCAGGTTTAACGAGTGTAAAATCACGCAGCCGACCTTATAACGATTAGTATACTTGATCTCATAGCAAATGATTGTATGTGTAAGCAAATACGTAATTATTACAAAGTAAGTAACTGAAATATTCATCAATGTTATTTCATACTCAAATTTTTATGTGAAAGAAAAATACGAAAGTGATAGGTAAATCATACGAACAATATTTAAAGAAGTCTTTAAACTGCATACGCATAATTTTTTTAACAAAATATTTATCTCCTTTATTGTTAATTATCTAATCATGAGGCAATGCTGGTAATAACGTCAATAAAAAAGCATTATTCTCCTTAGAGCAGAATTTTTTGGCGATTTAACGTTAAAGACAAGACATTGTAAATTTGATATTGTCCCTTGAAATTAAATTTAACCTTGGCTGATAGCGCAATCATGAAAGGTTATTTTCAACGTGTAAAATTGTTATTTTATAGAACAGAGCCTTTCTCGTCAAGTTTGACATAGGTCTAACGCAATCGGAACAAAGGTTTTTTTAAAGGCTCATTGTTTTAATATTCACATAGTTTTAGTTTAAGATAATAATTGGAGTATTAGTTGTCTTAGTTGTTTGAGTTATCAACATAAGTTGTCGGACATCACTGCTTTAAAAAGTTTCTCGCAAATGCACCTTAAATCATGGAAATATATATGAAACGATAAACCCTATCTCCGGCACAAAACGAGTGTTCAACGCATTAACTGCTACAGGATGGATGGAAAATTTTCATTGATCAGATCTCTCAGCCGCTAAATGGCCATTATATGTCGAATGGCTACAACTACCAGAATGCATTTCGTGTTTCCTCCCCTGTTATATAATAGGCCATGGCTACTAAACACGTGAAATAGGTACTAAACGGTACTAAACGTTTTCTAGGTCTTTTTAAAGGTTTTCTAGAACAAAAACAACAACAAAAATTTGTACCAAAACAACAAGGCCATAAGGCAAAATAAAAACCGATTAACTTCCATCGGTTAGAACGAGAAACTTTTTGGGTTCGCCCAAGACGGCAACTGAAAATATAACCAAGCAATGAGACAAGAAGAGAACGTCAATTAACTTCTAACGGCTGAAGCACGAAACCTTTTGGGTTTCGCTCAAAACAACAACAACACTAACAAAAAGGCCATGAAGCAAATACAGAAGGTCAAATAATTTCTGAGTTTTGCTAAAACAACAACAAAATATACGCAAGCAAGCGAACGCACAAGCCAAATAGCAATATGTAAGATAAGGCAAGTCAAACAGACAAAAACAACACGTACCTGCAAAAACCCCAACGGGAATAGCAGCATGCTTGTAAAGCACATTCAAGTAACACTGCATTCAAAAAATTTAAGCGGCAAGTAGAACAAACTTCGGACCAAGGAAGTATCAAACGACAGACTTTAAATCCGCATACAGGAAGCAGACTCCAGGATATATAGGACAAACAAAGTGCAAAAACATGACTGTTATCATACCGAAGAGCCGGACAATATTAGTTAGAGAAAAAAACAAAGCCAGAAAATCCAAATGCAAACACGGTACCCAAAGGAAAGGAATGGCTGTAAAGGAAAACCATCACCTGAAAGACAAAACGAAATCGTAAGAACAAGTGCAGGAAAAACGTGGCTCAAAGGATAGCATTCCCAAGCGCCAGTGATCGGACAGGGAATTTTAGAATCCCTTGTAACACTGAAATCCCAGGTGCGGTTGAAGGTAAAAGGTAAATATGACAAGCAATAAACAACCAGAGCAAAAATAACACTGAGAATACATTACCAATGAGCGAAATACGAAAATAAAACAGAAGCAAGAGAGAAAAGTAAAATACCAACCTTGAAATTAATGGGTGACCGGACCGAATGTCAAACACGTGGCAACCTGGACGTGGTTGCAAACCAAAATACTTACCAACAACGGCTAAAGCGACGACCTGAAAATTAAAAAAGACGGGGACAAAAACAGGAGGAAGAGAAGATCGTGCGAAAGCCAGCCAGTAAAGAGATGACGAGGAGGGGGTAAGGGGAGAGGAGAAGCATGAAGAGCTCGTTTAATGAAGCCATGATGAGATCCTTGTGTCTTCTCTCGAAAATGGTAATTAATGCATGCCTATGTGCCTTTTATAGTCGACCGGGCAAGACCGCTGAAAATAGTAGTCAAACGACGTCATCGTGTAATTTGCCTATTCTAGCAAGACATGTATAGTGGCAAGTTTTATTACCAGTCACAGTCGCCCTAATTTGCGCAAGGAAACAAAATTTTTTAGAGCATTCTGGTATTTCTAGTCAACTGACGGAAACGTGCAACTTTTCCAGTTTCGTATAAACCTGGAATCCTCGTCCGGCGTACTCTGCAGGCTGGCTTGACGAAGCGTCAAGAGGGTCGAAAGGAGACGCTGCATGGGTACGAGGGTGACAACTTTTCATGTTCGTGTGTGCGTGATTCATTTATCTCAATTCAGCCTGCTAGCAAGCCCTCCATTCCAGGGTCACCATTTATGACGAGGAAAGCGAGTCGAGAGGAGGGGCACTCGCGTCTCCTTTCACGTGCTGCTCTTACGTGACTTCTCTTAATTCCCCTAAATGGAGAGCTTGCTAGGAGGCTAATCTCAAATTTCCACCCACGTTTAATTTTATCCACGGTACCAAACTCAACCAGAGGCCAGAGATCATTTCCTTTCACAACTAGTGAAATTTTTTTAGTATGTTTTCCGTATCAGATTTAACGTTTTATGTTCCCTGAGTTGGGATGTTTTTTTGGTAGAGAAGAACACTGCGTGATTTTTGAGGAAGGAAAATCGCGTCACACCTCTATAATATGGACACCAAAGGGACAGAACCAACTGTCCGCTTTACAGAGGTGTCCGTATTATAGAGGTAAGGAATTTAATTGGCATATAGAGAAGGACAAGTAAAGGAGAAACTTACTCGCATGTATGGTACAAATTCACGTTTGACGTTCGGCCGTAAACGCGTTTTCTAACAATTAATTATAAAATCGGTTATATCTATCAGCTGACACTTTTCGCATAAAATACCATTTGAAAAAGCCAGATTTTCTGCTTTGACCGATTTAGCCTCCTTGGTAACAGCATGTTAACTCTTGGGTGTATGAATCTTATTCGGTGAAGTGGTTTTTGAGCAAAAAAATGGTAGTTTGCTTCGGAAGTACGCGGAAGTGTTATAAAAAAAGAGCGCCCGTAAAACTGGTCAGAGTTTAAAACAACCTTTGCTTTATGTCTTGATCACTAGGAACAAATTTTATTTTATACTATTTTTAGTTAACTTTTTACCTGTTATCTAATTGTTAATCGGCGTATAATATGGAAGATGTATAAGTATCATATCAGGATTCACTTTATCATCATATGTCATCATTGTACGATAGTTTTCAAATGAGTGAATTTCGTAAAAATAGTTGACACTTGGATATTGATTGCTTTAACATATATATTAAAAACGACCGATTATAAAGCTGATCTCTGAATGGCTGTTTCTTATGACAGTGATGTCAACATTTATCGCTGAGGAACTTTTCCTTTGTCATACAAAGTTTGGGGTTATTTGCAAGTGATAACTAAATCAATGGCTGAAAGAGAATGCAAATTAAGCGAGTGAAAAAAGTCTTAGAAGCACACAATTCAGGGTGATATTCGTCGCGATATTTGACGACAAATTCCTGGAAGTGTTTGCCTGACCTCTGATGCCACTGATGATCCACAGGAACAAAAATTACACATATTTGCACTGACGTAACAACGAGTGTCAGTGAAGTGTTTGCATTCAGTTGAATGATCATTACGCTAGAAAGAGCGGGAACAAAGCAATTTTGCACGTCATTACAGTGCGAAAAATTGGCTGTCAACAGATGTGACAGCGCACAGGAAGAGATTTTCTTTATTTTCATCTGTCTCCGGTCACAGCATACCGTTCTTCGAGTAAAAGTTCACGGATTATTGCGAATACAAATCGCGTGCTATGGCGTACTCTCCAACTGGAGAGATTTTTAACGCTAGTGGTCAGCGCAGATTTGAGAATATGATGAAGTTGTTGCTGTTTCTTGAAGCAGAGCTCCAACTCAAAGAGGAGATTATCGATCTATTGCTGGTTTGTATTGTACAGTTTTGATATTATTTTTATCTTGTTTATCTTAAAGTAGCTAAAGTATACACAGTATTACCGATCGCGCGCTTCGAGCGAGCCACAGAAGAAACCTTGATGCTCCATGTTGTACATTGAAGAGTTCAAGATTCCTTCAATCATGAACGTGTTATTTCAGACGGATATCACTCTTTGGCGCTCCTTTTTCCCTATTATCTTGCATGTAAATAGTTTTCCGCTTCGTTCATTGCCGTTCGAGTTTCGAGATTTTTTTCACCATTCCGGTCACGTAAGTACAAGAGACCTTACTGTTCCATGATCGTTCGAAAACATACAATCGAACACGCCGTATATAACTTTGCGAAACAAAACCACCAGTTTACATTCATAATTTATTAATCTCGTCTCAGTATTCTCGGTGAAGGGCATCAATATTTCGATCTTTCTTAGATGTTGTATACACCGAATAGTCAACTAAGTTAACTGAGACCTGCCGATGGTGGCTTGACTTGATAGATACCGGTACTTAAACGCGAGACTTTGACGCATGCATTGCGTAAGTTATTTTCTTACGACTCACGGGTAGATTTCAATTAAGAACAAACATGAATCTTGGGTGCCCAATAAACCTCAGGTGTATGTTCTTCCAGGTTATGAAGACCTTATTTGCGGCAAGATAACGAGATTTCATCATAAAAGCACGCCATATTAAAAGCCCATCAAATCGATGCTCTCACCCTCGCACGAAACGTGGAAAATTTTATGCATAGATTTTGTTTCTATTATTTGAGTAGTATTGCAGTGGGTGATTGCTTCCTATCGGCAATTTTGGAGAACCTTTGTCTTCCTCGGACTTTAAATTCCGGAGATTGCAAGGTTTTTCTACAAATCCACCACCGTCGTATTGACCTCGCCGGCAGATCGCGCTTTGTTGGTACAGGCGATAAATAAGATTACTTTAATATACGGTTTAGTATTACCCCGATTTGTCGAAGTTGTTCTCGACAAAATGTCATAACAGTTTTGTCATCTTGTCATCTGTATCTAGACAGCACTTTAAAAGCTCTTGCACAGCGAACTAAAAAAAACATGACCAAATTTATAGTTTACAAAAGGAGTTTTTCCAAACTTTGGACAAACATTATATTTTACCTCAAGAGTTTTGAAACAATGCCGAAATATACCGCCCGGCTTTTCACAGTGTTCTTAAAGAATGAACGTGTCCTTTTCGGGACTAAACAGCGGGGGATAAATGTAAAATAAAATCTACATCATATATACATGTCGGCATGTTTTTTTTTTTTTCAGACAGATTCGGATATGAAATGAATATATTGAAAAGACCATGTGCTTTTGGGACGCCGTTATTGTGCCCGAAATATACACAAACCATCTGGAATAAGCTATTGTTTTAAAATTATCTAATGTCAATTTTTAACGGTTAAGCACAGGTCATTTTTGACACATCTGATGAATTTTTTTAATTTTTTCTTTTCTACAATTAAGCGGCTTTGAATAAATCTTATTTCGTCTAAAGATACGTCTGCTGGGGTTATATTCCCATAGTTTAAATACTTTCCAGACTGTCCGGTGACAGCAGAGGTTATCCTTTTAAGACCTTTATATAATTTTGTTTTCTTAGCTTTGAACTAAAGGTCTTGTGGTATAATTTTCCTTCGATTTATTTTACACTGATTTACTGATTTCACAGCTGTTTTCAATATTGACACCACGCGATCTTTATAATCTACCCCACTGCCTCTGATAACGGCATTGTAGTGAACCTCCGTATAAACGTGTTGCAGATCGAAGTTCAGATTATCGGGATGAGGGTACCGATTATGGTAAAAAAACGTTTTTCTTTTTTTGGGCTCCATTTCATCGAAGCACATTCTGTTAAAAAAAACCTAGCTAATATATTTCCGGGTATGATAGTTACGTTGTGTGGAACGGATTTGTCGTATGTTTAGTGTCACCTTTGTCTTGAGGTTATGTAATTTTTGTGCCATCTATGAAAAGTGGTTGGGATATTCTGAAAACTAGAGCCTATACCGATCGCTTCCTACCTAGTCTCCCACGCAGACGTTCTTAGGGGTTGGGGGCAGGAACGCGTGACGAACCTCTAAGAACGTCTGCGTGGGAGGCTACTTCCTACCCATCATCACGTGTACTTTCGGATTCATCTTTCGCGCCAAAAAACCACTTGAGCCAATCAGAGTAGAGTAGGATTTCGAGTAGCCACAGCCGTATTTTTGCGTTGGCCGTGAATGTAATATTATTGAAACTACTCAGCTCGTTTAGTTTTTTGCTATTCTGAGTATTTTTTTGCCTGATCTATTTTGATTTATAATGTTTTTGGTAAACGTTTTTTCAGTTGGCAAATAAAATGGTTGGTTGTTGTTGTTGTTGTTGCTAGTTTTCGTGAAACATAAATTCTGGAGCGAGGAAAAGGGAGAGCGATGAGGTATCGGGGAGAAACGCTAAAATATACGTTTCGTTTCATCACTTAACTTCTTTCGGCGGTTCGCGCTTGTTCGTGCAGCTGTGACTTTTAAGAGAAAGAAATCTACCGTTTGCTGTTTAGACTGCGAGAAATGGTGAATGAGATAAGCAAAGTTTCAAAGAGAAAGCTTCGGCTGGTTGAGGAACCTTGAAAGTAGACTGTTCACAGTCCCCTATTTTTTCGTGACATCGTTTAGATATACCGCGTCTTACCGTCACGGCTTTCTTGATTTTCAAATGTACCGAGGGGGCGGGCGTCGGGGATTATAGCTCGGGGGGGGGGGGAGGGGCAAGATGGGTAGCCCGTAACGCAAAGCTCTCGATCTCGATGATCTTACGGGAAAATAGAGGACTGTGAACAGTCTACCTTGAAAGTGATTACAAAAGAGCCTAGAAGTTCTACTGCCATTTTGAATTACGCGGACGTTTGTGGAGACATTAAATATATAAGTAGACTGCACCTAACGCACCATGAGTCGACCTTTGGGCTCCTGCTAGTTACAAAAACAAAGTGATAACATTAATATTGACGGCGGAGGGTTTGGTACCTGCAAATGGAGAGCAGATAACTTTTATTTAAAGTTTCCTCGACGATTTCCGAGTATTCATTCAGACACCTGGATGTAGCCTGAGTTCCTCTCCTCCCCTCCCTCTCCTTCCCCCTCCCCCTAATCCTTGCGGCTTCCTTAGGTTTTGTTTGCTTTACAGTAAGCTGAATAGAAGGTGACTAAAAAAATCATAGCGAGGCTGGAACCACCAAGATTCGGATCACAAGTGCTACAAGATAACCACCTTATTAATTAGCAGGAGCCTGTTTAGACTGTACACAGACGTTGTTTTATTTTTCTTTTCGTTCTTTTCCAGCGCGGAGCGCGAGAAAGAAAAACAATTTTCTTCTTCCCCCACCACCACTACCCTTTTTCGCTGGCGGTCCGGCAATAAGTCCCCCGCGGTTTATATTTTATCACGCACGCTCGACGGACTTTGAAGAGAAAATACAGGGTTCTGGAACAGGCTAGAGTCTGTTTGGAGCTGTAGTATCCTTCTTTACTTTTCATCTGAGTAGATGTCAACATATTTTGCCTGCTTTCACAGGAAGACGAAAAGACGCGGGATATCCTCAATGAAAAACTTAGCCAGCTAAATAGAAGAGAGCACCACGATCCCGTTCTAGCCCTAGGGCGAGATAATATTTACGAAGAGGATCTGTGGGAGGAACATTTTGAGGAGTGGGAGTCTGGTAAACACTCCTCATTTGATCACGTGGTCAAGAGTAATGCAGGCCAGCTTTGCGCAGTTGCCGCAATGCGGACAATAAAAATGGCAGAGGCGCACCATGAAAAGTACTTACAGACTTACAAGTCACTACAGAAAACTGGCAAGAACTATAAGAAGGTATGTTGAAAGTCGAGGCTGTCAAAGCCTCTGCATAAAAACCCTATAAACCAGTCGTCCAAAAATTTGAACGGAAAAGGATATTTTTGACGGAAGAAGAATGCTTCCTTTCTGTACTTGACAGTACTTGGTGAATAAGAGCAATGCCAGCACATAAGGCCGCGAACTTTAAGTCAGTCAAGTCTTGCAGGACTGTGGAGAGAGCGAACGACCCGAGTGTGAAGTACGTCACCCTTTGCTTCATTCGCTCACAAGTAACAAGCTCACCCACGAAAATCCTCATGGACTGCTGGTGCAGTCGAACCTTCACTAACGGCCACCTCTCTACAACGGCCACTTTTTTTGGCGGACAGTCCTTACACTGGCTCTTGTTTAAACCTCTCTACAAAGGCCACTTTCTTCTGCCCCCAACGTGACCATTGTTGAGAGGTTCAACTGTAGTGTAATAATAAGCAGCTCCCATTCTGAAAAGGTGCCTCTCTGGGTGATAGGGTGGAAGGGCGTGGTCTCAAATGGGTGTCTCCTTATCGTGTAAAGGATGGCTGAATTTATCTCTTACTTTCCTGGCCAAAATTTAAATAATTTTCAATCCCAGCAATAGCTTAAGGAATGGATTTCATTAAATGATCACTTGATGATTATTGTGTCTTATTTGGGGTTAACTGCGCTTCGTGTGGTGATCTAGATAAGTAACCTTTCCTTAATTGAAATTTATATCTGCCATCTTTTCGGGAAGAGTACAATCGTTTCAAGTTCAGTTCATTCTTTGGGGAACTAAGTTCGAAAGTGATTGCGTTGTTACGCATAGATTTGGATTGACTAACGTAATGCTTGCAAATTTGTGAAGAGAGGGCCTATGTGGATTTGGTTTTATTATCGCTAGATTAATTCTGTGAGAGTCCGTCGATTTGAGGTTGATTAATTAAGGTTTTCGAGAAATGATAAGGGTTGACCGTTTTAGTGGAGCGAGAGATTTTATAGGAGGAGGATTGTATGGCTAGACACTGACTGAAATAACGGCTGCACAGGGGACTAGCCTGTGTGTCGTGGGGTGTGTTATATGCTATCGTGAGGTAATTCTACAATACTCAGTGAATTGGGAAACGTTTGTTCCACTAGGTTTCTATGTAGTGAGATATTGCCTTCCCCACAATATTTCAAAAGAGCTGAATTAAGAGCCTTTTTTCTCTTTGCAGTTAAAGCAGCAACTGATGGCCAGAGAAACCAAAGTTGTAAAGCAGGAACCGGTCCGAGAGCCTGGATCTGATTCTGCCTGGGAAATGCGGGAACTTGAAATGAAGATCGGGGAACTACATCTGCAAATCGACAACGAACGAAAGCGAAACGAAGATCTACAACGTAAAGTCGAAGAACTTACGACAACAATCGGAAAAGAGCGGAAAAAGTACAAAAAAATAATTGAAACTTTGGCCAACGAGGTTGAAAGGCTTACAAATCTAGTGAAGGCACAAGGAAGGAATGGATATCATTTGAATGGACATAAAATTAACCACGAAAGACAAGACAGTATTAAAATGGGAACGAACAACCATCATATGGATACTTTTCCTTTATCGAAGGAAAATGAGATTAAACAATTCTACATATTGTAAAATATACAAAGAAGTGATACTCCAAGAATCTTGACCTCGGCTTTCCACTGGCGCTTTGTAAAAAGATAATATTTTTGGTGTATTTGCCCTTGTATCATTTGGTGTTTACATCTTTCATAAATGGGATAACTGCGCAAAAAAGCAAAGGCTATTGGAACCATATTTTTAGTGGTTTTTGCTGCCCATCAAGAGAAACATGTTTGTACGCAGTGTCTTTTACGGAATTAAACGTACGCAGATTTTAATATACCTTCAAAAGACGACTAATTTGAAACAAGTACACGAGAAGTATGCGGAGAGTGTTACAACTTCGATTCTAAAGTTAGGTTTATTTAATTTTTACTAAGAACTTCTAGTGCAGTTGCGTGTTAGTGCAAACTTATCATGATTTGAGCGTTCCACTGAGTCTCACAGCACATTTGGAAAACAGTAAATATGATTTAAACTTAGTTCAGTTTTTAAAATGATTGAAGTAAACAGGATCACGTTCGCCATGAAAGGTACACCAATCTCTTCATAGTGATTTTTGAAACTAGCTTTACATACCCTGCGAGCAGAGGCAGTACATTTTCGCGGTATGAGCTGGCGTGCGAAAAGTAGCTACTTTTCGCACGCCAGCTCATACCGCCAAAATGTAGCCTCTGCTCGCACGGTAAGGTTTACAAGACTTGGGCTCTTGAATTCGTTGTTGTTTTTGTTGTTTATGATGACACGTGCGTGGCAGATGGAGCTAAAAAAATATGTTATCTGTTCGTTACTTTCTCGACAATAAAACTGGAATGTTATGCTGCAGATTTAAACCTTATAGCAACCCTGAGTCATAACCAGTCGTTGTTGACCGAAAAAGTGACATTTTGACCCTTATACTACTACATGAGAAATTTCTGCAATTTGATTGGCTTAGAGCAGTGGTATTTCAACTTAATTTGAAATACATACATGTGAAAATTACAAACCTTTTGCGGGTAGTAGTATAAACAAATAATAGCATAATTTGTACGTGATATTTGGCATAAATACCACGAGTGACATTTCAAAATTGTCTCAAATTTCACTCGCATACCGGCTCGTGAAATTACGAATAACAATTTTGAAATATCACTCGTGGTATTTATGCCAAATACCACTACTAATCATGCTATTACCTATACTAATAAAATGGTTTCAAGAGTGGTCTCGACTCTCCCACCTGTTCGCTCGTTAAAGAAAAAGATCATGAATTTTATGTCATCCTTTTTAATCCAAACTGAGCGATCAGTTTACAGTGGTATGCAACTGTGCTTTCCTAGTACAAACCTCGCTGATTGTTTTTTTCTTTCCCGGACTGAAGCATGATTTACATTAGCAACTCAAAAACATATGAAGGGTGGTTATAGAGAGGACAAGTGTGGCGTCACGTTACCATGGTAGCAACATTCTGGATCTCAACAATATTTCTTGACAGAAAAGGCATTTTGCATCGTCGAAGGATTGAAGAAAAGAATGGGCTAACGTTTTGCTTTCGAGTGCATTCATTCATAGGAAAGCCACACATGTCAATTTTTTCATTTTTTCTGCCATATTTCCAGTACCACGGTTTGCTGAGATCCAGAAATTTTGCTACCACGGCAACGTGACGTGACGACTTCTTACGGAGTACTTTGACTTCTAACAGGCACAAAATGTGGTGTAGACATCATGACACGGTTTGGGAACCATACCCTTCCAGGTAATAGGCCATTTCCGAGTTCTCCCGGACCTCTGTTTCAAAACGAGGGTAGGTGCTCAGCCTTTGATATGGAAATCATTTTTCATTCTCGTGCAAATAAAACTCATTTTCACAAGAAAGGTTGTGCACCTAGCCTCATTTTGAAAGTGAGGGTTTCTGGAACTCGGAAGTGGCCTGTTGACATATACAAGAGGGTCACCTAGAGCTGGTCCTAAAGTCAATTACTCCTTTTAGTTGACTCTCAATAAGACGGACATCAATCGAAAACAGACACATAGTACAGGTCCCAAAGGCGTCCGTATTGGAAAGAGTTGACTGTAATACTTTCAATAATAAAATAATTGCGGGCGACAAGAGGAGTCCGCAATCCTAATCTCCAGGTTGTTATTAGGCATACGTTGCATCTACGTATGTTGCAAGCATTTGTTTGGACTTCCACTAAGAATGAATGGAATGCACAGAATGCAATTTGATCACGCATGTTTCGACCTTCTACCACCTCGTAATCTGATCGCGCGTGTTTTGACTATCCGTCACGTGAGACCTGCACAAAGCACTGCGTTGGAGCAAAAGTGTTTTGACCTTCGATCGTTGGCGCCCCACACTCCGTAACCTTTGGTTATTACTAGCAATAATAATAGTTAATAGTCCAGCCTCCTTAGTTATTTGAACCTTATACGCGAGTCTGAGGGAAAATGCTTTACTTGCAGACATTTGCTAAAGACTAATACCAAAATGCAACTGTATTGATTTTGAGTTACGAAGCAAAAGTCGGTGCTTATTAGATAATCTTCGTGTTAAAAGCTCTCCAATTTGTTGACAGAACTCTTTTTATAAACGTCCGGTTATTTTTTGTCCAAGGAAAAAAAATTAACACCCTGTAAGTCAGCTTTTGTGATTCTTATCAAAGTTTAAAAGATAACAACTTTCATAGCAATTCATTGCTAAGACAACCAGCGTCATAAATGGCCGATGCCATTTCTTTAAAAAAACAGAGTTCTGATTGGCTTAAAAACGCTACGTGGGTGGCAGGTGGGGGGATTAAAGCAAACAAAAATTCCGGTTGGTTGATATCCTGGATTAGGAATGTCAGTGAATACGCTGTTCTAACGCAATGTTTAGGTATACGTTACAAGAACAAATTGCGGGAGATTTCCTTAAGAATTTTTAATGGGAAGCAGAATTGACCAAGGAGAGAATTTGGTAAACGAAATTATTTCTCATTTGAAAAACAACGAGGTAAGGATAGTAAACGTGATGTTGGCTGGTTAAACACATGCAAAATGTTTGATTTAAAGTGAATTGACACACAAAAAAAATTGCAACAGTTACATTTCCCAAAATATAAACATTGTATATAGTGAGTTGAACTGTAAGATATTAATGCAGAAATTTCACCAACCGTTCTTTCCTTTTAAACATGATCGGCCAAAGTAGATGAGGTACACTTTGACTTTAAACTTGCCTAATTATTTGCTCAAAGAATCACTTAATAAGCCTAGTATCTTTAATGCTGTATTTTCACGATCTAGTAAATAAGATACTCTTAGGTTATTTAACAAAACTGTTCTATATTTAAGAAAAAATGACATGCACCCATCAAACATTTCGAATTTCCACACTAGCTTCACTTTAACAACGATAGTTTAATTGGAGCTAATTGAGAGGACCTCAGCGGCATTTCAAGATAAAGAAAATCGTCTAAATTATTCAATAGAAGAAACACTTATAATTAACCCATTTCAAGTAAGTTTACCACAATAGCATCTAAATCAGAGAAACCCTAATTAAATGGCTTCATTTAACTTTTCTATGAAAAATTTATCGTTCGAATCCTTCCTTCTGATTTTGACTGAAAACGAAATGGAAAAATGAAAACTATCCAGACTATCATGCTCCTTGCCGACTTATATTATGCGACTCTAAACTGCTAAGTTAACTTAATTTTTACAAGGACAGCTCCGACAAACAGAATTTTTTTTTGAGGACACTTCAGAATGGTTGTCATTTCAATACATGTTATGTTGAACTTTCGCTGAGGGACCTTTCTCACAAGCTGGTTCAATTGGAATTAAAATTTAGTTTATTTTTGACCCCAGCGTGTCCAGTAAAGTTAAGCAAAGGTTGGTTGCTTTAATTTAAGTCGAGGCGGATTGGCTCAATTGACAGACTTAATTTAAGCGCCGCGGGAAGTACCGATTTGCTCACAGCAACAATAACAACTTTATTCATAGGCAGCATATTCAAGAGTTAAAATTATTAAAAGTACAATAAAGCGTAACAACTCGATGATGCGACAGTCGCGAAGGGTAACTTGTAACTGCCCTTGGTTTGTTTCTCCTTCTATGCCAAGTGCATGTTATTGTTTTACTGGCGATCAGTGTAATCTCGTTCTGGTCGTAGGAGATCTGGGTACGAGATAATGCCGCGTAAGGAAATTAGGTCGAACGCATTTGGTACAACACTGAGAGCCGCATAATCATATAACATAACATGCCATTCTTGCAGGAATTCAGGGCTGGAGGAGCAAAAAGTCCTATAGCATCCCGGTCACCAAGTGGTCAGTCCAGCAGCTCAACATCTCCTAGCCAGCTGCATTCGAGAGAGAAGACTAAAGCTATCTTCATATTTCCTTTGGCTGAGAAATACCGATGTCCCGTGTGTAGAGATGTATTACGATATCCCATACAGTTTGACGAATGTGGACACAGGGTCTGTTCCGCGTGTTTTCCTGAGTTATGCAGGTAAACTCACTTTAGTCCTTATTTATGATGAAGAGAATCAAGAAGGATAAAGGCATATCAAACAACAAACTAAGATTCCATCTCTTTCCCCTTTTTCCTCTCTTGCAAGGATCAAATAACTTCTAGAAAAGGGTTAATGGGTTTGAGAATAGAATAGAATCGAATCGATTAGAAGAGAATCAAATAGAATAGAATAAAATGAAATAGAATGGAATGGGATTGAATGGAACGGCATGGAATGGAGTAGAACAGAACAGAACATGATAGAACAGAACAGAACGGCACGGAACGGAACGGAACGGAACGGAACGGAATGGGATGGAATGGAATGGAGTGGAACGGAATCGAATCGAATCGAATCGAGTAGAATAGAATAGAATAGACTAGACTAGACTAGACTAGACTAGACTAGACTAGACTAGACTAGAATAGAATAGAATAGAATAGAATAGAAGAGAACAGAACGGCACGGAACGGAACGGAACGGAATGGAATAGAATAGAATAGAATAGAATAGAATAGAATAGAACATGATAGAACAGAACAGAACGGAACGGAACGGAATGGAATGGAATGGAATGGAATAGAATAGAATAGAATAGAATAGAATAGAATAGAATAGACCAGAATAGAACAGAACAGAACGGCACGGAACGGAACGGAATGGAATGGAATAGAATAGAATAGAATAGAATAGAATAGAATAGAACATGATAGAACAGAACAGAACGGCACGGAACGGAACGGAACGGAATGGAATGGAATGGAATGGAATAGAATAGAATAGAATAGAATAGAATAGAATAGAATAGAATAGACCAGAATAGAACAGAACAGAACGGCACGGAACGGAACGGAACGGAATGGAATGGAATAGAATAGAATAGAATAGAATAGAATAGAATAGAATAGAATAGAGTAGAATAGGATGTCCATGCCTGCATTCCTTTGTATTTGCTGAGTCATCTCATATACCTTCTTCTAACGTTTAGAGCGGTTATTTTCCTGTTTCACTCAGTTTGATGGAAGTTCTAATAGTTTGAATTTTTATAAATATCGCGACACACTAGTACAACTCCTTTAATAAATAAAGCGTAAGATTCGTAAGCCGGTTACCAGAGTTTATTTATCACGTTTTGAGGCTGAATTAAGGGATTTACTACTCCTATACCAAACGGGGTTGTATCAAGTTTATCAAAGCTCGACTTAATTGTTCTTTAATCTTTACAGAGTGGAGCCGCGTTGCCCAATGGACCAGAAGCCGATTAGCAAAGATACTGTAAGTATATAAAAGATATTCTACAGACTAAAAGCTAAGCCTTCGACTATCACTGCTACATGACTGAAAAAAAAAACATAATCCCAAGAGCGATCTCGTATACTTAAGTCTACGGCGCCTTTTTGACTGGCTGAAAAAAAGCTTGTTGGTGGTTGTACTCAGCGCCTCTTCATTTTAGATTTCTTCATTCTAAAAGCTAGACAACGGCCAATATTAAGACAATGTTATATCTTATCTTCTCCTTATTGAAGGCGTATGTGGATAAAGCATTCAACCGAGAGATTTTAGAACTTGATGTCAAGTGTAACAATCATGAGTGGGGCTGTAAGTGGGAAGGAGAGTTTCAGCAAGTTCAGGTGAGATGGGGGAGGGAGAAGGGAGGGAGGGAATATAACCAAAGTTTGACCTTTTCTCTACCCCTTCGGAATCATCATCCATTCAATCAACTTCTCGCCTTTACTATTAAAGACGAGTATTGCGACATTCTTTTTGGAAACTACCTTGCACACAGTACATCAAACGAACCAGTCAGTTTTTCTTCAATTTCTAATTCGTAGGATTTCAATCACATTGAGCAAGGTTATTTTAAAAGAGTTAGAGAATTAAATTATGTTTTATTTTCAATAGAGCAAAAAGAAAAACGGCAAATTAATAAATCAACAGAAATCTTATAGGGTAAAAACTTTAAAATAGGAAGAGGAAGATAAAGGACCACGCGGTTGAAAGCGTACTTGAAAAAGATTGCATGAATTTAGTAAGATTTTTGTTGCGCATGTGCTGCTTGTTGCTGGGGAACAGTTTTGAACCCAGGCTTAAAAGCCGTGCGCGTGGAGCCTCCATTTTTTCCTCCTCACACAAGAAGACATAAGGAGACTCTGTTAAGTTCGCAGAGTGTGGGTGTCTTGTATCTTCAGTCGACAAACGAATCGCTGGATAACGTGAAAGAATCGTTAACACTGAAATCGACTGTTCCCTCTTCAGGAACACCAAGAAACTTGCGAGTTTGTGGCAATGCTCTGTACTTACGACTGTGGCGCTAAATTTCAAAAACGATTCTTCGAGAAGCACGCGAACAAAGATTGTCCAAAAAAGATTATCGCCTGTCCGTACTGCGACGACAGACATCTCAGGGAGAACAGAAAGGTTGAGTGTGATTCATGTTGTTTTAGTTGCAATTACTTAACTTGAGATGGGCGTCGGTTAGGACCATACTCAGCTATACCAGTTTCACTTTCTTTTGAAACTATTCACCTTAAAGTTACATGTAACTTTTTTTAAAAAAACTTTTTTACTTGATAAAAAGGTGTTAACTAATTAATTTAAAGGCAGCTCACAACATTGGAACAAAAATAACTCTTATTGATTAGAGCAAGAAGGTCCCCGATTTCCTCAGCCCGAAGGCAGTAAAACAGCTAAAAACTAATCAAGGCAGGAGTGGAATAAGAAAAGAAATTGGAAAAAGTTGAAAATTTGCTTTTAAGTAACAAAACAGTCAGATGTAGAGAAAAAGTAAAAAGTGCCAAAATTTGCCACAAAATAAGAGAAAAACCACTGTTACACTAAAAATCCCTCGGAGAATACAGTGAACCAGAAGTCGTCTCTGGTTTTATTTGCATCTTAAAGTTTTATGTTTAAGCTTATTTGGAGACAGCGAAAAAAATCGCATAAAACACCACAAGTCTAAACTGGCCGTACCCTTTACGACTACCAGCAGTCGTTCCTCTTTTGACCAAATTATTATATGTATTTCAGAGTCATTTTGATGAATGTCAAAAGCTTCCGATGCCTTGCCCTAACAAATGTGAAAAGACAATTGTTATCAGCAGAGATGAGGTGAGGAAAGCGTAACACCTGGGATGAGTTCAGGGGCAGTTTAAAGTTCCCTTGCTTTTGTTTGTGGCGTAATCACTAACGACATGTACGGTGGAAATTAGATTTAACAACAAACTCGACGATCGTAAGGCCTTTTTCTCTTTTGTCAACTTTAAGAAACCTCCAAGGGCTTTGTAATGTGCCCGGAGTGGGGAAGATGATGACAACAAGGGCGACAATGATTAATGGTATCTTAAAGTTGGTGGTGGTGGCAATGACGGTGAAAGTCAAGAATGACTTTATTTAAAACCATTTTGGCCAGTTTACTTTAAAAGCGTCTTTGGTTTGAAAAAAGTCGATGCTTGATTTTATTTTCTGGGCGGAGGACGCTAAAGATAGGAACACAAGGGATATCGAGCATTCCATTCATCATTTTATTTTCATCCATTGTGTTCCAGATTGATCATCATGTCGCTGAGGATTGTCCAAAGACAAAAATGGACTGTGACTTCTTAGAGATTGGGTGCAACCACAATGTAAGAATTTTACATTATTCCATTTACTGCCAAGATAGCGTTCAATTTGATTGAAAATTATTGTATCGCTCAGTCCAGTTAAACATGTTTGCGTATTAAGTCCTAGACTGTGCATAGACATTGCTTTATTTTTCTTTTCGATAATCGGCGAACGCGCGAGAGCGAGCTCGGATCGCTTTTCTTCTTCCCCACCTCTACCCCTTGCGCTGGCGGTATTTTAATACCCCCCCCGCGTTTTTATTTTTACCACGCGCGCTCGGCGGAGTTTTAAGAGAAAATAGAGAGTCTGTGAACAGGCTATTTAAGTCCCCATGCTACGGAGACTTATGGAGGTTGTCGAAATAGTATTGTAAAAAATCTGAGGGTCAACCGTTAATAACGTCTTGCTTTCCTTGAATACAATGCTACACTTACAGTGCACTTTACGGTTATCTGACATCATAATCTTAACTGAAAAAATGAATTTAAAAATTATAAATGACTAGGAAAAATATCAGTTCCCTTTCACTGATATATGAAACTGACTGCACTTCTTTTTCTCTAAATCATAACTACATGCTTAGTGTAGTCGAGAGAAGCTTCCAAAGCACCGCAAGAAAGAGATAATAAATCACGTTAAAATGCTCTATGACGTTGTCATGGCGACGAAAAAAGAACTGCAGGAGACCAAGATTCAGTTGAAGGAGCAGATCGAGGCAAATCAACAACAAGAGCAACGTATTGCAGACCTAGAAAAGATCACAAACAGTCAGCTAATCTGGAGAATAGAAGATTATCACAGAAAGTTCAGAGCCGCAAAAAGCGGTGAGATGGACACTATTTTCAGCCCAGAGTTTTACACCAGTAGGAATGGGTATCGGCTGATGGCCTCCGCTTGTTTGAATGGCGATGGCAAAGGAAAGGGAACGCATTTATCTGTCTTTATCAGCGTAGTTCAAGGTGAGCTTACATTCACAACCCTGTTATTGAAACCGCCGTATTAAGGGGTATTGGCACATACTGATCTAGTAACGGCTTTCAACAATGACGAGTATCACGTAATTCTGCATGGCACTTAACCCTCAATAACGCAATTTCACACTTTTCAATAATCGAGTCAGTCTCCGACTAGAACGCATTTATATGTTTGTTGGTTTCGCTCCCGGGTGGGTGGGTGACTCCTTAGTGACGACAGCTGAGTTGTTTGTCCGAAAATTAGAAATAAAGCCGTGAAGAAAACTAATTTTGGAGTGGCCAAAGCTTTATAAGACCCCTACGGTGCGAGTCACAGAAGAGTCCAGTGCTGAAAAATGAGTAATTCAAAGAGATTTTGAAATAGCTGCGCTGTAAACTCGTCTAACCAAAACGCATTCTCCCATCTTAGGGATTTACGACCCTCTTTTAAAATGGCCGTACAACTACAGGACTACGTTCTACCTTTTGGATCAGAACCCAGACCTTCAAAAAAGAAAACACATCTCGTTTTCCGTGAAGCCAAACGTGTGTCCAGAGAACGAGGCATTTCTTGGTCGACCCAGGACCAACAAAAATCCAAGCTTTGGGTCCGGGAAGTTCGCTTCTCACGAGGACATTGAGAAAGGAGCATACGTTAAAGATAATACCATGTTTATTAAAGTTGTCGTGGATTGCGACGGATTTAGCGAGCCTTGAACGCTTTAAAATCAGATTTGATGATAGCACAGGATTAGTTGTTAAAGGTTAAAGGGACTACGTCAGCCTATTTTAGTAAAACGCTAAAAGTTTTTTCGCGTCAATTGAATTCCAAAAATAATGGTCCAGTTTGTCATTTAAGACTATATTCAGGCTTCTTAACTGTTTTCTGCTAGCTTGCGAGCAAGCTCTCCTAGTTGGGCGGGTGAAGCGAGCCGCGCAAGAACGCGCAAGCGAGTGGCGAGGGGCGGAGGAAAGAAGAGATTGTTGCAAGCTCTCCTTTCTCTCCCCAGCCTTCCGCTTTCGTGTCCCCTCTCGCGTGTCTCTGCGCGTATACTTTTCATGTAGAGCTTGCTCGTAGGCTATTTCCCACCGGCTATTACAACAGATGGAAAGGATGGACGTTCACTTTTTCACCGGTTTCACCTGGTAAAGACACTTAGTAATGACCAAAGCACAGAATTGACCAACAACGGCAATATCCTAGTGACAAAGCCTTTTTAAGCATATTGTATTAGCATTTGAGACTGGGTCGGAATTGCATTATGGGACTGTTTTGGGCGGAAGTGCAACCTTGTAATATCCAATGAACGAAGAGATAGAGTCTCAAAAGCATTCCCATAGTGCAGTTCAAAACAACACTGACTCAGTCTCACGCCTAACTTGAAATGGCAAGCGAGAATAATGGGACAGAGAGGGAATCTTTAGGCGTTGGCCTGGATACTGTGTGAAGTCTTTCATTCTAGGGTGTCCGCACATTTTTATCGATAGCTTGAAACGTCATCACGTACACGCGCGACTGCCTCAAAGCAAGCATTGCAGAATATTGTAATGGCGATTCATCAAGAGAGCATAACGTCCCCTTATTCTCTCCTGACAACACTAAATAAAACTTTGCGGACCTCTCCGGAAACCAACTTCCTATTAATTTCAAGCGTTTAATTAAAAAATAAAAATAAATAAATTTGGTGAAATTCACATATCCCAAGGGGTAGACTGGGCGTTTCTTTCTTTGTCCAATTATTCTCTCTTGCAAATGACTAATAATCGCCTCGGCACAATCATCATTATCGTCTACATTGTCATTATCTAATGTCTGTAATTTTTGTAAACACATGTTATCTTCCCTAAGTTCATGTAATGCAGGTGTCTTCATTTATCAAAGTTGAAAGGTGTAAGTTAATTAATTCAAATACGAAAATACATTTCCTTTAGAGCTGGATCAAGAAGTTTACCCTGTATAATAAATACTGCAGATATTGTGTAAAATCGTATTGCAAACCAGAAGCTATGAGACTTCCTAAAACCATCATAGAAAATAGAAAAAGTGTAATATTTACAACAACAACAGGAAATTTTAAGCGTACATAGAATAAGGTTTCCTTCTCAAACTCGCATGCGTAGGTATACTCTACAGTCCCTTAAACTCAACCCCGCATTCCATCATGAACCAATTCTCGATGCTAGAACCTTGTCCGTCTTCATTCAGCGGGCGCGATGGCTCTGGGCCTTTAGCTACGAGCAAGACTAAAAACACTGAAGAAACATGCCTAAGGGTTGATTTCCAGTGCAGTCGCGTAATTTTTAACGTGCGTACGTGCGTAAAATTTACGTTGGCAAATGAAATAGAGGCAGTATATGAAAGGTCGCTCGTACGCGTAAAAGTTGAACCTCGCTCAACTACTTTGTCGCTTAAGCTCAGCACTTTTTATCTTGCCTCTATTTTATTTACGTGATTGAAATTTACGTGCGTTACCGTGCGTTACCGTGCGTTACCGTGTGTATCCAAAAACGCGTCAGTGCCGGGAAATCAACCTTGAGAGGGAGAAACTGAGCTCTTAGATTGAGCCGTCATGAGAGATACAGCTTTAATTTATGAGACTCGTCATGGCTTAAACGATAATATGGACAATAAATGCCATGGCAACGAAAAACGTTCTCTCGTTTGGTTCTAATATTGGCTTTGACACCGAACGTTCCTCGATTCACTTTTATTATTATTATTATCATCATCATCTTTTTTCGTTGTAGGAATTTAAGTTGACTATTTATAGAAATTCTAAAGAAAGTGTTACCCGAAAGAAGCGTTCAGAAAACGGCTTAATTCAACAATTAAGTGTCATTTGGCGAATTACATTTGAAAGTAACATCAAGCAGGAAAGCTGTAGTACTGAATGCGGAAAGAGATTTCTTTGCTTTCCCATTTCAGTCATTAATGGTTCGATTCATTTCTAGGGAAGAAGTTGTATTTTGTTTAGCATGACAACAAATGTATAAATACACAAAGATACAAATAATCTCTACTCAGAAAAAACGAGAAGCCCTTACAACGAGCAATTTGATTGGTTGAGCTTTAGAAACAGGTGCTGTCGAATAGTACGCACAGTGTGATTGGTCAATTGAAGAGCTTCTTTGGAGGCAGGTGCTCTGTTGGTAGTTTATGCAATATTCTTTCGCGGAGATCTATCTATTCGCAGAAAACTTCAAACCAACGTTGCGGGATTTGAATTGTTTAACAAGATGCCGGACATTGGCTCAAGCCAGAACGTTCAGCAGACTCAGGAGCCTGCTGGAGGCAAAAATAATACCCCAAATGGACTTAACTCCGGCATGGATCCAGAGGTTAGTGGGAATTACTATTAAGCTAAAATTTTCTCGGCTTCCGATGGCAATTATACAGAACTTTGAGCTTATCGAGATTACAGAAAGCGATAATGAGGACAGTTTTTCAAGATGTGCAGTTTGACTAAAACTAACTGCAAGAACCATAGACACAACTCGCAGTGTTCTTTATCGTAAGCTAATGACAGGTCAAAGGCAAATCGTCGATTATCCCGCAAACAAAAACATTTACTACATGTAGTATCGGTATATTTGCACTTAAATGCAAATTTAAAATGAAAACGCACTTGAAGCCCGCACTTGATTTCTCCTTTTTTTTTTCTTTAGTTCTTTTTTCCTATACCTTTGTTAGTATTTCTTGCTGAGCTTGTAAGTAATTTAAACTGAGACGAGTATGCAGCATCGAAGTTGCAAAAATATTGTGCAAATCTCGACATTTACAGTTGCTCCCTAATTCTAATTTTCAGTGCGATATGTTTGCGGGATTACTTAAACAATGCTCTTTAGCTACCTTTTATACTTGTGGGGGTGATAAAATAACAATTGGAAGGCAGTTTTTACTCTTTAACTTTTGTCAAAATGGGAGTATGTTTCTCCACATACTTAAAGTGCATTTTGCATTTCTCCGTCTGCTTTCCACGTAGGAGTCGAGTAATTATCGTAAATAGTTTTACATAATAAACCAACTAAAACATTAAAAGATTCACTGCCAACAATTTTGTTTTTCGGCTACTGCTTTATATGAAGTCTTCGTAAAAAGTCAAATCGGAAGCCGTCAAAGGTTAAGGCGAATTTTAACAGTTTTCGAGCCATTTGGCGCGTACCACTGATGATTAGAGTATACCCGCCGTCTGCAGCAACCGTAGATTCTCAACTAGCAACGTTGAAATTTCTTGTAATTCTTGAAAAAGAATCTAACTTGCTGTGGATATTTCAATCCTCTTGGGTAAAACTCATTCACATGGCTTTTTTGAGCAAATTGTTTTCACCATTATTATTTTATTATTTATGGAAACTGACATAAAGAATGCGAGCAAATCATTTAGTGTACAGCAGTTAGTTAAGAACTAACAAAAAAGGAGCACCGGCTGGGAATAATTTGTGGAATATGCAGTTGAGAGCATGAATGTCAAAACATTATCTGAGATGTAATGGACAAAATTTAAAGAAAGTATGGGTGAAATGTCCAAGAAAAATAATGGCCTCGCAGCCAATATCCACCGATATAATCAGCTCATTGCTTACATTTTCCTTTACTTTGCAACTAGCAAGATCTGTAGGGCGCCTGTCATTCAAACCAACAGACAGAGAGTGCATATTTCGTAATATTAATATTTGCTTTTCAAAAAGATAAAAATTTCGATTTTTTTTTTCAACTTTATGTGCGCTTACTGATCGCTGTTTTCAATTACAACCCATTTGACCTTCCTTTGCTGAATAAACTTGGAGAAATGGAAAGTTAGACTACTGAGATATCATGATTTTATCCCATAAAATCATGATAGTCTCAGCGGTAGTCTTGTAGGCTACAAGAGTTGTCTCTCAGCGATAATTGAATGAGAAAGACAAATACACCAAAAACTATAATTATAATGCATGTAAAACAATATGAGAAACGCAAAACAATGTGGGCAGTTCGTCTTTTGTTTCGTTAAATATAACACAATTTTACCTGCGGCCAAGAAAAAAGGGAGGTTTGAAAGGGAACAGGCTGAAAATAATTGCTGTTATTGAAAATATCGGTCAGTATTCCGTAACTATTCATGAGTGGGATGCCTAAAATGTGTACAATTCCATAATTTGTTTTGGGTCCATTAAAACCTACACCAATTGCAGAACATTTTAGTTGGAGCCACCCACAATGAGCGTACAGCTATGACAGGACATATTGCCCTGTTATATCGCGCCGTATTGTGTACCGTATTGTCTGTTACCACGGCACCAAACTTACTGAATGATCTCACATCTCCTGCTGGAAGTTTTCTAAAAATGAAAAGCTGTTGTTGCCTTGGAAACTGATTATCGCGTCAAAATATGGACGGAGAAGATACGAAAACAATTCGGTATTGTTCTTTTACGTGCTGCTAAATGTTTCTCACTAAATTAGAATTGACTTGTGCCAGTTGAGTTTATCAAGAAGTGAATACTTTTATGTCAGTTTCAGTTATATGATGGTATAACGGTTTTGCTGTTTTGCATTTTCAGTCACGTTCAGTTTTAGCCAATAAACTTACCACCAATAACAAAATTCCGGTTAGAAACTACCCGTTAAATTATTTATTTGTTAAAAAAGCTAATTGAATGGAAGACACTTGAGCGTTTTAAGGAAAACACTGCGTCTATGTTATAGCCACACTTGAGAGTGGTTTTTTTTTCCAAGAATTTTGCATGGACGACTGGATGTGAAGTCATCTTTTTTTTATATAACCCATAGGAAAATAACATGACCGGGGGAAGGCAGAATTATAGCCCCACCGGAAGCGCTAGATCTCGTGAAAGCAGCCGAGGAAGTCCAGCTCCCAGTTTAAAAGAAAAAATTGATCTCAAGCCAGTCTTCATTTTTCCTTTGCAAGAAAAGCATAAATGTCCGATTTGCCAAAGCGTGCTTCGATACCCCGTGCAGTTTGAGGAGTGTGGGCATCGAGTATGTTCATCGTGTTTTGCTGAATTAGAGAGGTAAGTTAAACAAATGTTAGATCACTTTCATTTTCATGTTTATGTTCATGTCGGTTAATTGCCGTAGTAAATTTAAACTGCTTAGCTGTCATTTTTCAGGTTCAGTAGTTCAAGACAAAGTTATTGCAAGGACCTTGGAGCATTTTGGTAGTTCCTCGCACAAAAATTTATTAGCTAGCTTTTGCATCAGAAAAAAAGTATCCGAAACCTACGAAATTTGACAATACATTATTTTACTAAATGAGACTGATAAAATGTTGAAATATTTATGTCTCGGAAAGAAATGTGCGATTGCCTATTTAACGATGGTAAACCTGAGTAAATTCGTTTACTTATGCAAAATATCCACAATTTCAAGAAGCCACGTTTTCGCTAACTCCATTTGAAAAGACTCGACTTTAAAAAAAAAAAAATGTATGTCAATGTATTTAGCAGGAAAGTGCTAATTGCATGGGACACTATTTTTACGTCTCCTACTGGAGACGGGACCGCCATTTAACGTGGTCATCCGAGTCACGCGAGGGTCTAGCCATTTGCAGGGCAAAGGCAGTACCTTCATTTCTCAGTTATTTTAAGACCCTGAATATTGTTCCGACCCCGGGAATCAAACCCGCGACCTCCAGCTCTGCAGTCAAGCGCTCTACCTACTGAGCTAATCGTCAATATGCTGTTGCTCAATTACATTTAACCGAAGATTTTAGACTGTTACTTCAAAATGTTTTCGAATGTATCCGTTTTTCGTCCTCAATTTCATCGATAAAGAGTCCCCGTTAATTGTACGACCCTGAAAATTGAAAAGATGTGCGGCGGGTATTTAGTGACTTTTGTAAATAACAACAGTAGGCCAGTATCTACATTTTTTTTCAACAGGGTCAAGGCCTGGAAATTTTTCAATGCATACTGCGAAAACGGTTCCACCTTTATAGAAAACGATTACCAGAATGGATAAATCTGAACCGACTGGCTTGACGTAGTCATGACTGAAGATTATAACGAAACCAGTCGAAAAAATGTTTTATACGAAGAAATATGTCTTTATTCTGAACCATTTAGATGAAATATGATGAACCACTTAAGTGAAAAAAAGTATAAATTACATTTTGTTTTTTTTCTTCTCTATTATATGAAGTGAATTTGCTATTGTATTGTTATGTCTATATTTCAGAGAGGAAAACCCTCGCTGCCCAGTTAACCAGACTCCTATTGATAAGGATAAAGTGAGTCAAAACTTAGGGCCTGTTTACATGGAGGTGGGGGACCCCAGGTAGGTGAGGTAACTCACTTTGGTGGGATAACCCGCCTGTCCATATGATAATCCCTCATTTTAGTTTGATCACGTTTACATGATAATTGGAGTGACCCGCCACATGTTACCTCACCTATCTGGGGTCCCCCACTTCCATGTAAACAGGCCCTTAAATATTGAACCTTAGAGCTCTCCACAGTCTCTTCACGCCAATTAAACAGGCGAACTCCGCCCCAACTGAATACAGTGTGTTGACTACCAAACAGTATTATACAAAAGTGTGCCGGTATTGTTCAAAAATTGCATGCTTTGTAGTTTCGACCTTTTCTGAAAATAATATATTATGTACATTTGCTCATTTTTAAAACCCTTGTTCACTCCCGGCACTCGTTCATGCAAGCAAGAATCTCCCCTTGGTTCATGTGTTTGACTTGTCAGGGGCAACTGAGAAGGCAGTTTAATATTCCCGTACTGTACATTCCAAGAGCCTACGGCTATCGGGAAAGAAATCATGGATTACAGTCATTCTCTGCCGGTTCTTGGCATTTATCACTTAAATGAATGTCTCTTCTTTTATGACAGGCATCGATTGACAAAGCTTTTAACAATGAGATCCTGGCCCTAGACGTGAAGTGCAAAAACCACGAGTGGGGATGCAAATGGGAGGGAGAATTTAAGAACTATCAGGTAAACAGATAGTTGTGCAGCTATACGTAACAGATTTTAGCCACAATGCTGGTCTTTGAATGACCCTAGTTTTAAGGTCCCGGATCTCATGATCCCGTGATATTAAGGCATTGAACAACCCGCGATCGCGTGTAATGCACATTAGTCACGTGACAACTCTAAAATCAGTCTCCGCGTGAACTGAAGACTGTGTGTGAGATACATGAGTCGAAAGCTTCAATGCTTTAATGATACGGAACCTTGAGACTAAAGGTCTCATACGTTATCGGCTATTCTTTCAGATATTGGGTGTTTATGGCTGGGAATGTTTGAACAATTTTAAAATTCGCAAGGAACTGAAATTACCCGAGTAATCAAGCACGCAGCCTGCTTGCCGGTTTCACTAGACAACCTTGGGTGAAAAGATCTGTTTTCTGCCATATGATTCATTGTAGAAGTATAACAGAACCGAAGAAAATCGAAAAAGAATCGAGAAAGATGGCACTGACCAACGTTATTTTTACGCTCAAACATGCTGAAATAGATATGTCTATACTCTAAGGCGCAGTAAAAACTTTTATTAAACCACCGCCCAATTTTTTATATCACTTTCTGGCAATCTTATAGATAAATACAAGCTCCCTTGCAACACCAGCGACAATTGACTACTAATGAGGGAAAACAGAGATTATAGAGACCGAAAAAATATACGTTTTTTTAACGAAAAACGAACTTAAAACGTGCTCACAAAAATATTTTTATTACTCTCAAATACCGGTTAAAGAGGATTCTCTCTAAGGGCTGGGTTCGGTCTGGATTTTACCTGGTGTTATCTAACACTGTACTAGGTTTGTCCGGTAGTAATGTGGGAGTTCAGCTTAGAGAAAGGTCTCTGTTGATTGACATTCGACGATTTTTAAATCGTGCTTTAAGGCACTGCACATTTGAAGGATATGTATTTTGATATTTTAACATGCCTTGTAGGACCATTATTCAAACTGCGAGTACGCTGAAATCCTGTGCCAGAATGACTGTGGAGCTAAATTTCAAAAACGATTTCTGCAAAAACATTTGGACAAAGACTGTCCCAAGAAAATCATTGCCTGTCCGTACTGTGACGAACGGCATCTGCGCGAGGACAAGAAGGTAAAAAACGAATTAACTTTAAAGGAAAGAGAATTCTTTTCTCTTCTCAAGTTTCCCTTCTTACTTCTTATCACTAACTCGTTTTTTGTAAACGTACGTGGATATCACTTGATGTTTTGAAAGTAACGTGCTAAGGTTTGCGTTAACCGCCCCTTAACTCGGATTAAATCTTCCTCCCGAAGGGTCAGTTCGGACTTGTGCCTTGTACAACGACGGAGGAAAAAATATATGATTGACTACAGAAAATCTTATGTCGCTTTGTCGACTAATTAAAAGTAAAAACCTCAACGGGTCAAAACATCAACCCACACAATGTAGAAGTACTATCTGACGAAAATAGCACCATCAAGCGCAGAGTTTTGGAATTTTCTACCCTAAAAAATCTGTGAAAGTAACAAACTTAACACAGAACACGAATGTTAAGGCTTAAATTGCTAGCTAGCTCAAGACGGAATATTGTTGGCTGTCTTTCACAGGCTCATCTGGCAGAGGAATGTCCAAAACTTCCCTTACCTTGCCCCAATAAATGCGACAAGAAACTGGAGATTCCACGAGATGAGGTATGTTTATAAAACGCATTAGCAGGCAACCAAAATATTCAACATTTCTTGGTCATACATTTAGCGCAAGCTCATAAATTAATGGAGTTACGGTGAAGGTCTCTGATTTGTTCATTAAGGAGAAAACGAGCAGAATTGATTCGCAACGTGGACCTTTGGGCAGTGGTTTTGCCCAAATTTTCTGCGAATTCGTCTCTTTAAGGTTAAAGACACTTTGAAAACCTTTTCGTTTTGAAAATCTAAATGAGTTTTAAAGCCAAACTGATGCCAATGATATCAGTCTTGCATCCTTCTATTTCAAGGTCGATCATTCCCCCAACCCACCTCCAGTCCCTAATTTTAGCTTTTAGCTTTGGAACTTTTAGTTTATAGAAGCTATCAAGAATAGTTTCGGTCAGTATTTTTTGCTTGTATTGCGCACACCAAAACCAATGTTCCACATTGACGTTCTTTGTTTTTTTGTAGCTTGACAAACACATTGAGGAGGACTGCCCAAAGACGAAAATGATGTGTGAATTTGAGTCCATTGGTTGCACACATCGGGTAAGACTACAAACGGTTCAATGATGTTCAATGATGTCTTCACTTATCCTTTATCCTGCGCAAGCTTGACAGCAGAGGATATTCTTCGCCAAAATATTGACAAATCAAGATTCCTTCTGACGGACCTTAGCTGTTTGTGCCTGTGTGTGTCTTGCCGACAGGCTGGTCCTTCCTTACAGTTGCCGATCTAAGGCGCGCGTCTTGACCGCCACGCGGGGGCCGCCATCCTTCACTCTATCTAGCATTCCCGTGTCTGCCAGGTGGCCTCCTTCCTATTATTCTCCACTAAATAACTATATAGGACAAGATCAACATGCCGTAGGGTATGACCAAGCCAGACTCTCTGTCTTCTGTGGATAACAGATATGATGGCCTTCTCCTCACCGACACGCCTCAATAATAACTTCTTCGTTAGCTTTTTACCATGAATTTTCCGGCAAGAACAAAGATTAATCTCCTCGATTAATCACTAGCGTGTTCAACAAAGTAGAAATCTGATTTCTCATTCTTTTATGGAATTTAAATCTATGACGTTCCTGCACCAATGAGCTAAGGAAAGTCCCACTTGTGTCATTCTTTTCATTTTACAGTGCAGTCGGGAGAAAATGCCAAAGCACTACAAGAGCAACATGATCGAACACGTCAGGTCGATCTTTCTGAAGATTAACGAACAAGATGAGAGACTGGAGAAACATGAAAACATGCTTCAGGAAAACGCAGACCTCATCAAAGGAGTAGACAAGCGCGTTGGAGATCTGGAAAAAATCGCCAACAGTCAGCTGATCTGGCGGATCGAGGACTACACGCGGAAGCTGAAGGAAGCGAAGGCGGGCAATGGTGACACGCTGTTTAGTCCAACGTTTACAACCAGTAAACACGGCTACCGCCTGTGCGCCTCCGTCTGCTTGAACGGCGACGGAAAAGGCAAAGGTTCGCACATGTCTGTGTTTATCAGTGTACTTAGAGGTGAGAAACGTTTCAGCACTTGAATTACGCATTCACGTTTTCCTGCTCATTAGACACACGGTCAAATACCTTACAAAATGCTCGTAATTACAGGCTTTAACAGTCAACTCAGTAATGTCATTCATGGATCAAAATTGGTTGCATGTATTCTGCTGAAGAAGAGATACCGTTTTGAACGACCAAGGCTATGTTTATGTTTACATTATACCAGATAGATTTTGCGCCGGCGCGAAAAGGATACCGGGTAGGACTTTTGTTCATACATAAGAATCGTAATTTCGGCGCGAACCCTGTATGTAACGAAGCGGAACTGTGCAGCGCCTATCTCTAAAGTGGAGAAATACATATCGGATGGGTGTTCATAATATATTGGAAAGCTTTTCGTGTATTCGATATAGTATAAACATACCCCAAGTGGAATCAGGGCTGAACACTACATTACATCGTTTACATCTAAGTCGTTTCGTTTCACGTACTTATAACAATATAATTCCTTGAAGTGACATTTTCAAAAGTAAGTTAGTCTTCTTTCACGCGCGAATTGCCTCAGTTATTGATTTTTAGTTATCAATTTCTATCTATTAAACCCTATACTTTTCAAAGATGGAAGGAAGTAAGAACCGGCTAATTCGTTGTCCGACTTCCAGGTCAGCTGACTCGTAAGAGAAATAATAACAATTGGCAAAACTCGTTCATCTCCTAGAATAATACACTATACGAGATTCAACTTAGGATTCTCGATGGTGATGATGATGACAATGACGATGTTTGTGCAGAAGTCTGGCAAAATTAAACTGTCAGCTAACATGATGTTCTGATATGAGCCTCAGTATAATGCATGGCGTGCAGTTTTGAAATATTAAATAAGCGACAAATGTCCGTGAAAAGAAAGAACGAGGAAGATGTGAACTCTCTTCTAGGCCCAGTCTCCAGCCGTGGGTGTCTCGATGCGCCCGCGGGACTTCCCTAGAGTCGAATAGTAAATGCCGAGCAGTGGTCACAAAACGAGTGTAAATTCAAGCATTCATTCTCTACGCTAACACCCATCGAGAATTTTTTTATTGCTCAACTGTGTCCTGTTTCTGTTATAGGGGCATTCGACGCTTTGTTAAAATGGCCGTTCGATTACAGAGTCACGTTCTACTTGCTGGATCAAGACCAGGATCATACGCAACGTAAACACATTAAATTCAGCATCAAACCTAATCCCTGTCCAGAGAACGAGCCATTCCTTGGGAGACCAAAACTGGAGAAAAACGCCAGCTTTGGTGGTGCAAAGTTCGCCAAACACGACGAAATCGAAACCCGGAACTACCTCAAGGACGATACGATATTTCTGAAGATCTCTGTTGATTGTGATGGATTAAGTGAGCCGTAGAGACCGAAGCATTTTTACTGCTTCATCCGTGAAAACCAAATTGTGTAAATAGCGTAGTCTAAGGTAGATATCTGAGCACCTGTTTGTGCTAAGTACACAGGGCAAAAAATGACATCAATGGCCAGTGTCAATTCAACAAGAAAATCAGTGTTCCTAAATCACTGGAAATTTCTTACGAATAACCTAGTTTTGTTAACCTGTTACTACATTAGTACACTTAAACTTCACCCCGCGCGCTAACCTTTTCAAGTAAGAAAGTTTTCATTTTAGGTAACGAAAATTGATTTTCATTTGCGCAGAATGAATTTGTCTGTTGAAGGGCCATTTTGCGCATCAGGAAGTGTACCCTTGTGCTTCTAGTGTCCAAAAAATCTTGAGAGAATCTTCATAATACTGTCCCTTTCAATACTCTCTAACTCCCAAAAGTACGTCACCACTCATTCAATTCTCCTTACAGTAAAATTGCTCAATCAAACATACAGCTCGTGAGGAAAAAGAGAAATGATCAACAAGTTCAAAAAGGTTTTGACTGTTGAACAACTTCTCCTTACCAGTACCACAGAATAAAGTGAAGAATAGGCAAGCTTTCCTCTTTAGAGGCTGAAAGGGACTTTGTTTATGGAGAAAAGAGGATGCAGGCAAAAAATTAGGAGTAGGTCTTTCAGCGTTCGAGTCCGCACTCGGTACAGCACAATAGATATACCCCGTGCGAACCTCATCGGGGGACAGATACCTCATATCTTTTTTTAGTTTGCATGTTTTGTCTTCCCTGATTTCAGACTATGTGATGTTACCCCATAGAACTGTCTCCTCCAAATGCCATGGTGAAAGGAAGGTTTTCACACTAAGATAAAGGTTCCATTCCCAGAGGATTAGCTTAGAACACCAACATGGCCGCGGTTTTATTGTTTTGGTTCACCAATATAGCAGACATGACGTCATGTGAAAACGCTCTTTACTTCATGAAAAGAAAAAAAGGTAAATTCCTTTGAAAACATCACGTGGTATGAATTGGGAAAACAAAACATACAAGCTAAAAAAGGTATATTTGTTACGATAACTGTGCAAGGTAGAAGAATTTATTAAGCTTCCGACTTCAGATAAGTACATGTACAACTGTCTCATATCATTTACTTGGAAGTACCCAAGCACTAATAGTGCAAAGGGTGTCGAAGAAGAAAACTTTTAAGAAAAGTTAAAAAAAAAAACAAACAAAAAAAAACAAGAATATTTAAAATGTTGATAAAGCTCCAAAGTTCGCGCATGCACATACTTATACCTAAAACTATTCTATTCAGTATTACCCGTAATGGAGACAAAAGATAGAACCACACTGGGCGAGTCGAATTTTTTCGCATGTTTTCGGGCTAAGCCGATTAAGTATAGTTAAATAATAGCTTTGTTTCTTTATTGCATTAAGGAGCAATTAAAGTTTGTATGTAACATTCGAGAGACATGCCATTAATTTTTCCCCCTTCCGTAAACATAACATCGCTTGGGGTACAAAATCTTTTGCCATTGTGCGAACTGTTTATCTTCTCTCAGTTCGTGTACGTCAGTTCATCAGTGGGTTCGTCGTTAACCTGAGAAAGCAGCCGACATTTTGGCGACGCTACCTCTGGTTGACCCGCGAAACGAACAAAGAAATTCTATATTGATGACGTGTCCCCAGCCAGATCTGCATGGTGGATAAAGTTTAAAACCTGACACGATGAACTAGCTTGAGGAAACAGAAGAAACGCGTCACTACTAGTCCCCGCCAAACGACGTCTGAGGCGGAACGAGCGACCCAGATTTGGGTAGTGCTTCTGATTGATCGTGTCAGGTTTTAAACCTTATACAGCTATTTCGAGACAGGTTGTCGGAAAAAGTGCACGCGACAACCCCGAAAGGTATTATGGGTGGTTGAGAGTTCACTGCTCTTCAAAAAAATTTGAAAGAGCGGCACGACAGGCCATGGACGTATGTTTGTGACTGTTAAAGGAAAGCAACAAAAGTAGATTCGACAGCCACAGTGTCAGGAACGGTGTATTGATCATATCCCATATTACCTTTCGGGATTGTCGCATGCACAGTTTTTCCGACAAACTTTCTCGAAATAGCTGTATAATACTCGGCGAGAGGATCTTATTGACAACAAAATACCTAGCAGAAATATCAGACGACGATAAAGCATTTTGAAATTGTATAAATATAGGAATTCAAGGGTTAAATTCTGCAAACGTGTCCTAGAATGTTTTTCGTGCAGGTGAGAAATAAAAATACGAATAAATAAACAGACTCAAACGCACGGGTAAATTTCTCAATAAAGCAGAGATGGCAATAATGTTGCCTGGTGTTCGTGTCTTTCGACGAAGTTTCAGCTCGATTTAACCGCTATAACATCACTTAGTGAAACTGAGAAAGGTAGGACAGAGTCGCCAGCTCAGTGATAAAACCTGCTTCAAAAACAACTCCAATATTCATTTCCTGGCCAAACTCAATTCACAAATAACTCCGCGCTTTCGGCATCAGTTGTATCATCTGCTTATTGAAGTGTGTGCAAATGACTCGAAATGGCGTCGAAAAGGCAGACAAACGATTACAAACTCTTGCTGAAAAGGTCATCCCTGTGTACCACAAGAGAACCAAGTACTACAGGATTCCCAAGATTAGGAGTTTCGTTCTCCTAACGTTTACCGCAAATATTTTTAAATGGTTTGCGTAACCTATTCAACGGATGTGAAAAAGCAATTTTTCCCCGAAAGCTTATTCAGTAATAACCGTATTCCAGGGAAAATCTTACTCTACATCAACTAAAAGTAGAAATATTTTTAGCTTGACAGAACATAGCTTGCACCCAGTTGTTTGTTTCATCACATTTAGATTTTAGATTGGCTTTATAAAAGAACCTCTTTCTTCAAAATATCCATCTCTATCTATCTCCAAACCTTTCATTGGGGGTCTTAACTCGTCTGACACTTGCCTACCAAATAATAATAATAATAATAATAATAATAATAGTAATATCTTTTTTTAGATAGCGCTCATATCCTGAGCTCATGGCGCTTTACAATGTAAAAAAGGGGGGGAAATGAAATAATTTACATATCACAAGCATGAAATAAAAAATATTAAAAGTCTATTTACAATCCATATATTACAGTTTTTAAAATCATTTTACAAAAACAATGACCCATTCTCTAAAAATTGCCTAAAAAGATATTTTTTGTCATAACAACATTTTTCGAATTCTAGACTGAGTTTGCTGTTATGAAAATGGGTGTGAAAGTTGCAACTTTAATCCGCTAAGCTTCTATACACACAGAAACGTAAAATCCTGTTGAGCGCCTCAGTCAGTGTTACTGACTTTCCCTTAACTTCAGCGGAGATCGTCTCCAGTCTCTTTATCCCAATATTTATCTATAAAATAAAGATTCTGAATCTCAGTTGCAGTGGATTCCTGCGGCTTTTTATAGCATATGGTTACAGCGTTCTCGGTTCTTTTGTTTAGACTTACAGTACCCTGCTGAATGATCTAATATATAACTCACTTTCTGTTAAACTCCCACTGATGTTTGGAAACTATAGTTCATTAAACTTTGATCTCTTTCCTATGTTTTCCGTAAATTAAAAAAAACATATTTCACCTTGGAAACGAGCATCGCATGTCAAAACATACACGTCGAAGAATATTCGTCGAGTAGAGAGTCATTTTGCATTCGTTTTCACGCCGTTAACTTTCGGTGTGAGACAGGAATAAGTAACGCTGAAGGCTATTCAACAAAAAAAATTACTGTTGTTTCATATTTCATATTCAGTTATTGAATCGCATAAAGATCCCGTTGTTTCGCATTTAGCCAGCTTATTGATTGACGCAAGAAAAGACACTGTCGACCAAGAACCAATCAGAGTGTTCTTGATACAAACGTTTCTATTCAATTATTTATCATAGCTGATTGACTAGCAAAAACTTTGAGGTTTTTAACGAACACCCTACGTCTCTCTTTATATCATGACGCTTAAGTAAACTTTTATGTCAGAAAAAGGCTTCATGGCAGCTGTTTTGTGACATCTTCCGTACAGGGTTTCGAAATGGATTAATAATATGACCGGTGGAAACGAAAACTACAGTCCCACTGGAAGCGTTTCATCTCGAAGGAGCAGTCGAGGAAGCCCAGCTCTGAGTTTACAAGAAAAAATTGATCTCAACTTGTTTGTGTTTCCGTTGGAAAAGAAATACAGGTGTCCAATTTGCGAAAGCGTTCTTCGATACCCGGTACAGTTTGAGGAGTGCGGCCACCGAGTGTGTTCGTCGTGCTTTCCCGAACTAGCGAGGTAAGATAAGTCGTTACAGTGAAAATAAATGCAAAGTAACTTGGTTTTTTTGTCCGATTTTAATGATAATGAGAAATCCGGCGTTGCCCTTTTGTTAAAGCAACGTCTGAGGTTTATATAGCAGAGAAAGGCACACGGTTTTAAATTACGCCGTTCAATTGGAGTCGATTTAGGTTTACAAACACGAGCTGAAATAAAAGCACTTGTGTAGTGATCAATTTTTATTTCATGAATACGTGCAACATTAACATGAGGATAATCCGCGTCTCTCGGATATTGCGCAAGCTTTACATTAAATCTCAATTGTGTCAAATTGAAAATTTACAAGGGAATAGGACAGGTGTAGGTTTTTCACTGGCCTGTGAATGATTCATCTTTTATTTTTTCATTTAATATCTTCAATATCTTTTGTAGCCACGTAAAACAATAAAGTCATCTATTCCGTTATTTTCGGGTCCTGTTTTGTGAACATGGAAATCACCAAACGAGGTGACGAACAAATAAATTGATGCTGTTTCGGTGTTTAAGAACCTTTTCAAAGGAAATGAATGGGAATTATTTATTTTTTTTATCTGAGTCTCACATACACTGCAATTGAATGGTTTTAGGAGTGACCCGTGAAATGCAAACTGATTTTTCCAACGAATGAACTTGGCCGCAGACACTTAACAAACAAAGCTTAAATTTATGCAATAGAAGCAAATTTCTGAAATTTGCATTGAAACCAAAAAAATTGAATCTGATTTTGAGTTACGCTCTTCAGTGTTATTACAGAGTCACTATGTTTGGTGTTATTATTGTTGTTTTTATATTTCAGATTAGAACCACGTTGCCCTGTGGATCAGACACCCATCAACAAAGACGCGGTGAGTTGTACTGAGCTCGTAGATGTTTAAATATTATGCAGAAAAACTGCTTTAATTTCTTAATTTCTTCACCCCAAGGGTCGAGTTGAAAAAAAATCTGAATTATAGCAATGTTTTTAGATCAAGCTTCGATCTATGGTTTCAATTTGAATGATCGCACTTTAATATTACTTGAGCGGCAGTCAAAAGGCAGATCAGGCAGCTCATGCAGAGAGTTAGGTAAACAGTACTACAAGTGCAACACGACAGCACTGCCCGGCTATACCGCCTGCTTCCGCTTCAGCTGTCATTTAAATAATTCCAATTTTGATTTTCATATACTGAATAAAAAGATAAGCTACTCCCTAAACAAGATAAACAGCACCACATGAGAGTTGATTTCAGTAAGATGGAGTCAATTTTAATGAACATCGGCACGCGTTATTAAACACTTTTTAAAAACCTTCATGCTATCTTTTTTGTGCTGAGAACGTAAATGGAGGGCTATTTGAACCCTTTTACTGAAATTTTGATCTTAATCTTGAAAACTCCAGTGACAGGAAGAGAAATAGTGAAAAGACTTGTTGTTTTTCTTTCCGAAAAATTCAAGTTGGTCCATTTGGAGGCAAGACAAAACTTTTTAATCCCCTACCGGAACAAAAGGTGTATAATGTACGGGGCGATCTGAGGCACTATTTTACCACAGAGACCTCTGCATATGGAAATACGATTTAGCTTAACTACAAGTGTGATTTTAAAGGCAACCGTATAGCCTCTCAGACATGACGAGTACCATTATTATCCACGACACTGAAGTCGGAGAGGTAGAGACCACCAGTAGTAGTTTATTGCGCGGATTATTTACATAACACCTCTTTATTTTTGCAGGCATATGTTGACAAGGCTTTTAACAACGAGATCTTAGCACTTGATGTAAAGTGCAAAAACAGTGAGGAATTAGGCTGTAAATGGGAAGGAGAATTTCAGCATTACCAGGTGATAAATACACATTTGGTTTGACAAAAATCCTTCTCTCGCTTCCCAGAACGAAACTAACGAAGCACGTGAACGGCATATTTTAAACCAACAACCACAACAACAAACAAAACGCCCAGAGATTAAAAAATTATGGTAAAGAAGCTTTCAGCATCCCGCAACGCAAAACTGGAAAAGGCTTGTAAACCCAGCCAGTCTACTAAACGGACTTATCATCCATATTTATTACAGCAAATGAATTCTAAAACTTAAAAATACAAAAACAAAAACAGAAAACAAAACAAAATCTGAAAAAGTTTTACGCTCACGATGTGGTATTTAAACGGCTGTTTTCATAATTTCCCGGACCCCCATGGGTTATTTTGACAGAGTGGATGTACAGATTATTGCCGATTTTGTACTGGCTATACCAAAAATAGGTGTTAATGCTTTTAAATATAGATCCCTGCAGCTCTGGAAATGTACATAACACAGTCATGTCAATTCATTGCTTTGTTATGAAAAACTAATTTTGGGCTAATGGATATCTTTAGTCAATTTCTCTTCGTTTAGAAGTAATTTTGGAGAAAGAGGAGATTAGCAACAGCAACAGTAAAAACAACAACAACTTTGATAAGCATGATAAAAAGAAAGAACATTTCCCGATTTGATTTTTTATGTTTATGATACAAACCAGTGAAGTTTACATATTAAGCACACTGTACATAAAAAGCGTTTGACAAGGCTCAACTTTGGAAAAAAGAGAGAGAGAGATGAAAAAATAAGCACCTGTCTTCGTCGTCTCTTTAAGCCGGAACATGCACTACGCGTGGGTAGTGATCCATCTCTATTGCACTTTCTGTTGTATTATCTTTGTTCATTCGAATTTTAAATCGTTCGAATTGTTTTCTGAAATACCCAGCAAGATCAACCCCTCGAAAAAATCTGATCCCAGTGCAGTCGGCGTTATTAAAGGACGAAAAAACTTGTTATATACAAAGTTCAATTTTTAAACCTTTCGGTAAGAAAATGAGCATGTGTATTTTTTCCCTTTTTTTATTACCTAGCGGAAGATTAATCTTAAATGGAAGATTATTAAGTTCATTTGTCATAAAAGAAAGAGTGATATTTTAAGAAACTGTTCCTAATATATAAAATGCCGGAAGTGTTCCCTCTCAACTTGTGAATTTTCACAGACTTTTTTCCCTTCTGTTTTCCTTTCTTGTCACTAATTCAGTGTGATTTGTCAAGGTTTCGGTAACCATCGTTAATAGATATCTCGGCTATCAATCTAAAGCTTTGCCGAGCATTGTTTAACTCGCATGTTCAAATAAAAAGTTTACTCTGTTTAATGAAAATGCGGTTTTTTTTAAGCTGGCACGTCGGATAGGAGGGCGCCCGTCACACAAAGAAAGACATTCAATGAACAAATTTGTCTCAAAATTGATTCTGTTGAAACCTTCGGGAGAGCAATACGGGAATTAATTCTTGACGTTTTAGCTTAGTTGTCATGGCACGAGCTATAGATAAACATTTAATCAAGATTTTCCGGTGAAATCCGCAGCAGTGAGCAAAACAATACGCATGTTTGCTTAAAATGTCAAAACTATCATCCTTGGGGTTCTTGCACACAAGGCGAAATTTAGGTTATTTTGCAATTTGAACTGCAGGATCAGCTGAATCATCTCCATTTTACATTATCCTCAATACTGGACTTCACTTTAATCAATCAGCATTGTGTCAGCGTTCATTAAACTTAGGGACTGTTTACATGGAGGGCCACATGTTTTCTGTATTCAGTTTACATTCAAACGGTTGTACCTGCCCCTTCCAAGCCGAGAGGAAGGAAGATCCCAGCACCATGTAAATTACTTTCGCTGGGAAGATCCTAGTACCAGGGACAAACTAGGCAAAGATGGCGGCAGGTAGTTCAGTGAGTATAACGGCAGTAAAGGCCGACGATTTCGTTTGGCGTTACCACGAGCTGATAATTGTGATACTTCTGCTGAAAGGTAGTTGCTGAAGCCAGTAAAGAGAGCAGAAGGGTCGAAATTACATTTTTGTTACAGTCGCCCACCATCTTTAATTCCCTCTTTACTTGGTCACCACAAGGACCGAGATTGGTATGCATATAAACCCAATTGAAAGTGGTTCCGCCTTCTAGGATCTTCAGTGTGACTTGCACGTGATTCGTAATTGCAGCCAATGAAAATCGCACAAATTTTCTGGACGGGCATGGGGTACGGGAAAGTTAAAAAACAATTTGTGACTCCCATGTAAAAGATCGCCGACCAAATTTATGAGCCTGGCTGACAACGTCATCCCGTGTAAAAAGTTAACCCTTTTGCCCGAGCCAAAAGCGCTCGCGCATGCTCTGTTTGTCTCGGCTTGGGCGAATTGACCCAACTGGGCGAGTAAATGCGTCTTTATGGAGAAAAGTTAGCCTGGCTAGGAGGGTGACCCTAACAACACCGAAAAGGGTGACGTCACTTCTAGCAGAGTCAACGTTGGTTTCTCATATAAACGGTTCGCCACATTTTGCAAGGAGATGTATGAAAAGTCAGCTCGCCCAGGGTAACCTTGGGCAGCCAGGCCACCTGACCTGACCCTTCTCGTCGGAACAACTTTTCTCCATAAACGGGGCCTTAGTCATTATATTTTTAGCGAGCAGGTCATGCACATAGCATGTATTTTTACTATCATTATTATTCTTTCCACTGAACAGGGCTTCTCGGTGAAACGAATGTCTGAATTGTTTTTTAATAGAAAGGTGAAATCAAAAACGGAGAAACTAACAACAACAAAGAGGCGTTGAAAAAAATATATGTGTAATAAAGCAGCGACAACTAGTTTGATATAAAGAATGACGTCACTGCCTTCTTAATATTTCCCTGTTCCTTCGATGACACTCATGCATAATTCTTTATATCATACTTATTAGCCTTATCCAATAATTGCTTATTATTGCTCATAGCGTAAAATGCGGACATCTGCAATGACGAATTACTTGACATGATTTGGCATTGCTCCACATACTGACCGTCTAAACGAATTATCTACCGATTACAGTGTGAATGTTCTTCTACCTTATTGTCATTTATTTTCGAGAGAGATTTTTCGCGAGAGCGATCTCCGTTGAGGAAAAAATTCCAGATCCACAAAAACAGGTTCTTTTTTACCGTAATGCAGACAAGGGTTTGCGACCAGAACATGAGCGATAGCCTTTGCAGCGAGGTCAAAGCTACGGAAAGAATGCTGTTACCATCCAAGAGTGGCACCTCTACTAACACAAGAGCAGAATAAAAAAAATGTCTCCATTCATCTCGATATAGAAGAAAGAAACTAGTTCAATGTAGGAGGTTGAGGGGCAATATCCACCATTTTGTGTGTTTTGGTTTCAGGAGCATGTGAATGTGAATTGTGAGTACCGAGAAATCCTTTGCCAGAATGACTGCGGAGCTAAATTTCAGAAACGATTTCTGCAAAAACATCTTGATAGAGACTGTCCAAAGAAGATTATCGCCTGTCCGTACTGTGACGACCGACACATGCGAGAAGACAAAAAGGTGAAATACCTTGTGATAGTTCCTATAAAATGTGCAAATCTTACTCTTCAAAAGCAAGTGCAATAGACCTTTTCAGCTTTTTTGTTTTTTTCCCAATTCAGACACGTGACGTTCTCCAGTGAATTTGCCTTTTGGCTTTTCATAATTTCTGCAAATATATGTATGTAGTACACGTTCATAGGGCGACATTTAAAAGAAACAGTTCCCTGGGGTACCATAATTAACGTGGTCTGAAAAAAGAAAACAGAACATACAGGCTAAAAAGGTCTATAATGAGAGACTATTTTTCGCAGAATAATTTTTGACCCCAACATCCAAATTCATATTAAGTTCTTCAGACCGTTCTCCGCACATTTCCCTAAGAATTAGTTGAGACTAATTCTCGCGACCTTTCCTCTTAATCATGTAATGATATTGTTAGGAGAAAGCTGACTTTGGTCACTCTGCTGAATGTGCAATAAGGGGAAGAGCACTTAGCTACCCCGACTACTCCAGCTAGCGTGCAGGCTCTGCATGCCATTAATCACAATGAAATCAAACAAATTAAACATAAAATCTCGGTAAGTCCCGACTGGTAGTTAGAGTTAAAGTGAACTATTTACGAGCTTGGCAGAGGAAATGTACTCGGGACAGCAGAGAACATTTTGGTGAAGGTCAGAGCGAAATTCGTATCCGGACAAGTGCATGTACTCAGTAAATGTATTCCGGCCGTCAATTCAGTCAATTGGTCAAATAATTACTGTTTTCCTTCCACAGGCACATCTGGCAGAAGAGTGCACGAAATTACCACTGCCGTGCCCAAACAAATGCGACAAGACGCTGGAAATACCACGTGATGAGGTACGTTTCATCACAGGGTTCGTTCAGTAGTATGCTGGTCAATTCTTTGGGTCGCAGGCTCGACTGAATCTCGACCGGACCAACACATAGGGGCTGGCTTGCAAGTGACAATGGTTTGGATGAACACGCTGGCCGGTATCACAGTCCTGTCTCCAGAAGGAGTATTAAGAAAAGTAGAACCTGACAGTGCTTTCGAACATAATACTTCGCGCGAGATACATTGATCCTTAGTTTATTTACAGTCTAGTTCGCAGAGAGGTGTTCTCTGGATAGTGGCGTTGTAGTAGCCAGCATTTACATAACAAATTCGCAGTAGTAACAACCAAAAAATGTATTTGAATTAACGTTGTTTTTTTTTTCATAGATGGACAAACACATTGAGGAGGACTGTCCAAAGACGAAGATGAGGTGTGAATTTGAAGCCATTGGTTGTACACATCGGGTAAGACTTTACATATCCAAAACCAGTTATTGTTTGTTCCACACTTAACTGATAAGCGTTATCTTGTTTTTGGCCCGGGGAGGATACTCCCTCTGACGGCCTTTACGGGTAGGCTCACTGAGGCTCAGCTTGGAAGGGTACCTTTTTCAGGCTTCAGGGTAGGGGTCACCCTGGTTAAAATATATGAAAGAGTAGGTAAATCTGTCATTGTGGTCTTTGAAACGAACTGAAAGGCCTGACTAAAAAGGGCATTTTAAGGTTGTAAATAGACTAAGAGGAGTCCCTCATTTTCCATCCAGGATAGTAGAGCTAGCGAAACGCGAGCGGGCGTGAAAATCAGCCCACGCGAGACGCGGCGCGGAGAGAGAAAAATGAGGCGCTCGCGTTTCGCTCGCTCTGCTATCCCTGAGGGAAAATGAGGGACTACTCGTAGTCTAGGTCGTGAAAAAGACACGAAAACTTTCTGGCTTAGTGATTTATTCATCTTTGAAAGATGGTGCATTTACTCTTTAAGGGTCCTTAAGCAATGTGGTGCGCCTCCAGCTTAGCTGGCTAAGGTTTATACAACCATTGTTCGTCCTGTTCTAGAATATGCTGCCCCTGTCTGGCAAAAAATACCAGATTTGCTATCTTGTAAGATTGAGGGCATTCAGAAAAGGGCTATGCGCATCATTTTTCCTTTAATGAGTTACAACGAGGCATTAAATGCCCTTAATTTAACAACTCTAAGTGACGGACGCGCCTATCTATGCCAGGTTTATATTGATAGACTCCGGAATGATAATCACCCCTTGCATTTTATACTCCCCAAACAGGAGGAGGTTGTGCATAATTATAATCTTAGATCTGGCATTAGCCGCTCCACGCGTCCTACTTGTAGGACCAAGCGCACGCAAGAGTTTGTCACGCATAAGTATACCTAGTGGTTTGTACAATTATATTTTCTAGTATCTATTGGATTTATTGTATTATATTTTAGTATTATATGTTTTGTAAATAGCTCTGTAATTCAGCCATTCTGAATATTGCTGCAATGAGTCTTAATAAACAGTCATTATTATTATTATGGCATATAAATGGCATATAAAAGGGTAAGGGGTTGGACCTCGGGGTGGAGCCTCCCGTATAAAATCTTGTTGGGTACCTCGATGAGGTGTTGTGCATGTGTCTTGAACTGGATGAATTAAAATGGAGCTTTGGGAATAGGCGCAATTGTGTAACCGTTGTTTCTTGCAATGTCCCGGTAAAGAGCTTGCTTGCTGGCTTCTTACAAAAGTACGTTGGACATCTTTCTCTTGCAGTGCAGCCGAGAAAAACTTCCAAAGCATTACAAGAACAACATGGTTGAGCACGTCAAGTCGATCTTCAGCAAGATATCCCAAGAACATGAAAGACTAGAGAAGAATGAAAGGATGCTTACAGAAAACGTCGACCGCATAAAACAACTGGACAAGCGCGTTGGAGACCTGGAAAAAATCGCTAACAGTCAGCTGATCTGGCGGATCGAGGACTACACGCGGAAGCTGAAGGAAGCGAAGGCGGGCAATAGTGACACGCTGTTCAGTCCAACGTTTACAACCAGTAAACACGGCTACCGCCTGTGCGCCTCCGTGTGCTTGAACGGCGACGGAAAGGGCAAAGGCACGCACATGTCTGTGTTTATCAGTGTACTTAGAGGTGAGTGAAATGGTTAGAAATTACAACGAGTTCATTCAAGAAGTTTGATTAACAAACAGTACCGATACATCATGCCTTTCAGTAAGAAACTATAAGCTCAATGTTGCCCGCCATTACAGTTTTACACAACTCCTACCTCTATAACACAGACACCGTTTTTAAAATATATGGTCTATAAGCATTGTCCCTTTAGTTTAGCAAAAAAAAGTCTTTTCTGCCCGCATCCTCTACAACGGCTCTTAAGCCCCGCGGAAAATGATGGAACATTGTTGGATGCTACATGGTCCTTCCGTTTGTACACCCTGTTGTATGTTATTAAGAGATATTGCGCAAAGTTTGAAACCGGTCAAACTTTTGACCCAACAACTCCCAACATTTCTTTTGTTCCGTGATTTCCGAAGCGTAGCGCTACAATGTTGGATCCGTTTGCACAGCTCTTCCAACATTGTTGGTGGGGGCCAAGCACGCTCATTACGCTCAGCCTCCAAAGTCTCATGGGCTGTATCTTTCCCACGATGCACTGCGGGTCCCAGCATTGTTGGGAGTTGTTGCATCCGTTTGTACACCACTGCCAACACAGACGCAACAACTTCCAACAATGTTGGGAGTTGTTGTGTAGGTTTGCACGTAGCTTTACGTTTAGAGCCCATCTGAATAATCAGTTAAATTTGTTCTCAGGAGCTTTCGACGCTTTGCTAAAATGGCCGTTCGACTATCGAGTCACGTTTTACTTGCTGGATCAAGACGACGACCACACACATCGGAAACACATCAAATTCACCATCAAACCCAACCCCTGTCCAGAGAACGAGCCATTCCTTGGAAGACCAAAACTGGAGAAAAACGCCAGCTTTGGTGGTGCAAAATTCGCTAAACACGAAGAAATCGAGACCCGGAACTACCTCAAGGACGATACCATTTTCCTGAAAATCGCCATTGAATGTGATGGACTTAGTGAGCCATGAAAAACAAAGCAGGTTTAGATCTTCAGTAACATGCAACTGGATTTCTGTAACTCCTGTCAATGAAGGGCCTGTGTTTCCATATGCGCATGTACGGATTTGATTGACACTGAAAGACTTTTAACAAATAGCAATCGCACAACTTAGTAACGCGTGCATGCCACTCAATGTTGCGTGAAGACAATACTGCATCGAATGGAAACACATACAATTTAGCTCTTACCAACTCGCATCCTCATCGTTTCTGCCAACTTACACTTTTTCCACTTTTAGACACTACCCTTGGAAAAGCAATGCGCTTTCGTTTTTAAAACCCCTGGAGGACAGGGGATACTTCAATCATACTAAAAAACAACCAAATATTCCTTGAAAACCCTCCGCAAATGACAGATAATTTCTTGCATACGATAATACATGATATATTTGATACGATAAGCGCAGCGCATGCGAAGAAGCATGTACAGGCCCATGATTATCAGTACATATATTTTCTCGTTGTATACCTAGGTAGAGCAAAATATAGCTTAAGCCACGGATTAACTGACAGCTCAATCACCAACAAACTCCATTTATTGCGCAGAAGTTTCTCTGGAAGAAGTGTGAATGGAATGGTCAGATTGGGTTTATCAGTGCACAGTTTATAGGGAATACGATCATATTATATTATACTATTGAATTACGGCTGTGTGTTAGAAAAAATGCAGAGGAAATTTTTATATGCAGTTATGTGAACATTGTTATACAGATTATTTTAGATTTAAACAGCAGTACTGCACTCCGGGTTGCAATCAATCAAGCTACATCAGCACTGAGACGAAAGTATTTTGGAGACCTCGCCCAACACCATGTGTAAACCCTAAGTGTTACCAGCTAGTAATTTCTCCTTAACAGATCACTGCTCAATCAAACATAAAAAGCAAAGAGAATAAAGGAAATGATCACCAAGTAAAAAAAAAAATGTTGATTGTTTAAAAATTCTCATCATCAGCCGCACATGTATAGTCCACTTCCGAGTTCAAAAACCCTTCACTTTCAAAATGAGGCCAAGTGCACAGCCTTTCTCATGAAAATGAGTATTATTTGCATGAGAATGAAAATCATTCCCATATCAAAGGCTGAGCAACAGTCTGATAACAGTCAAGTGTTGTCAATTGTGGAAAACTTGGCTAGCCTGTGTACAGCCGCCCCCCTTCTCTCCCCTCCCTCTACCTTTTCCTTCTTCTACTTCCCTACAGCATACTCGAGATACACTGTTTAAAAATTCTCATCATCAGCCGCACATGTATAGTCCACTTCCGAGTTCAAAAACCCTTCACTTTCAAAATGAGGCCAAGTGCACAGCCTTTCTCATGAAAATGAGTATTATTTGCATGAGAATGAAAATCATTCCCATATCAAAGGCTGAGCAACAGTCTTTCCTTCTTCTGTGTACAGCCGCCCCCTTCTTCCCTTTTCCTTCTTCTACTTCCCTACAGCATACTCGAGATACACTCTTCATTAAATTACCATAGCTATGCCTTAGTCCTGACCAAACTCAAACCAGGGGGCGGAGGGGTTATTTTACACAACAAAGTTCATGTGGGGGAAGGCAACGCCCCAAGGTACAACCGATCTCTCTTTTATGTATCATATTTGACAGTCAAGGTATAGCCTGCCTAGCAGGCGCTTGGAAGTAGTGGGCGAAAGAGAGAACGGGCGCCCGCGAGGGAAACACGCGACCCGTTTTTTCTTGTGCCCACTACTTCGAAGCGCCTGCTACGCAGGCTAGTAAAGGTACCCCTCTCGTGCACCTTCAATTGAAAAATGAGACCAAGTTTAAAAATCGAATGCATGAGGATTAACTGGACGGTAACAATGAAATTGACAATTACTGTTTTTCAGGTAATAATGTTATCCATATGAATTTTTTTGCTCGGCATGAGCATTAAAGCAAGCATAACCCTGAACACTGGACTCAGAGCATAAGAAGCTTATGCGCTAGTGAGGTCTACTGTGGATGGCCGTGACATAAGCATAACCATACGAAGAAGGCGAATTTTGATATTGTTGCAATTCTGTTTATGCTTATGCTTAAGACCGTCCTCATTAGCGCATAAGCTCCTTATACTCATGCTTATGCTTGCGTCGCTAAGTAACTTGTCACCATCGTTGTAACGAACGAGGCATAAAGGATCCTATCAACACCACAAAAAAGAAAACACTAAGGTTGATTTTTGTTCGAGAAATATCGGTGCAGACAGTTTGCCGGGTATCCTAAAATTTGAAATCAAAGAACTGTCTCTCTTCTTGGCCGCGAATCTCAAAGCCTGTTCGTCACTAGCGACGCAAGTATAAGTGTGAGCATTAGAAGCTTATGCGCTAGTGAGGACGGCCAAGACATCCTGATTAAAACCGTGCGTCCCTCTTATGCTTGTTTATGTCACGACCGTCCTCACTGGCAGCGTAAGCTTCTTAAGCTTATTTTTTGTGCTTGTGGCTCTCGGGCTTTAACCCCGGTCCTCACATTCAGCTGAAGAATACTGAAATGCGGTAACTCAGCTTGTTAAAAGGGTTCCCGTAATATGACTAATCAGGACTAATATTCTTCTCTTTATCGTGTCAGTGAGTTGCTTGTTGTTAGATAGGGAAGCAACATGTCGCTTGGACGATGAGGTTATACTCTAAACAGCAGTTTTTCAAACCGCTGTTCTGCATAGCGGTTTCAAAACATTCATTATATAGCCTCCAGGGCGCTCTGGTGGCTGGGCGGAATAAGCTTGCGCGCAGGCTAATAGTCAATACGTCATTACGGTCCTGGTCCTATGGATACACTTGGCAACATGTCACTGACAGATATTAACTGTATGTATACAAAAAATTATATTTTTCATTACTGTATTTTTGATAAAACATTTTTATTGTTAAGAAAACTGCCCACTTTTCCAATTACGTATTTTTTTTTTCTCCTGAAAAAAAAAACAACAACAACAACTAATGGTGGGCAACTGAAAATTCAGTTATGTTTGAATTTTTCGGTAGTTATCCGGCTGTGATCCTGGAGACCTGTACTGTCAGAAGAACCACAAATTAAGGACTCTTTATTGTGAATATCATATCAAGTCCAATATTTTAAGGTTTGTGGAACAAGTTTAGGTGTTGGCCATCGAAGAATACTAATTGGTTACAAAACAAAAGATACAGGAACACAGCAACCGGATGGAAAAATAATCCTTTAATCGGGTACGAATTTGTGAGATATCTGGCATTCGAAAGGGGGCGATGTTATGAAGTGGGTATGGTAAAAAAAATCCCTGATTTTTTAAGTAGAAAAATGGTCTTTGTTTGATAAGATTTTCGTGCAGTGACTCAGTTTAAGCGAATATTTTTCACGCGACGTAAATCAATAAATGACCCTGGCTTTCAACCACATTATTGGCGAATGACTCATAATGTATGGATGAAAGGATGCCCATTCCTAGTCGGTTGAAAAGCGGATATCTGGTTGCCATCAAAAAATAAACGAATTTTCACTGGCAGGACACGTTTTAAACATCTCTCGACAAGTTTTGTTTTTCACTACCGACCAACGAAAAAAAGTTAAATATAGTCAGCGGTTAATTAACACATTTTTTCAGCCTCGGCTTAAGAGTAAATGATGTATTTTCAAAAATCCACCATGAATTTGCAGTAGATTTTCTGAGTGCCAGGTGTTTTTCATCTTCAAAATCTTTATCATAAGAATAAACACGTGTTAAGACCAGCAGTAACACAGTTCTTGTCACGACTAATGATGTTGCTACTCTAAACCTGCTGGTGACTTTACAGCTACACCCAAAGTTTATTTGTGAGTATGCACTATGGACCCACGGAACCGCCTAGAGGCCGAAACAAAGGTTGTTCACCCACAAAAATGTACGAAATGAAAGCTCCCTTGCTGATAGTATTTATCTTGAAGAGATGTTAAAACTAAACCGGAAGTTTGTGGGATAATGTCTTTATCCCCAGATCGTTGTCATGCAAATTCAACGTCATAAAACCCTGTCACGTTTCAGTGTTGTGACTCATCGTTCTGGGCATGCCCAGTCAAGCACATCCTTATACAAAATTTATTCAAACAACAGAGACAACATTACAAGAGTGACATAAAAACTGCCGACGGTTTGAGAGCAGGTATTTTCTATCTACCGCACGCAAGACTGATCAGGGGTTGCGGTGATACACAGAGGATTCGGCTCAACATTCGATTAAACGATGCCAGGGTATAGGGCATTTTTCGTTCCTGCTGTAAGTGAAAATCTCTTATGCCGAATTTGTCATTTGCCCGTTCGGAACGCTGTACAGGTCTCGGTTTGTGGGCATCGATTTTGCGATTCTTGCCTCAATGGAGCATTGAGTATTAACACGAGGTAAGCGAATGACAGTTTATTTCCAGTTGATCTTTGTGTGATTGATACAGTACATGGTTGAGGAGGTTAACTAATACACACGAAATTAAAGCAGATTCTGTCTTGAAGTTTGTTTATGTTAAAGCTAAATTTCGAATTGTTACCTACCTACACCGTGTTTTACAAGACGGTCAAATTTTGGTTCAGATCGCGACCGCTAGATTTGTAGATGTTAAAATTTGTCTTGTAATAATTTAACCTTGTTTCGCTGGGCTTAACCTGGTTATGTATAGTAAAAACTTGATAGAATGCGCAAATATTTTTACAAGCAATTTTTCAGAATTCTCGATTCACAGTGGGGTTCCTGGTAAAAGATGCTTAGCTGCGATTATTCCATTTCTGCATTTTGCGGATAGATTTTCAAGTAAACCGATGACTGCTGAAACCCTTGTAAATCCTGACTCCAACAAAATGGAGATTGCTTGCGACCTCACGTAGCAAATTTGCCTCAAGAATAAGCGACGGTTAGAAATTTACAACAGTGACCTTAAAATACAAAGAGCCCTTCATGAACGGAAGATTAAATTGTAAACATTTATAGTGTTCTATGCTTTCCAAGACACAGACCGAAAATTAGTTCGTTGCTTCAAAAATTCCTTTAAGAATATTAGCACCGACCTGCAGGAAATGTGTTCAGTATATACTCCAGTATATTGCAAAGGGAACAAAATGCATTACATCCTACACTTCTTTGATCGAATAGTTTAATATTTGTTCGTTTCCTTAAAATACCAGGTTCCCCTTAATTCTAGAAATTATATCTTATCTTGTTTAAGCGTTTAATTTTCCAGAATGCACCACTGTCACACGTTGTTGCAAATCATCGACTTTTGTACTTTAAACTGGCTTTCCCAAAATAGTTTTGTGCGGCTGGACAAAATCAGAGTGCATTTGAAACAGAGATGGTTTTTTTCAATGTCTCTTTGATCCAGCCTTGTATAAATTAAAGCAGTCTTTCAGGAGATAATGGAGTATTCTGGAGTTTGACAGTGACAGCATACTTGTAGTTGTTATGACAATTATCGCAGTTGAGAAGAATTTCCTCCGTACGTCCTATGAGACCGCCGTTTCCTTAAAAAATTGTCAACCTTGACCTCAAGTTATTCTTTTTACATAGGATCGTTGACAACAATTCTGTTCTCAATAGGAAATGAAATCAAAATTGATTATAAAGATACTGCAAAATTTTCGGCCATTCTTTCCTATTTGGATCATTTGTTCCTGTCGTCTGTGTAGGATGAAAATTTTCTTTCAACCCCAATTTCCGACCACTATCCAGCCACAACGACTCGATGACTCAAGTCGAAAATATTTTTGTATCAAAAAATCATGAGCCATCGCATGTATTCTGTAAGTGATTTAATTTTCGTTCAGATAAAAAAACTTTTCGTCGCTGAAAAGGGCCCTCGAAATTTATTGCGATGGAACAGATGATACTCTGGCTAAAAACTTTTAACATACTGGAGTCGAGAGTATTGAGCCTAATAAAAGCAAATAATAACATATACATGCAAATTAGACGAGCTGCTCTTTTCAAATTCCGTATAGCAGAGACCTTGCACACAAAGATATTAATTTTCTTCAGCCAGGCGGAAAAAGAACAAAAACACATTAAGACCATGAGGCATTTTTCGGTTAATCGTAAATTAAAGGACAAATTTTAATTAGAGCAAAGAAAAGCTTTCATTCTTTGGAATGTTTACAGAACGAAATGCTTTTCATTCATGTTTCGTGTAAAATTTTGGTGATGTGTTGTTGTTCGATGCTGTCGGGATAAATTTCAAGCAAAAATTTGCGTGACTTGTTGATTTCATCGTCATAAGCCATGACGATTGCGGGCTGGCTGTATGACAAAGTCTACTGTTCTTTTGGCTGGATTGTCCAAGTTAAAATTGCTTTTTTGACAGAAAGCTCTGCCAAACTAAGTACTTAAATCAACACCAAATCTTGGTCGGAGTCAGCACATGTCATCTTTAGCAGCTCAAAACAATTCATGCCACAGAAGGCTTTTACGACGGCAAACGAACATTAGGCGCCGAACAAATACACACTTTGCGTGTTGTCGTTTGCGGGCGGCGGCAAAGTTCTTTTTTTCGGCAAGGTGAACGATTATAACGATCCATTAAAAGAAGAACATAAACCTTAAAACTCATCTGAAATCTATGGCCACCTCTGGGAAATTACGTTGACAATAATAAAATGTGGTCTTCAACTTCTACACAACTGTTCAAATTGAATGTCGAAGGAAAAATTCTTGTTCTTAGCTGGATGTTAGATATTTGTTTACTCCACGTTTACTTAAGAGGGTGTAGATTGGAGTGTTCTTTTCAAATCGGCTCTCATTTACATAAAACCAAAAGAGAGGTATCAAAATATAGAGCTATCATCTTGACATCCTTTCCTCTTTGCGGTTTGAATTAACGGAAATATCTCTTTTTGGAGTCCAAGGATGTTTGGACAAGAAAATAATTCGTTGAGAAAACGGAGACCAATTTGGAAGATACCCATCAGTAAACAATTGAAAACTTCTTTCTCATTCGGCTCCTGCTTTGCTTTTCTTTAGGAAAAACTCGTCGAAACGAAGAAGAACTGATATTTTGTAGAATCCCAATATTTAATAAGGTGTCTTTCTCTAAGTTTCTGTCTTTAAATTTTGATGTCGCCATTTTCTTCTATTTCTTTAAATTTATAAGTAGTGAAAGAAATTGGTTTCACGGACGCAGTTTCGTACAAGTGCGCTGACTAAAACAAATTTCGCCAGGTTTTTTTTGTGGTAGATCGATCATTATTTAGAGTTCAATGATACGGTCATTTACATATTTCAGAGAAATAGTCCATAAAACCCTGAAGAAAACCTTTTAGCAATTCGCGTGACAAGATTGCTTGAAACGGTTTTATGTCGCGTGTTATTAATAATGCATTTTATGGTCTTCATCGTCAATCTTCGTTATTGGTCCTTGGATAATACAGAAATTTGTTTTCGCAACAACAGTATTAAATATAATAAAGTTTGGCTTTTAGTTACGCTTTGCTTTGGAAATTCCACATGCTAATACCATTGCTGCGAAAAAAGTGTCAAATTAAATTTAACCAGTCTTTGTTCAAAGCCCCGTTTTGATGCATCGGTTTGGAGATTAATGCCCCGCGGCCGAAAATAAGCTAATTAGAGGCTTTAATCATTGACAAAAGTTTAGAAAGCTATTACATGTACCTTTAAGTATTCGTAATTAGGAAGGGTGACGCCCAGATTTTTGTTTGTCAAAAGAAAACTGATACAACCGAAGCCATTGTAGGGGCTACGAACTCAGCTGTCACACAGTCGTTGATGAAACACGCAGTCGCTATTTGCTAAAGCAACTTCCAAGATCGACAAGCTTTCGCTTCTATAAAAAAACTACAAACGGGTTCCTTCCTGTTGTAGTGTAGATAGAAAAACAAATGCCCCGACTTTACATATGGATTAATTCTCCTTCCTCTCCTAGACAAGCTACTCGTCTTCGATGCCCTGTGGACAGTTCGAGTATCGATATGTCTCAGGTAGGGACTGTGTTCATAACGAACTTGCCAATATTTATTATTACCTTTAGTTCAAACCATTTATACAGTTTTGTATAAGGTAGGCGGCCTTTCGGCTGAGGAAATACGGTCCTTTTGTGAACTTCACAAGGGTCGCATAACAAGTAAGAGTCTAGTACTCCTTATGACAGTCTTAATGAGTTTGAGGAGTGTCAGACAGACATATTTGATTTGTCACCTGAACCAGGCTCTTTCAGTAGACCATCAAGAAAGTGCGACTGACAAGTTTCATTTTGTAAAATACTTGTACTGAAAACAAATGGTACCATGTGAAAGTAGCGCTGAAGAAGTTTCATTTGAATAGTCACACTATAGAATTTTGACCGCAAAGTAAAAGTTAAAGGTGCATTTCTGCTTCCAAAATGTGGGGCTGCCCTGAAGTATGGTGAACGCTTGGTAAGCACTTTTCAAACAATTTCTTGGAGGAGTTCAAAGTTAGCGCCTCGCCAACTGGATCAACATTAAATAATGAGAATTACAAATGCAAATCAGAACCGAAAAAAAAAAATTAGCGTTCAGTTCATCTGTTAAGTTTACTAAAAAAGGAAAACATACGCCATTGGATTGAGTTTTCTCTGAGCTTCTGACCTTAACTCGAATTTTAATATTGTTTGCTATATCCTGTGATGATCCGTTGACGAAAAATTGCTCATTAAAATCTACTTTGTGCCATGAGGGTTAAAATCTACCCTTTCCCTTTCAAAATCAAATATAGATACATACATATAACTTGGTAGCCTGAATTTCTGCAGACATAACTTCGAGTGGCTTACTGAGGGAGTACGCTGCTCGCGTTAATGTTTGAAATTCAGGTTTGTAACCTGGGTTTAGGTTTTGAGTCTGTTAATGTCGTTAATGAATTCATTCAAAAGAAACCTCTTCAGCGGTACACTTGGAGTATAATTTTTTTTCGTTTCCGGGTATATTTGGGATTTGCGTTTTGATGTTGGGTGTTCTAAAATAGAGGTGAACAGTTTAACCCCTGAATTCCGTAAGTTTAAAATACAAATTCTATTTTCTTGTTTCCTACTTCGGCTTTATTGTAGTAGTGAGGTGAATTTATCTCGGGTAACCATAACAATAGATTAGTCAGAAAACAAAGGACACTGTATAAAGGAAGAAATATTATTGCTGATCAATGCTGGGTTTAACACTAAGTAGAAAGCGCCTTTTGGTGCGTTTATGAGCAGCACAAGCCAAAGTCACATTCAGAAATAAGATCACACCTCACCAAGAAAAAGCCGCTGTTTACTATAGCTCTGAGGCGCTAAATGAAAACGAAAGAGGGGAAATTATTTTCCTGACCGATTAAAAAATGTGTAAAGATATTTGATTGATCTATAAAAAGGAGCTCTTAATTACCTCAAGCTTTATCACTTGGCCCACCCACTCGGCATTATATACTGAAAGATCATCACGGAGAATCTTGTTTTACATACCTTCTGAATACGATTATTTATTGTACCAGGGCTAAAATGAGGGTACAACAAACACGATGGTCGCTTAAGAAGATTCTAACGTGTAGCGCTCTGACTGGGGAAGAGGGTCGGGTGGGTAGAGGTGTTTTGGAAAACAAATGAGAGCGGATTCGACTGTATTGAGACTCTTGGACTCATATGACGCTTGTCGCGCGAACACCGCTTTCTACCCTAGTTTAAAAAGACGACGCACACATATAAATGGTTGAGCTAAGTCTTAATTTGCTCTAGAATGCCTCTCGATGTGTTAAACTTTCCGTGTTGGATTTTTCACAGATTTACGCTGATGACGTGACGAATCAGATGATATTTTCGCTAAATGTCTACTGTGATCATTATCAGCTGGGTTGCAAATGGAAAGGGCACCTGAAAAAACTTGAGGTATGTCCTGTGGAATGTGATGATCGTTACATTGAAACCGATTTTCTTTTTTTTATAATGTTTACTCTTTTTTTCTCTTCTGGACCGACCAACTGTATTAGGGCAAAGCCGGCAAAGGCAGGCCGTGGACCCAAATTTTTCCTTACCATAAATTTTATTAGCGTTGCTAATTAGGTTAACTTTGAATTGCCTTTCTAACAGCTAAATTCTCCGACATTGAAAAGGTTATCTGTCTAGGTTATCTAGACGTCTCCCATGAGCACACAAAAAGATACAATTTTTTACGCCCTATTAATAGCGGCACCTCACATGCAAACCCCCTCCCACCCCCTTTATCTCATAAGCAGATTTATCACACAGTAGGTAGAAGACATGATCTGCTTGCACCAGTGTGCTCAAGACATCAATCTTGGCTCTCTACCCAATCCGATTACAGTAAGCAACTTTAAAAAAGATCAAGAATACCTCTTAACAGGATAATTCGTGACTTTGAAGGTCATGTGTCCGGCTGGTTCGGTTGTAAAAAATGAAGAAGGAAGATGACACATTAGAGAATTGCATCCAGCTTTGTGCAAAAATTTACGTAGTTCTGCTACTTGAAATTAAAGAAATCTTCCACAAAGTGTGTTTCGGCCTCTTTTGGTTTGACAAGATTATCTCACTTGTCACGTTTCTATACCTTAAACAGGTTACTACCGATATTTCTAGCAAGTATCAAGTTTAATCAGATATGCGGAATCAATGAATGAAACTGCAGAGGGTGTTTTCGAGCAAAATAAACAGAATTGTAGAAAGGCGTTTAATTTTTTAAACGAAAAATCGTAGGCTGACTACTTTTGAGGTTGTCCTTACATTTCAGTTGGGATGAATGAAAGGGAATGTCGCTCACTTTTTACCTTTCATTCTCTAGCTACTCTATTCGTGCCTTTATAATATTCAACCCTAGCCAGAAACGCTCGCCATTATACTACTAGATTTCTTACCGAACCGAGCGGATCTATTCTCTTATGGTAACCGAAATGGTAACCCCCACGTCACGGGAAAGTCTAAAAATTGCGTTACCTTGTCACGCTCTAGGATCACATGGCTGGTTGCAAGTACGCCTTGGTGGATTGCATAGCAGGATGCGGTCAGCGGATTCAGCGGAGAAAAATCACGGATCATGTGAAAAAGGACTGCGTGAAGCGATGGGTGAAATGTCCCCGGTGCAAGAAAGAGACAACCTTTGAAAAGCTACAGGTGAGAAGAATTATAATATATTGGCTACTGTTGGGTAAAGCAATGCCTCCCATTCCATAAAACAGTAATGTTTTTAAAGTTTCAACCGTTCAGCTGGGTTTTTCCGTGGGAAATGCACTTTAGAGGCGCCAGGCATATTAAAAAGATAAATCAGAAGCAAATTTGTACATAATTGTAAAGCTTCTACCCCAACGTTTTAAGAGACAAACCAACAGGCGCTGCTTAGTAGCTTTTGTAAAGCTGTTCACTCGTAAAAACTTACATTCCTAACGCCGGGCTCCTGAATAATCCATGATCAGTAGCTGTGCAACTGTCTTAAGTTCGAGATTTTACCCAGACTTTTACTGAGTTAAAACCACATTGTACGGCATAACAAACAGTACTACATTTAACCCTCCTTCACTTCCACACTTTCATTTCAGTGACTGTTGAGACTATAGTCAACCATCTCGGTAGTTAAAAAGCCTTACGCGCAAGTATAATTGTAATAGAACTCGCCGGATCTCATTAGATGTAAGCTACGTGGAAACGGACGCAGCAACTCCCAACAATGTTTGGAATTGTTGGCCAGCAATGCTGCGTCCTTTTGTACGGGGCTAAATATTTGATTGCTTTCAAACTTTGCGCAACAACTCCCAACAACACGCGACAACATGCAACAGGGTGTGCAAACGGACCCAGCATTTAACATCCAACAGTGTTGGGAGTTTTAGGGGGCTTTAGGTTAAACAGTCATAGTTGGTAAGCCCGGTCAAGACGCACTACCTATTTAGCATACAACTTAGATTAGACTGCATCGTACAGGAGTCAGAATTGCCCTTATTGACGTGCCTTACTGTTTACACTACCTTATATAGAACCACAACTGTCCTGCAGCCAGGCGAAACCCGGATGAAGAAATAATCATGTGCAGTAATGGCTGCGGGAGTAGAATGAAAAGGCATCAGATGCCGCTGCACTTGAGGAACGAGTGTTCACATCGATGGGTCTACTGCGAATACTGCTCAGTAGAGATTGTCTTTAAAGATAAACAGGTGCGAATGTTTATCATCTTTTTGAGGCGCAAAGCCGCTAATCCTTGCATTTGCCAGGGAAAACAAACGCATGCAGACGCCGCAAAGAACAAACCATAACCACAAAGGCAGGCGCACGAAATTTCCACATGGGGGGGGGATGCGCCCTAATAAGGACAAGTCATTTTTGCCGTTACTAATCTACATCAAGTAGGGAACTTATTCCAAGTTTTGCTTTACAGAGCATTTCTTCCATTTAAAATTTCGTTCAAGGAGAATCATCCTTTACAGCTTAGTTACTCATAACAATGTGACTCATGTCGCCGATGTTACGTTAGTTGCACTTAAAGCGAAGAAAGCGAATTCAAAGCTTAGATTACTTGCATGGACCGTAGATGCGTGAATTCACCCCGGATGCAACACTCGCTGAGCAATCATTTCTTTTCTTTTGTACAGGAACACTTGAGACGTTGTCGACGCCTTCCGTCGGAATCCGAGCCGCCACCGTTAAAAAGAGGAGGAAACCACCGACAGAGCATGCCTCATAATTCAGTCCGTTTCGACACGCGACATTTGCGTGGTGGTAACCGCAGCAATAGTGCCTCTCAGGAAGCATTGGCCCCAAACCCTTCGCCACCGCTTCGCTCTGTCTCGTTTCCAGCCCACCTCAATTACGTTGGGCGCGAGGAGTTTGAAAGCGCTGTAGTTTACCGTGGGTCGGAACGAGCCAGATCGGTCACAACAAGTCAAGTGGAACTTGAAAGCCAGTCTGACATTTTCACTTGTACTTGTGGACAAAGAATAGCACGTGGTGAGATCACTATGCACATGTCAGAGGAATGTCCCAGGAGACTGACTAAATGCCAGTACTGTCGTGCGCAAGTCAAGTTTGAGGATATGCAGGTCTGTAGCTTCTGTACCTCTCTGGCGATCATGACACCAAATTATTAACGTATACACAAACGTAGGGTCTTTTTAGGAAGAGACGGGGTGGCTGAGCAGTTAGGGCGCTGGAATTATGATCCGGAGGCCCCGAGATCAATCCCCGCCCTTACCGCTTGCTGGATTTGTTCTCGGTAGTCCCGAGTTCAACTCCTCAGTCACCCTTGTAAACAGCCAACTGGTTTGCCTCTGACCTGTTGGGATTCTTAAACTTGTGGGTCACAATGAAAACTACTGGTTTACCAGTATCTTGTTACCCCTATAAAGTCATTTTTTGTGCCCATGAATAGGAGTGATGGCCGAGAAGGCGTTGTGCGGAGAGGAGCAAAATACTGTGAGCTCTAATTAGTGTAAGAGAGAGGGCTAATGGCCCCCGCCTTTTCTCCTCAAATAGCCTCCTTTCTTCGCTAGCAATCCTCTGCACCAACCCCTTGGAACACAACTGGTAACAAGTGTGTACCTGTCCCGTTTTACTGATTAGCTGAACATACTTGCGCTCCTTTGATTTAATTAGAAACTGTATTTCGCTCCTTATTGGTTCGGTAATGATCTAACTGACCCAGGATGCTGCCATGATTTGATACCGGATTTTTATTAGTCATAGAAGTGAAATATTCGAGACGAATTGTCTTTTAAAAAACACAACTCTTAATCTCTGGTTTTGAGATCGTGACGTGAGCTTCTGTCTCTCTCTCTTTTTTTAGAGCCATCTTCAATTGTGTCCTCGTTTTCCATTGAGCTGTCCCAACAGCTGTGGTGTTTCACAGATTCCACGCGAAGAAGTGAGCAATGTTCTGGACGATATCATGTTACTTGTTTGCCTCTTGTACAGTTCGCACAGGGCATTCCACCCACTAATGGTTTTCTCTGTTCCTTTTTCAGGTGAATCGTCATCTGTCTAACGACTGTCGCACGAATCACATTCATTGTCCATTTAAATATGTCGGCTGTGAACATGAAGTGAGTCCTTTGTACAGTTATGAAAAAAGTGCACAACAGTTACAGTATATTAAGTTTAGCAACTGCTTTTCAATAACTTTTATACCTGGGCTATGATTGAGGGCTTTACAACTGCCGCCTGACTTCCAAATTTAATGGACCAATAAGATTTTGGAGCAAAAACGTGCAAAATATTTTAGGTGCAGGAAAATGTGCAAACAGTGTCCGGCGCGGGAATGTAACCACAAGACAAATGGTCTCCCTCCTACTCGCGTGCTTTGTAAAATTCCTCTTTCTCTTCCCGTCCAGACACCTGGTAGGTTAGGAAGAAAGCGTGATTGCTCTCACTTGTTGGAGAACATTTTGACGGGTAAAAGCAGACACGAACTCTTGGTATTCGACCTAATTTTCATATACAAATCAATGACAAAACAACAGCATGCAAGAACATGCGCATGTGCACAGACATGTGTCGACACCAAGTAAAACCGAGTTGCATATTCGTAGGTGGTCTGAAATTCTAAATCTGGGATAGGGGTCTATTAAATTCGTTTCCTTCTGCCAAGGTTAGATAAAATACTAAAACCAAAGCCGAAGAATTGGACAACGTTCTGTTATAATTACAAAAATTTTAGTAAACAGAGTTTTGAGAGAAATTTGTTTCTATTTCTTTGCAGTGTCCTCAGCGCATTCTTGCGCAACACCTCGAAGACGACATGAAAAAGCACCTTGAGCTCGTGTCACAGCTCGCTATTGATCAGCGAAAAGAGATCAACGAGCTCCGTGAAATTGTGAAACATTGCAAACCTTTCGCCGACAGCAAGCTCTACTGGAAAATAGACAATTTCTGGGAGAAATTCGCAGAGGCAAAGCACAAGACCGGAGTTGAGCTTCACAGTCCGCCCTTCTACACAAGTCCGTACGGTTACAAATTCAAGGTTGTCATGTTTCCATACGGGAACGGAAGCGGTGAAGGTTCTCATCTATCGTTGTACATCCGTCTTCTCCCGGGCGAGTACGATACACTTTTAAAATGGCCTTTTGAGGGTGAGATCACTCTCTCGCTCTTGGACCAAAGCAGAGACCCCAGTAGGGGCCAACGGAACATCAGCCAATCATTTAGTCCGGATCCAAATTGGAAAAGCTTCCAGAGGCCCAATAAAAATGGCGCCACCCTCGGATTTGGTTACCCGCAATTTGTTTCGCACCGCGGGCTAGAATCAACGAACTATGTGAAAGACAACTGTTTGTTTATAAAAGCGACAATCGACTGCAAATATTCAGCCGATTTATAACAAAAAGTTTCAACTGCCGACACAAAATTCTTGCGGAAGCGCATTAGTCAGTCAGAAGGACGGATACCGGACTATGAGATAAATATATATCAACTTTTCATACCGTTCTTATCTTCTAACTAGGGATTCATTTCTACAATTTAGTTTCATGGCTCATAAACGAACTAAACTTTCTAGACAAATGCATCATTTTTAGGTTGCTTAGCAACTTAGCTGACAACACTGCGGGCGCGATCAATGTCCGCCCGGATTGGGAGAAAAATGAAAATTTGGAATATTGAAAAGAAAGACACTTGGGTTATAATGTAAAGCTTAAGTGATAGTGATGTTTCTTTGCAATTGCTGCACGCGTAAAAATGCTGTGAAGACAATTTCTTGTCTCCATGTTGGCGCTAACGAGGGCGACATTGGAGACAATTCATTGAAAAAACCTTCGACAATTCTCAAGGTTTACCGAGACGACAACTTTAGAAAATTGCTGTTATCTGTACACTTATAGAGAAAATATTAACGTGATTATCAATAACCACTGATTGGAACATGAACAAATTTTTGACTTTTCAAGAAGGATGTAGTTATTTTTATTCGGCACTTCGGAATATTTCATTCCAGAAAAATAACAGGCTTTTATATGGTATTGATATTTGAAAAGAATAATTTGATCAGATATATTTAATATCCAACTGTAATTTTCCTACAGCATAATGCTTTGTTGGCTTTTTCGCTTTGTCCAAATTGATTAACAGTTATGAATAAAAGTTATTTTAGGACTTTTAATGTCTACTTTGTTGAAGTTTGATTGGGTGACACTTATAATGGGGATTTTCTTTTAGGGGCAGCGTGGCTAAGCGGTAAGAGCGCTAAACTTGTACTCGGTAGTCCCGAGTTCAAATCCTCGGTCACGCTTGTAAATAGCCAGCTGGCTTGCCTCTGGTCAGTTGGGATTCTTAACCCCGTTAACTTCAATTTGAATTTTTTGTTTCAGGCACTTGCTCGGCCCCATTAGCATTGGTGTTATAAACACTGCCCAGGGTAAGTAACGGAGTATCGTTATTCGTAGTAGAATCTTTGTATTAGTTGAGAGTCATGCCCTCATTTCAAAATAAAAATAACAGAGGAGCATTAATTAACTGAACATTTGATTCTTGTTTTGCATATATTATAGTTATTTAACTTGGTTTACTGGTCGTTGCAAAATCTCACAGATGCTGGACAAACTCTATCTTCGGCCGCTAGGCTGGTTAAAGTCGTTTTCTTATATCGAAGATGGAGTCCAACTTTGGCTAATCCGATAGCTTTACTGAGCGATTCTACGATGGAACCCTCAGTTTACATCAACCTTTAAGCTTAGATATAGATTTTACGTTCTTTTTATAAACTAAAAGAGTAAAATCAATACAACCAAGAGCCCAAGGGCTCCGATACAAACACTTCCGTAATTATCATAATAATATTATATCCCATACTGAGCATAATAATGGCAAGAAGTATTTGCGCAAATATATACACTTGTCGCTTAAAATCAATGCCTTTTTTAAATAACAGGCTTCGTGATACTGCTATTTCTCTAAAATTAACTTTTAATGGTCTTTATCAAGAAAGAGTGCACAGTCAGAAGATTTTATGAGGCTTCTAAGTTTCACAACTCTACAGGCCAAAAGTTTGTAGATCTGAAATTCAAACTGCCTGGAACTGATTAACGAAACTGCTCGAAAAGAGCCCCATAGAGGATGTATACCTAACATCCTTTACCTTTCTTCATGGAAAATAAAAGAGGCAAAACACTGAAGATCCCCAAGAGGATTCTTCAATCCCGCAATGGCTATCCCAAATTTCGTGCAATCCCGTAATCCCGATGTTTTCTTTTTTGGCATCCTACTCACCGCGATACTTTCAATCCGGCCGTATCTCACCCCCATTTTGCTTAAAAAATCCTGAATCCCGAGATTCAAATACGGGAAATCCCGGATCCCGAAAAACCCATTGGGGACCCTTAAGGCAAGCCTCTCCTAAATCCCGATCCCCATTCCTTTTTCCCTTCCTCCCGATCCCCGACAGTCCCCGATCCCCTACCCCTTTCGACGCCAATTACGCAGGCTAAAGGGGGAATGCTCAAACGCACCAAGAGTAAACTACTGTTGGTAACACACATCAAACCATAAATAGGCTATTCACCTTGCGCTTTGCAAATTCACGAAAGAGCTTCATAGGACGGACCTGTGTAAAACCTAACACTTATAACACTTATCTTTATTTATTTTTCGTGCGTTTGACGCTTCGTGTTCAATGTTCTAACTACAAAACTTTAGAAGTAACACTTGAGGATTTCATCCTTAACCTTTTAAGTTTAAATCTTCCTGAAAGTATTTGGTGCTTCACAGATATAAGAACGAATGTGATAACAATAAATACTGCATAAGAATAAAATCAAATATAAACAATAGATATGCGAGGAAAGGCGTTCATGATCCACATTAATTGTGCAAATAGAAATCAGTAGTCAGGGGAAAAATTCAAGGTCTTACTGAGGCTCAATGTTGCTGCCGCTGCGAAGCTCTACCAAATGACATGAAACTTCCTTTGGGTAGGTAACTCAAGAAGTGAGCAACATTGGAAGACAGGATAGGCAGTACGTGCTGAGTCATGTGTTGAGTCCAGTCACTCAACACGTGACTAGAGATGTGTGACGTATTTGAGAGCGGGAAGAATTTTTTACAATTTGCTTCGTTCCCGGATGACTGGAATTTGACGACATTCCTTCCACCAAGAAACTCGCTCTAGGTTTCCGGGGTTCTGCATAATCGCTTCGTATAAGTTCTCGTGAGCCTGGGAAAAGCAACAAGTAATACTTTTAGCCTAAAGGCAATGATTGAAAAACAGCTCCGCCTGTTCGACGACGAGGTACAAAATGCTGTTTTTGCGACGTTAGTTTTGTTGGTTTGCTTTCTCTCTCTCTCTTTTTTAACTTTCTGTTTCATGGCAATTTTGTTGGTGCTGGCAAAAACACCTCTGCGTTGCGCACAACACTAATACAACAAAGTTATACTAAGTAGTTAAGTAGTTATACATTGTAACAGTGTTATAATTGTCGTTTCCAATCAGGGCCGGCCATTTGTTAAGAGTACGCTCAACGGCCTTCAACAGCCGAGGCAAAGGCAAAAAAGCAGACATACTCAGCGAGCGACAATGAATGTCACGTGTATTTAAAGCTGCAGCAATAACCATGCACAAATTTACGACCAAACATTCAGAGCTCTAGATCGTAATACGCGACAACTCGGAAATTACGGTCTGCAGCATATATTTTCCATTGACCGTTACACTTACAAAAAAGTTAAAATTAAAAAAACCTTTACTGATCCGACCACAGTTAGTCGGATATACTGTATAGCTGTAAAGTTAGCTTACCTTTCCATTACTATGACCGATCGGTGAATTAAGGACAAAATCAGGAGGAGCTAAAGCGTCTACTAGAGCTACTGCCTCGCCTTTCAACTAACAAACGAAAAAGAACCGAACATGATAACATTAAGATCATGAGATCTGCTCCTGCTACTCTTGCAAATGACATCGCATTGGGTGACATCACGTGGTAGAAAAGGGTAGGGGTACATTTACATTTTTCAGTCGCCCGATTTCGATTAATCGATAGTTTTAAGAAGGCGAGCAAAATAAGTCTTCCTTATAACTATAACTATGACCATAACTTTCAGTATGTTGTAACATTAAAACAAAGTAGTGATTAAATGGTTTTGTGGAACCCATTAGTCTGGGTGTAGGTTTTCTGGTGGGGATGCGATCGGTGCTTTACCCTCCTCCTTCTCCACTTCGTTCTTTCAGCCTTATTCTCATTCTCCTGATCGCAATTTTAGCTCTTCCTACTCATTCTCTGCTTTCAAAATCAACGATGAACACTATGCAAACGACGTACCGTTCAGAGCTTGCTCGGGCTAAGAAGCCATGTAGAATGTAATCTGGGAAACTAAAGTAACATTAAACGTACTCCTCTTCAGAAACCTTGGCCAGAGTAAAACAGCCTTTGACGCTGGGATTGCTGCCATCGCAGCATCGCTAGTTCAACTAATAATATTTCTTAAATGGCTGCAGCTTGACGTTGTATTGGGGAATGATTACTAAAAACCTACCTCGAAACAAAGTGACAGGATAGCTCCTCTCACAATCCTGGCATCATTCACTGACCTACAGAATCCACCTGCAGATAAACAGCTTTGCAATTAAAACCGAAAAGCTTACAAAGCCGGATTAGCTAGTTTTAATAGCGTGGGTTGCAGTGTTATATGAAAACGTGAATCCAATCTAGGCCAACAAGATATTTAGCAAACATTCCTGTAGCGGCGTCGGGGGCCCGTTCCTCGAAATTCCCGGTAACTTTTCGGGCCCGAAGACAAACTTTAAAATCAAAACCTGTTGAATAGTAGCACAGTTCCTAGCTCACAAACTGGTTAATTTGCTTCATCAGCTACATACATACATACATAAACGTTATTAAAGTGTCAAGGTATTTAGCTAAAAGCTAATTGTGGACACTAAACTGATAGTTTCTTTGTCTCATTTTCAAAATTAATGAAACTTTGATCTTGAATACAAACATGGCAAATTTAAAATAGCTTTTCAGGCCCAAAACGTTACCGGGACTTTCGAGAAACAGGCCCCAGCTCCGGTGGCGGTGAGATTCGTGACTAAGAAAACTAAAATAGCTCACAGATTCCGCAAGGCTTACTTTTTTATTGGCCAACTCTTACAGCGATCCCGTTGTAGGACGTGTTGGGGCGAACGCTTTGGTGGGTTCTGAGTTCAACAGCAACGAAGACGTTTCTTGAGATGGTTACCTTTTTGAAAAAAGTTTTTTGTGAGTTTTAAAAATCACGTGACGTACTAAAATCGCACGTAAAATGCGTTACAACAAAGAAAATTTTTACGAAAAAAACTAAGGCACACAGGGTGCCGTTACAATTCCACTAGCCCTGGTTATTGTACTGTAAGTTACAGACTTACGATCTAAATAAAAAAATACTACTTCGGTTTATTGTCCCTTTTGCAGTCGGAAAAATTGTAGGATGGTTAGCCGTGATAAATAAAATAGCTACATTTAAAATATTTAACACTAACAAAATTTGAAAAAACTTGTAAGGCCACCTGCTAGAACTCCCTGATCTTAGACACACACTGGTAGATATAGGTGCCGTTACAATATTAGTGGGTATAATGGGTTACCATCTGAGCCCCTGGTTTATTGTACTGAGACTGCCCGACGGTTAGAAGAGTGGATAATGCAGCTTAATACAAATACCAGGCCAAATGATGAAAGGGCCCTCTCAAGATATAAAAAAAAAGACTTTTAAGTATAGAGCGAATTAGTACGTAGATATGAACAAACATTTTAAAGATCATTTTTAGGGGACATCTTTTGATTCCCAAAGGTAGCCAAAATTCACAAAAGTTAAAATCCAACAAAATTTCCAAATTACTGGTTGCAAAATGCTATAAAACGAATACAGAAAGTTAACAACCACCTCAAACGACTTCTGTCAGTCACTCTGGGAGTGGAAGGGATATAGTGGAAAGAACCTAAATTCTCCTGATTATAGCACTCTTCAGTCAAACGTTGAGGTCTTGAGAATAAAGAAAATGATCACCATGGATAAAATTTGACGATTGTTAAATTCTCTCCACTATTTCTCATGGGAAACGCCAATATCAACAGGGTGGGGTTAATCTTGCAATGCAGAAGCGTCCCATTTGGGGGGAGGTGAGAGAGAAAGGGGCTCATTGCTTCCACAGTAGGGTTCTTTCCTAGGAAGGCCTGATACGTAAAGCAACAAGACTGGGTTTTATTCAGTCAGCAGTCACCACTTGTAATAAACTGACCTTGATATAGAGTAGTGAGATGTGTCTCCAATGACCACAGACCATACAAGGAACATAGTTTAAGAAGAACTGGTTTCAGGGCTTGGGGAGTCTCCTCTTCATCGAAAATTGCTTCTTTGAACCTCTGTAAAACTGTGCACTGAAATTAGAAAATTAGAAAAGCTATGGAATGGATACTTAGACTGCTACAAGAGCAAGATTGTTCTTTTTGTGCAAAGTAGATCTTGGTCAAAATTCTACTGCAACAGAGGGTTTTTTTTCCATGCCCTTGAAATGATAACAAGTTATATGGATTGTCCCACAGTTATCTTTTCCTTCCCATAGTGTGCTTGAAAAATGTGTTTGCAGATACTGGCTAAGGGGGTCTTTTGTTAATAGCTAAAATTTAGGCGATCAACGAGCTTATGCCTCAATACAACAATCTCCAGGTCAACTGTTTAGCTGCACAAGAATAACAGAGGAATCTGGTTTTGACACGAAAAGTGAGAGGGGGAGGGGTGGGGAATGCATTCAAAGGATTACCTCAATGTAAGCAAGTGCTAATGATCTGCAGTAAAACACCTGACTGTCATTCCTCGCAGTAAAAGGGTCCTGAAAAAGCACCAAAAGTATTTATTATCAACAGGTTGACAAAGACCATGCATAGGCAGCTGGCTTCAGTTATAGACATCACTGTTACTTTACAACTGCTTCAATTTTGCATTGGAGGAAAGTGTGACAAAGATTTGTGCCACTGCCTCAATAAATTAGAGGTAAGTCTGAAACAACCTTATATCAACCACTAATCCACATGGAAGTGTGACCCATCCCTCAGAGTACCTAATAATTTACAAACCCTACAACTATTTCAGTTTTAAAAACTTGTGTGATCCAATGTAATTCAGGAGTTCACAAAACAGGCCAGGTCATTGATATAGCCTTATCTGGACTTTTGAAAAATATTCCCCACATAACTTTCTTTTTCAGACCATGCAGGATTTGCTTTGAGATTTCATCTAAGCAACACTATTCAGAGCAGAAGGGTTCAAAAATCACCAGTACCTTTCCATTTCTCAACTGTTGTCTAAGCCTGGCAGCACTCTCTTTTAACAGATAGCACACAAGCCACTGGAAAGCTCCCACTAAAACTAAAGAGTAACAACAACATGGTCTAGTAAATTACTGCATCATTATAAATTCAGTAGGAATGGTTATCTAAACACGAAATCATACGATTTAGGCACTAAATGTTGTTTGGCTCTGTATCTAGTAACCACAGACCCGGCGAATGGTGTTTCCTTATTAGGTTGTTTGAGATGCTTGCTAAGGAATGTTTACCCAAGTCTCTGTTGAAGTTTAGAAGATACTACCACTGCTAGGATGCTAGTATCGCTCAGGCAACCAATACACACAGGAATATTAAACCCAACAACACTTTCATCAAAAGGTCACACCGTGAAATATCACTTTCTAACTTGGGTTTCCTGTGGTAAAAGACTTGTCATAGAGACCTTTCAAAGTAAAACGTGGTCTCAAAATTAGTAATTAAAAAGCCCTTGCACTGTTATGAAATACTTTCTTTTGAATTAGATCTGACACTGGTCAAACACATGTCCTATATATACTTTTTTTCTACACAGAGATAAAAGCAGCAATGTACTTACAGTCAGGGTCTCTGCATTCTTGCTCTGTCTTTGCATGAAATTTGTTTGACATGATTTGTTCGATGTTATCAAGAAAGTCCGCTGAATGAAGTGGACAGGATATTGTTGCTCCTGTTTGGGAAATAATAACAGAAACATTTCTGCCAGCTCTTGCATTACTACTACTAGACAGCTTGTGTTGAAATTGTTCCTTCTTTAACGATAAATTCCTTTTAATAAACTTATAACCATAAATCCCTTTTGTACAACACACTTAATATTATCGCCTAGGCAACTACCCAGCCACTGCAGTGGTTACACCATTTGAATACAGTGTATGTCAACCAAGTTAAGAGTTATAGGTATAACTTGCCAGCACTGTGGGAGATGGGGCTGAGATATTTCAAGTCATACCCAGGACAAGCTATTTGCAGGGAAAAAGCAGTAATCGCTTTGTCGGCTTTACAAGGTGTGTACTCTTTTATGGACAAAGAATTTTTCAAGGGCTTTCAATGACACAATTCTTAGTTTTTAAGACCTCAGTGCACATTAATTCAAACTTAAGGTATCAGACATTCATTTTTATTTAGTTTTACTATTTTCTACATCTGTTGCTACTATTCTGCCAGTAACATTTACTGTTAAATTACAAGCCACTTAAGAATACCATCTGAACTAACTCTGCTGCAGCGAAGAGAGGGGAAAAGGACAGAAAAGAATTCAAAATTAAGAAACACAACACTGACACAGAGCGCAGAGAATACCTTTTTCTTTGGCTTCTAAAAGAGACAGCAAATAGTTGCTGGTTTGCCCCAAAAGCATGTTGTTGTCTCCTTCATACGTGCAGTTTGGATCATTATCATCTCTTAATTCACCAAACCTATTAACTGTGGAAAAAAATGGAACTTTTACAGCATACAAAAAATCTTCCCTATTCTTCTAGCACTGTACAAAATTAATAACTTATTAAGAGAAACCATCAGCAATCATTCAAGTGTTCTATGGAATGTCAAAGTACAACATGAACACAAAGTTTTGTTCTCCAGCAATAATACAAATTCAATAAAACAACAACAACCACAAAAAAAACATATGATCAAAGTAAACGTCATAGAAAATAAACTTTTAATAAGGATAATTAACAGTATATTTTACTGTATTTAATCATTTTTGATAAGTAATGGTAAAATGTGTTACTAAAACAACAATAGTGTCTTACTTGCAAGGTAACCATGGCCTCCGCAAGCCTCTCGACATTCTTGAATAGCACTCTGGGCCATCCAACCTGCCAGAGGTTTGCTTGCTGATGACAGGGCATGGATTTCTCTTCCCAAAGCAGCCTGATGCATAGAAATAATAATAATAATATTTACAGTGTAAATTATTTTATCTTTTACAGTTAGGCCAGGTCAAGCCAATTACGCCAGGTCAAGCATGAAAAATGAATCCGTTACAGTCATCAAAACCATCCCTTATAAGTTGCAAAACTGAACGCTTTAAACTAAGCTTTTTTCCAGCGATGTGCCTTTATGCTCATGGCATGTATGGGAATTTAATGTATAACTTGATATATATTTCTAGTTTCTAGTTTTTTATCTAATTTATTTTCTTATATCTTCTCATAATAAATTGTAAGGCCCAGTCCATTTTGAACATGATGTAATAATTAATTAGTTAAAATTAATTTTTTTTTATTGATAATGGTAATTGAACTGAGTGCAGTGCAATTTGGTCTGAAATCATACGCGGGATTTCATAATCTTCGATTCGAAATCACAAGTATGATTTCAGACCAAAATTGCACGACACGAAGTTCAATTACCACTTTATTACTTCCATTTTGAAATCGCAGAATTTAGTCAGTACTAATATTTTATTGATCAAGTAGCCGGTTTGTTAAAAAGCCGAAACAAAAAGGCTTTTACATCTCATTTTGTATTCCAAACAGAAATGATACGATATAGAACAAAAATGGTGCGATTTAAAACAGAAATGATGCGATTTAGAACATGAATGACACGATTCGGAACAGATGCAATTTAGAGCAAAAAATGGTGCGATTTAGGAATAAATCACACCGCTGAGAGCCAATCAGATTGCACAGATAGCCAGTGATTTCAAAGTGGATGTAATAAATATCTATATCTTTGTAAAATAATTTTGCAATTCGCTTATTACTAAGCACGACGATTTTATTAATAAACCAGACTTATTATTATTATTAAATTCAAATCTGCATTCCGCATGCATAATGAACAGTGAATTTTTGGCTTCAATTTCTTGGTGACAGTGAACTAAATTCTTCGCCCCAATAATGGTTAAATTTATGGAAAAGAACCTTGACATTCATTACAGCGAACATATTTTGGCTCTTCATTATATTGAGGTTCTACTGTAGAAGGAAAAATCTTTGAATGGATAAAAATAAGCTCCGCAGACATTTTTTTCAAATTCAAGAAAACTGAGCTGTCACAATTTTCTCAACTACCTCGCATGTCAATTCATTGCTCATTGTGAATGCAGGAATGCAGAGATGAATCTGAAATCTACAACTAATGGCAGGCTCACCTTTCAAATAATAAATTTATTAAAGGAATCTTGGAGGGTACCTTTCCTTGACCTGGCTCAACTGTAGTTATTATTTATGGTTAATAAAATAACAATAACAATAATAAATTATTCATAAATTTATCATTTCTTACCTGAGCCTCACCTTTTTCTCCCATCATTGCGCCAATTTCCATTTCCACAAAGTTCAAAAAGAAAGTCCTTGCAAAGTAGGCCAGAGCATAAGTTGCTGCTAGCTTAGGAATAAGTCGCCATTGCTGATAAGAAAAGAAATAAAAATCTGGTACCATGAAAAGCGAAAAGGAGATATTTTTTTTTCAGTTACAGAAATTTAAGTTGAAGTTATATAAATATGCATAATCATAACTGCTGTAAACTGAATTGTTTGGGAAAGATCATTCCATCCATTTGAAGTTAAACAGTGTTACAAGTAGAGAAACTAGGACTTCAACTCAGGAATGTCCCAAAGGAGACCTTTCATGTGCTATACATCTGAAATATTTCCCGGTTGGGAGGGGAGGAATTAGATGCAATAGAGAATTTGTCTTGCAAATCAACCCTTTCAGTCCTGACCAGAATCTCATTAACCCTTTAAGACCCAATATCCACATACAAATTCTCCAAACAGATCTCAATACATTTCCTTTAAGAATTAGTTGAGAGAATTTGATAAAAGATCATGGAAATTTTTCTATGGCAATCATTTTATTAATTCTCATAACTCTATCTCTTGACAGTGTATGGGTATTGTTAGGAGAAAATTGTTGTTGGTCACTGTTGGAATTTAAAGGGTTAATTAATCTTGGAGTGTCACTGCTCAATTAAACACCATGGGAATAAAGAATACATCTACAATCACCAGTTAAAAGGCTTCTGAGACAAAATTGTACATTTGAATACGTAGTGCAGACTATGGAGAATATGCATGATGATGTATATTTTAGTACCCAAGGACTGGAACCTCATTTGATGCCAATTCCATACAGGCAGAGGTACTACTTAGCCATGCTGTACAGTACTGCTCAAAAGTAAGTTACCAGTCGCGTCTCATTTCCTGCGCAACAAGAATCGTCTCGCGCGGTACATGATTCTCATAACATACGAGGTGAACTGCATAGTGCGAGTAACATTGAAGAGGCAATTTTTGGTATAAATTATTGACAACATGTCCAGAGAGAAACAAACCTGCATTTGGTATTCCAAGACTGGAATCTCATCTTTTCCAGGTGGACCAAACTGCCTTCGTACAGCAGAGTACCTAAAAATAACAACAAATAAAACGTACATGTACATCTCCCTAATATGTTAATTGTCTGTACTGTAAGGCTACATTTATGCAAGAGGAAATTTTTCTGGCTTCATACCATTAAGGTTATTTGGTTTTTCAAGGATTTACACACATCAGTACTATTATTACAACAACATCATTCAGATAAAAAGTATTTGCTTCAGATTCCAGATTCAAAATCCTCACAAATGCAACCAATATTACAGCCAGGACATTTTTATTTCAGATTTCATGCAGCACAAATCTGGTACCAAATTTACTGAATTTGTGGCAAATCTGGCAACATCTTCTACAGTGTAAACTGTTTTTTTTTTGGTTAAATTACGGTGCATCCAAGCAATTATGGTGCATCCAAACAAGTTCTGTAACTTACAAATACATATCAAGAAAGAAAGAGATGAAAATGGTTAGACAGAGCATGACTGAAAAAGAAGGGTTTACTTAGTCAACATTTTGGCTTTGTGAAACTCAGTAGTTTAAACTGTTTCCCTGACACGTATTTGAAAATAGCCATCAAGTTGTCATCTTTGCTCTGTACAAAGAAAACTTTGTTTACAAAGGGCTCGAAATTAACTTTGGTTAGTAGATTTTACATTTGAAAAAATGAGCCTACTATCCCGGGTTAGTAAAAATTTATGTCATTGAAAATCTTACATCTGTTTCTCTTTTGCATAACATTGTGTTCTATCTTGATCAATTTATTGTTCTAAAAGATACCTCAACAGTCCATCCATTCATTAGTTTGCCCCAGTTTGTTATTTCAAGAACAGATTCTTGGATAATAGACTTTATAGTTTGGTTAGTAAAATTTATGCCCACTAAACTTTTTAATTTCGATTTTATGCTATGCCTCTGTGTGTAACTGACAAATTAATTACATTTTTATTGATTTAATTACATAGTTGCATTCATTGCTATATATATATATATATATATATATATATATATATATATATATATATATATATTGCTATACCTTATTGCAATGGGTATACAGGATCGCAGATTGACAACACTCATACTGGTAATCCCTACTCGTCCACCAGATAGTGCACCTAGGGAGGCACCAAATCTCTTGTTTGGGTCTTTGTAAGGTGTCACGTACTTTCCCGCTGGTGTGACATCAGCTGTCCTATTCAGTAAGTTCTCCCGTGGAATTCGAACATGGTTGAATGACACAAAACTGACAAAAGAAAAGAAATATGTTATTATACTCTTCAATCACTCCTAAACTTATCGGTCTCTATAATCCCCCTCAGACACACGGTCTGCTAATAACCACATTGTTATGGTAACAATGCAACTTGACTCTCCCCATAATAACACTACTGTAAAAAAAAGCAGTAGTGCGATTACTCCAGTTAAAACAAGAACAGGGTCTGAAATATATTTGAAACTCTCCCTTTCTTAATATACTGGCTGGGTGTCAAGTGATTATACTCATAATGCCCGACTAAGGAGGTTGCATCTTGTAAGACTGCCATCTTAATGGGGTGAATTAGATTTGTTTTCATGTATCTGTGGTGCTTTAAAGCTTTTTACAAAACTAGAAACTTTTGAAGAATGACTATTCCATCAGGTTTTCCTGTTGAACAACTGCATGGTTGTTTCAAAATTAAATTATTATACAGGATAGTGCTTTTGGAATCCGGGGCCGAGTTGTCCAAAGCTGCGTTAAGGTAACCCAGGGTTAGTGTGAGATTTAAATTTAGATTTGAAAGCTTAAAAAGCATTTCAGTTTTAATTCTCTTTGTCTACTGGTTGATGATTGGAAGCTCTAAAAATAACAGACAAAATTATCTGAGAAAATGCTTTTGAACACAAGAAAAAGAAACTCGGGTTAAATTTAACCCTGGGTTAAGTGATAATCGGCCTTCAAACAACTGGGCCCTGATTTGTATTTTTGCAACCTCCAAGGGAAAAGGAAATAAGGCTAAAATCATGTACTATGTTTTAGTGCTCTGGGAAGTAAGTATTGATTTCAATTAGAAGGGATTCGAGAAATCAGAACTGTACTGTGCCACATGCTAACCCATTATCCAGGCCATTCTGACCAAGTTTTTCTCCTAGATCTCCCACAGTCACACCAGGCATTGGTGAGAGATTGGCGGTGCTACGGACTTGAACCACAAAAGAGTGAAGACCATGACATTTTCCATCGTGGGTGTAAAGCTGAGCATACACAACAGCATGGGTGGCTGTGTTTCCCAGATTTCCAACCCAACATTTTGTTGCTTCGAAGTTGGGTGTATGTAAAACAAACTCCTGTCGACAAACAAAAACAAACAATTAAAAAATTAATGGATAACGCCCCCTCTGACCATTCTACACATTTGCTGAAGTGATGTAATTGGTTCTTTGATTTCTTAGTTTCTGAACTTTTTGAAAAAATCAAGAAACCTATTGCTCCTCCTCCCACCATCCCACCCTTGCCCCCTAAATATGTGAAGGAATAAGAATGTTTTTTTTTCTGTTTTGTGTGTCACATTTTGCATATGGCTGCATGAGTTTTGATACTTACTTGTGTTGAAGGGTCATAGGTTGCTGTGGTTTGAACTCCTTTGGTGTTACTTCCATGGGTTAATTCAGTCAGTGCAAAACAACCAAAGATCTGCAGGTCAATTTATTAAAAAACATATTTGTCAAAGATTATGTGACGTATTAAATAAATAATTAATAGATTACTACTATGAATGTACCTGTTGAGTAAAAAACTGCCTCTAAATACTATCAACATTGTAGGTCATGGTCAAAATGGTTACAACCTAGGTTGTTTCTAGCCCTAATTATTCATGGCTGCAATGATTTTAACATCAAAGACATGAACTATTTGTAGCTACTCTATTCAAGTTAAAATAAATGTTATGTATGTATTGTACCGTATGTATGTATGATCATGAATAGTAATTATTATAAGGGTTAGGAAACAAAGGAAAGTGAGATTTAACCTAGGCGTCAACAATTTTCACTATATTTCATTTTGATTTACAACATCAATTATAGTGAAAAGTTTAAATTATGAATACCTTTTGCCTTGCAGCTTTCTCCCCAAGGTCTCGGATGTGTTCATGTGTACTTGATGTTTTTATCAGACGACCAAACATCTACAAGGAGATAAGGAAATGATACAACTTACTGCAGAAAAAGAGGCCTGAAAGAAATGTTTCCACCTAGACAACAATGAAAATAGAGCTATCTGACAGCTGAAAGTTAGACTATTTTTGGAATGACAGTTAAAAGAAAAATTTGCCATCAAAAATTGTCATTCATTTTTCCATTTTAGCCATTCTCAAGTCATAGAAAATTCTAGGTAATATTTGCTTCTCCGAACAGATATTTTACAGAAAACAGTCGTTGGGTGCCCCTGAAAGGTGATTTCTTAACATGCTTAAAGGTTGATTGACAGGCTAGCCTGCATTGGAGGCATTTTCTTTGGGTGTAGAAATGTTTCCGCTTGCACGACCACCACATGGACCCATTGGTGAGTTGGAGAAATTCAAAAAGGGCTTGGGGGTGGGGAGAGGGAAGAGAAATACTGTATTTTTCTTCTTCCCTTCGCTCTCTCGCCTTCTTTTTCACCCTAACACCTACCAAATGGTTGCTATTTCTCCCGGGGGGATACTCCCTTGTGTAAGCTATATAGGTATGTGCCGCCCCATCGGGTAGGGTTTTTGTGCCGTTTTTGTCTGAAAACGGGTATACACTTTACCCATTGTGGTCATGAATCGGGTATGGTTTTTGGGGGAATTACGGGAGAGTATGAACGCATTTATCGTTTCAATACCAAATGAGTAAGAAAGAAAGAGAAATATGCAAATTCAAAATCGATTTAATGAATTTGTTTGTTTGCCCTCCAAGTAATGATAACATAATTTCTGCCTAAAGGCCAGGTCTGAAAATGGGTGTGGATATAAGCGGTCTGGTCTGAAAACGGGTGTGGAAAATTACATTTTTTGGTCTGAAATCAGGTCAGGATTTGGAGAACCACACCCCCACCAAGAATCCCCAGGAGTACCCACCCCCCCCCCCCTCCCCCTCCAGGCTATTCTACTCTCCCCAATCCAATAAATGATGGTAACTACAGGCTTGACCAATTTCTCACTCACCGTTCTGTTCAGTAAATATTTGGTAGACAAACTCCAATCAAAAGACCCTATCGCATCGGTGAATGCCTGAGCAAAGAAAGGATTAGCCATTACATCATCATCAGTCACAAAGTTGTACTCAGCCAGCTTGGTACATCTCTTCATAGTGAGTCTACGGCGTTCACCAAAGGACAGTTTGCTATCGTTTGCTCTATCAAAGAGTGGATCCTTTGCCAACGTGTTCCAGATATTATTTTTAAATTCAACGACATCCTCTCCACCCTCTACAAACACTTTCATCTCAAACCAGTCGAAAGACGCCTGCCTCCTGTAGCTGTCTAGAGGTCCCGAAGCAAAACCTTTTTTCATGTTTTCGATAGAAATATCTACTTGTTCCTGAGGTAATTTGCTGTTCAGAGCTAATTCAGACATTCCTGTCCACTAATATCTATAAAACAATGCCCGAGGTTTAACTGAACAGACACCTCTGTTCTTGTGTAGTGAGCATCAAAAGACTTTCATGTCACAAGATGCTTATGGCATGACCCGACACGAATTCTGGGAAGGTCGCTAAAGGTCGTCTTCAAAAAAAACCAAGAGGGAGGTAGAAAAGTGCAGTGAAAAAATTATCAGATATAAAAATATTTTACCTGGTCTTTTTAATATCAAGAAAGACAACGGATAAAATTTCATTTAATATTTCATTAAAATCATGAAAAGAAGGAACACACAAAAAATATTTATAGGAAACATCCAAATGTTTTTATTTTTCTCAGACCGTTGTACATGTCCCACACCCCCAAGGGTCACTAAAGGTCACGAAATTTTTTCGGAAGCATGAAAGGGACCTTCTAGGATCCATTTTTTTTTCTGAAAATAAAATTTATACCCATTGTCAAGAATTTTTTTGAGCAAAGTAGTGCAGATTAGATATACCTAACGAATATCTATCTTGTTCTCCGGGAAAAGAAAGGAAACTTTCCCTCCCCACCCCCACCCTAAACACTATTTTTGGACTGTTCTTGTGAACGCAAAATGGCGGACGAGTTACGTTTTGATGGTCGTGTAGTTCTCGTAACAGGTGCTGGCGGAGGTCTAGGAAGAGAGTATGCCCTTGCTTTCGCTTCAAAAGGTGCCTCTGTTGTGGTTAATGATCTTGGCGGTGATGCTAAAGGAGGAGGAAAGAACAGCGCTGCAGCCGATAAAGTTGTTGAAGAAATCCGTTCTCAAGGAGGCAGGGCAGTCGCTGATTACCACTCGGTAGAGGACGGCGAGAAGGTTGTCCAAACGGCTTTAGATGCATTCGGTCGAATTGACATCCTCATCAACAATGCTGGAATTCTAAGAGATCGGTCGTTCGGACGCATAAGCGATCTTGATTGGGATCTCGTGCATCGGGTTCATCTTCGTGGGGCGTTCAAGGTAACTCGAGCCGCTTGGCCCCATATGAGAAAACAGAAGTACGGCAAGATCATCATGACTTCCTCCACCTCTGGCGTCTTGGGAAATTTCGGTCAGGCAAATTACAGTGCAGCTAAACTCGGTCTCGTGGGACTTAGCAACACTTTATCCATAGAGGGTTCCAAGTACAATATCCATTGCAATTCTATTGTCCCATTGGCATCCTCTAGGCTGACCCAAGGTATTATACCCCCAGATGTGATGGATGTCGTAAAACCTGAATATGTAGCACCTTATGTCGTGTACCTCTGCCATGAAAGCTGTCCAGAGACTGGAGGGGTCTTCCAGCTCGCGGGTGGTTGGGCTGCGGAGTTGAGGTGGCATCAGGCTGCCGGGGTGGTGTTGTTTGGGAAAGGTGGTCAGGTGCCGACCCCAGAAATGGTGAGAGATAACTGGGATAAGGTAACGGATTGGTCAGGTCCCGCAAAAGAGTTTAGTAACAGTGGCAACTTTATGGCAGAGCTTCTTGGAAAGCTGCAAGAAGCCAAAGAAGCATCAGTGTTAGCAGAAAGTAAGGGAACCTCAAGCGTTGAAGAAAAGGTCCAGTTGGTGAAAGGAAAAGAGATACAGTTTACATACGGGTTCAAAGATGTGATCCTGTATGCACTGGGTGTAGGAGTGACAGTTCCAGACGATTCCCATCTAAAGTTTCTCTATGAAGGCCATGAAGACTTTAGCACTTTGCCAACATTTGGTGTAATTGCAGCCCAGGTAATATATACAACTGTCTGATCTTGTCAGTTTCAGTCATGTTTATCTCGCCCATAGAGAAGTGACCAGTTTAACATGTGGAAACAAGCTACTTTATTTTCTGGCTGAAAAATATGCCACAAAAAGGATTGAGAGATGGGGTAGAGAAAGGTCTCCACAAATTTTAGATGTCTTCTGTTCAGGCCCCAGTTGTTCAAAAGGTGGATAGCGCTATCCACTGGATAAATCTCTATCCAGTGGATAGTGCCATATTTATTGGTTTCCCTAATACTTATCCACTGGATAGTGATTTATCTGGCCCCAGTTGTTCAAAACGTGGATAACGCTATTCAGTGGATAAATGTTTATCCCGTGGATATTGTAGTCGGTTTTCCTAATACTTATCCGCTGGATAGTGATTTATCCGATGGATAGCGCTATCCAACGTTTGAACAACCGGGACCTGGTGGATAGCACTATCCAACTTTTGAACAACTGGCTCCAGAAGATTAGGCTGCATTCACCATTTTCTTATAGACCACAGTGCACCTTGTTTTCCCCCGAAAATGTTGCATAATCGTTGTTTCCCACTTCTCCAGGGTATTACAGTCATTCCAATAGAAATCAAAGACAATGGTTATGCAAAATTTTGGGCATAAACAAGGTGCATTATGGTCTATGTGAAAATGGTGAATTCTCCCTCATCAAAATGCTATAGGCAATGAAATCTATAGGTGAAAGAAAATCTGCAACTCTGCTTCGAAACCCTAGATGCATAATTTCTTTGCTAAGTAAGATACTCAATGTAAGTAGTGTAATATATGATTTATAAAATGGGCAGAGGTAAGATCAACCTTTTTTCCAGAGAGAGAGGCTTTAGTCAGCGGCATCTTTGTGATATGAATCTGGAGCTCATGATGGTTGTTGCAGATTAATTTTCATTTAATTTTATCAAGTTGGTGGATTGGTGCTGATGAGAATTAACCTAGGATCAACTGGGCTTTGATCAGAAAAATAGTCTCTAGTGTATTCAGTGTGCAGAAATATTGTTTATACTCAGCCCATTTTAAAGTTGTTTGTTGTTTCCATTTGGTTAACCTTTTTTATGTAGAAAAAAGCATCTGTATTAAAGAATTATTCCAAAAATAGATGTAACAAATGATGATCCCTACCAACTTACATTTGCTTTGAAAATGTACTTTGTTGTTTGTTAAAACTTATATACAGGTCACCTTGCTTTTCACAAATTATAGGTTTTGGCCTCCCTAAAACGTTCGTTAGAGACAGCCTTGCTGATCTTAGATATAAACGTCTAACTGTATCACTTTAATATATGCTTTGTTTGTTTCTCTTTATTTTCCAGAGTGCTACAGGATCTGTTACAGCAGCAGCACTGGAGGCAGCTGGACTTCCTTTTGACCCAACAAAGGTTTAAAAAGATATTTTTTAAGATTATGAGGGCCCTGATAAGAATTTCCCCATATGCTCTTTTTGCAAGCAACAAAATATGACAGTCATACTTGCTAATGTCATGAGTTCTTCTGAGAGCCTTTGCTAGAAGTGAAAAAAAAATCCAAGTGCATGTGCACCCATGCTCCATGGCATGTGCCTTCCCAGAAGGTACTTAGGCATGACACATACTGTCCTATTACACAAGACCATTTAATGCTGAAACCAGTGCTGCAGATAGCAAATCAGATTAGAGAATTTTGTTACTGTTATGAGTAAACTGTTAAAACTGCAGTCTGTACGTGTTATGACAAGTTTAAGCTATATTGTCTTCAAGACAATTATTTTTCTAATCCACCCCTGTATTCTCCTAACTTTCACAGCTTCTTCATGGGGAGCAGTATCTGGAACTGTTCAAACCTCTGCCAACAGCAGCCACCTTAACAAGCAGGGCAGAAGTTGCTGACATTCTGGATAAAGGGAAAGGAGCTCTGGTGCTCATCAACGTCACCACTAATGATGAAAAAGGAGAGGCTGTTTGCTTTAATCAGTTCTCATTCTATATTGGTGGTGCTGGAGGTTTTGGCGGGAAAAGGCGGTCAGAACATGCCAAGCCACTTGTTTCCATGCCCAGTCGTGCACCAGATGCTAGCATTAGAGAGAAGACAAGTTGTTGCCAAGCAGCATTTTATCGGCTTAGTGGAGATTACAACCCAATTCACATTGATCCTAATTTTGCACAGATGGGAGGTACAGTATTATTGCAGGTGTTTGGGTGACTTGTCTGTGAAAATATGATGTTTGTTTGTGTGTGTGTGGTTTTTTTTCATGATACATCTGCAAATAAAAAGAAATTTAGTGATGGTTTAGCATTGTTTGGGTTATCAGTAAATCAACAAAATACAAAGTTTGTACAGTCCATTTTGGATGGAAAAAGCAGGGATTTACCCAATGAGCAAAAGCTCTTCAATCTTCTTGGAATGATCTTGGAAGATCAACTGCTCTCAGGGTAGCAGGGATCCATCTCCTATGAATAATTTTGTCAGTGGGTGCATGAACTTTAATCTCACATTGTTTGACTGCATAATATAGTGTAGACCCTATTACCCTCTGATAAAGTGTAAGGTATCCATTCACAGAGCATAAAATTAATGATTGTCAACTTTCTTAAGCTGGAAACAGGAAAAATCAAGGAAGGGTTCCAGCAATTTTATCTGAGATTCTAGCTTAATTCTAATCAGTTGGAGGTGGAGAAATATTTTGTAAGCTTTTTTGCATCTGTCCAGTCCAGTCCTTCAACAATCTTGATGACTATAAATTATATTAGAAACGTTACAAAGCTATGACAAAATATGAAAGTTTCTTATTTTGAAATACTTGCTCCTGAAACCATGATTTGCTAGACTAGCACTAAAAATACAGTTATCCTTTGCTCTCCTTCAAACAGGTTTTTCATCTCCTATTCTGCATGGCCTTTGTTCATTTGGTTTTGGGGCTCGTCATGTTCTGAGGCAGTATGCGAACAATGACGTCACTAAATTCAAGGCCATCAAAACAAGGTTTTCAAAGCCTGTCTATCCTGGACAAACAATTCAGACAGATATGTGGAGGGAGGGTAACAGAATCTTTTTCCAGTGTAAAGTGGTAGAAAGTGGGCATTTGGTGTTGTCAGGAGGATATGTTGACTTGAAGGACATGGATGATGCCAAGACAACAATGCCAGTAAGTTCTTGTTAACAACATTTTAAGTGGTTTTGCTTCTTTTTGGCCAGAAAGTAAACTGAAAATGGCTTGACCACTAGTATGAAAAGGTGAAGTCTGCACAACACACAACAGGGTACTCTGGTGAGTTTTAGGTTGTTAACGAAGCCCTCTTAGGCGGGGTACATATGTCCTCATTCTGAGTTTTAAATATGGTTGTTTCATGATTTGAGGAGAAGGCCATTCCTCTGTCAGTGTTTAACCCATCTTCAAGTTCATCTTTGTCACCATTTCATCTAGAATTATGTCTCTGTTTCAAGGCCATATAACTTGTCGCAATTTTGCCCCAAGAATAATAGAATAAAAGAAAGGGCACAAGGGACAAGGGAAAAGTGTGCCTCGCACTTTGCGCTTGCACTCAACAACCTGCCTGAGTGCCCAATATTACCTGTTGCGCTAGCTACAAAAAGTGTTTGCTTGGCCAAATCTCTAGGAGCAAACATTTGGTGCATTTCTTATCACGTAATTATGCCTTTTCACACAACTGCCATGTGAACAATAGTTTCACATGTAGTTGCTAATATGTAATTCATGCAACAAAAAAATCTTGACTTGTTATATCTCACGGTGCTCGGCCAAAATAGTCAAAATAAAGCTAATGGTTTTTTATTCATGTTGTACAGCGTAGTGGAGCCGAAATGTGTGGAATTTTCCCAGTCTTTACTTGAGGTAATTTTGACATATTAATGGTTTGGATTATTGTCTTTTTGAAACAGGATGTGCATGCGTTAGTCTCCAGTTCAGGTAAATCAGGCCTCAAGAGTGAAGCTCTCTTCAAAGAGATTGGCAAACGCATCTCAGATCACCCTGAACTTGTTAAGAAAGTCAAGGGCATATTTGAGTGGAATATTACAAAGGGTGGAAAGACCGCTGGTCAGTGGACTGTGGACCTCAAAACTGGCTCTGGTTCCGTGACGGAAGGTCCATGCAAGCAAGGCAAGGCCGACTGCACCATAACTGTTGAGGATGATGATCTGGCTGCTATTGCCATGGGAAAAGCAAACCCTCAAGAGCTATTCATGAAGAGTAAGTTGAAAGTCAAAGGTAATATCATGCTCACTACAAAGTTGGGTCAACTTTTCAAGGACCAAGCCAAGTTGTAGTTGGGTAAACAGCCTGAATAGTGCTAATGTCAAACATTTCCGCTTCTGTTTCAATTTGTTACTACAGTTTTTGAGAGATTTAAATGTCGTGGAAGGAAACTTGTGATGTCGTTTTTTTCCAGTTTTATTATGAAAGTGCTACAATATCAAACCCTCTTAACATTAAGGGGACCAGAAAGATAAAATCGCCCGCGTATGAAGTGTGGTATCTTCGAGACAAGTAGAACTGTTATTAATAGAGAGATTACACCATGTAAGGAATCCAAGACAGTCTTGGATTGTGGATTCCACGCCGTGGATTCTGAATTCCAGGTACTGGATTTTGGATTGTTTGATAGGGGAACGTGGATTCCAGATTCCAGTAGTTAGTTGGACTTCGGATTCCTTGAGCTGTATTCTGGATTCCAGTGCCCAGGATTCTGGATTCCACAACTCAAATTTCCCGGATTACGGATTCTACAAGCAAACATTTCCCAGATTTCAGAGTACGGATTCTTTTACATGGGGCGGGAGAGTGTCTGTATTGTGGAGTTGTCTGTAGAGTTGACTACATTTGCTCATTAACTCAAATCTCTCCTCCACAGAAGCTAAAGGGGTTTTTGTCTTGCTGGGTAAGGTGGTAGACATTGGCAGATTGATCTTTCAGTTTTATCGGCTGCTCTGCGGAGGACAGAGTGATCACATACAGTTCCTTCAGTTTACAACAATAACCGACTCATCAGTTAGACTTTCTGCGACGTAACGTGTTAGTAACGTTCTAAGTAAAAGTCAGGGCTGCAAATAACGGACAACAGGTTGCCGGTCATGATGACCGGCCAAATATTTTTTAGCCCGGACAAACCCCGATTCTGGACGGTCAAATAATGAATACTAATAATTCTTTTTTGCCATATCCAGTTATGCTGGCAATAGATCGTTATTACTGCATTGACGTTCACATTTTTGACAGCAAATTAGTGAAAAATGCATTCGCACGTTGTAGAGTTCCTTTCCGCGGTTTTCGGGCGTTTTAATGTTACGTTCTACCTTGAGTATCATTGCATGGCGGTGTCTGAAGTCTCTAGAGGTAAAAAGTGAAGCGTAAATCCTTTTCAAACTCCCAAGGTTCAGGAAACGGAATACACATACAGTTCAGCAAACTTTAGAAATTACGAAAAAAAAAAAAAATTGGGTTATTTTACAAAATCTGCACAGGCTTGTTTTACGTTGATGTTCCGAAATGAACATCGGTGAAACTTGATCTTTTTCCTTGCCTGGCATGTGATCGAAAGTCACTTCTTCAAAGAAGAATCGTCACTGATATTTTCGGCAAAGAAGTTGATTTGCATTGGCGAGAAGTTTGTTCCACAAACAGCGTGTTGATGATCAGAAGTCCATAAATAAATTTGGGTCATCGCGCAACATTTTATCGCGAAGGGGTCAAATGTCAACAGAAATTTGCATAAAGTTGTTTACAAGAACGAGAATCTAGCGCCGCGATAGACGACGACCTTCCCTCTTGAGTAGTTTAAATTTTTATCAGACCATTCTGGAATCGAGTCTGCAAACGAGATTCATGTTCGACATAAAAGAAATCGATGCGCTAACATTTATTCCCGGAGAAACACAGGACGACCTGTTGAGAATTGCGATCGATTTGCCTGAATTCCTTCGAATTCCCAAAGAAGGTCACATTGCTGATTACAGCAAAGCCGAAAGTACAGTACGACTTGCAACGTTGCGTTACTTTCCAACTCAGTTTGTTATTCACTTTGCTGCGTTAGATTACGACATGACGACATGAAATTAATTTATTGCGGCGTTCTTTTTCTTAGAAGGGTTTAGTACAAAGCAGCAAAAAACGCCAAAGAAAAAGAAATCATTACAGCGTTATAGAGCATTAAGCGACAACTGTGTAAGTGTTTGTATCCAAAAATGACCGGTCAAAATGACCGGCAAGACCGGAGTTTGACCGGTCAAGTCCGCGATCAGGCCGGACATTGTCCGTTGACCGGCCGTTATTTGCAGCCCTGAAAGTTAACCCAGAAAATTACTAATAGGGGTTGAAAACTCCTGACGAGTTTCTACCCGACCTCAGCACTCTGATTTGTGATACAGACACAAACAGCGTAGCGCAAAGTGTCCGCATTACGAAAGAAAAGTGGTTGTATGAAGTTTGGTGTCTCTGAGATAATAAAGAGAGGCTAGACTGAACAAGTGCACTTACACAATCTTTCAATTGATCAGTCAAGAATTCTAAAACACGCGTCTTAACATCAAGAGAGTGACACTCTAGAATTAACAATATTCTAATCCGTATTCAAAAAAGAAAAAATTATAATATGAGGAGCCAGGTTTTATTTTTATAAACTACTTAAATACTGTAGAACATATAACGCAGTTAAGCTAGAAAACGAATTCTATAAATTTATGTAGTGATGTCTTTTTAGGTGGATTCATTAAATACTAAACGTTACTCTATTCAGATTTGCGTGTACTTGCATGACGATTTTTTTTACGAGGGGTCATTTTCAGCATCACGGACTATGCTGTCTTGGCGAATCCACCTGCAGACTGTAATCTGTGTTAAGCGGTGGAAAAAAGCGCAATCCACAGAGCACACAGAAACTAAAACAAAAAAAGCGCTTTGTCTCCGCTGGTTTTGTCAGCGTTTAACTCAGCTCTTCTCCTTCCAAAGCTAAGTGAGTGAATCAATCCTTTCTCTAGTTTCGCCTAAACTGACTTCCAAACTATTTCTCTAGAACGAATCATGGAAAATAACTGTGTCTTCGGTATTAAATATCCTGGCTAATATCCTCCAAGTTTTCGCGCTCAGGCAGGTTTTGGGGCGCGAGCACGAAGCTCTCTTTACCCTTCTCTCTCTTGTCTCGCGCTTTACGCCAGCGCCCCGAAACCCGTTCGGACGCTTTAGTGAGCTTGAGCAACAACGACGGCAACGAAAACGTCACTTAAAAGGTAAAGTCTCGCTGCTTCAAACTTCATGGCGCTTATTCCATTTCTTTCATTTCGTCAAGAGTTGGCAATTTTTTCTGGAGTTGACGAATTCTAAGAGACTGTATCGAAGTTCAAGCAAGAAAAAGAGAGCCGTTCTCTTGTGTTCGCGTCCTCCACAAAACGTGGAATTAGGCATTTTCACGTCGCAGTCTTGCAGTGACGGGAAAGAAATGTACAAAAAAGCGTGATGCACGTGCAGCGTTGTTGTTTTGCCAATCTATACCTTTTGCATTTTTGCCGTTGTCACTGATGTCGCCTTCGTTGCTAAAGTTCCCTAACCCGTTACATTTTACGGAGTGCCGGCTCCCCAGCGACCTCTATCTAAACATTATCCACGTTCTCCCGTCCCCCTTCCCACTTTCAGGGTCATAATTTTCCTTCTTGTAACCAACAAATGTTTCACTTCCATTATTGGCATGCTGCCTCTGGGAAGGGATGAGAGTAAAATATTTCTCCTTCACATCAGTTGTGTTATTGTTTCAAGAAGTTAAATGTTCTCAACTTGCATTTTTTTATGGATAAATCAGATAAAATCCCTTAAGAAGAAATGATGTCGAAGTCCTGGATTCCCTGCCGACGTTTTTTTTTTTCTCCACGAAATGAGTTCTTCGGTAAAAAAGGCTCAGATTCCGTCAGTCCCTTGACTAGTCTGCCACACAACCGTTTTTAGTGTCGTCACACAACGCTCCTCCCCACTAAAAAAGAGCGTTGCGTGACGACGCTAAAAAGGGCTGTGTCATGGCTGTGTAGCAGACTATCCCTTGACGTGAAAGAGATATAGATTATGAACCTGCATACTTAGAAGAGTTTTTCGTTACTTAGCATGGGCAGTTAAAACATCGTCCCTGTGCCCTCTGTAATACAATTTTTAAACAGCGGTTACAAACATTTTGAAAAGTCTTTTCGCCACATTATGTTAAGGTAGAATTCTGGTTAAGGTCACAGCCCAGCTTTTCAAGTTAGAAAGAAAAATTCGAGGCATCGAATCTGCCCTCTGACAGCAGGCTATTAATAAATACAATTTTTCCTCACTTATATTCAGTGTTGTTAATGTATTATTTACAACAGAAGAGAATTGCACCTGCTTTGTTTAATGGAAGCGTATTGTGTTCCGATTTTATCTGCCAATTGTAGTTGATGTGGTTAGCAACAAACATGGTTAAGAATTCACAAAAAAAACACACAAAAAAAACAGAAGTATTCTTAACTACCAGAATTTGAAATGACTTTTGCTGTTTGTTTATCAAGTTTGTTGCGGGTTTTTTTTCTTTGGCACTTCAGTTTATCCTTGGAAATTTTGCTTCCGATTAGACAATAGTATATCCATCGTTAGCTTCCATAACACACGCGAATTGTTCCGTTATATTTCCTCTTTTCTGAGTTCTTATGAACTAGACAGTTTGGCTTTTTTCCTTTTTATGCACTTGTATCCAAGTTTGCACTGTCTAGACTTTTTAAAAGTCGGGACATGTTTTGTCAAGGCTAATTTTTAACTCCAAAAGTTAAATTTGAACAGTTTGCTCTGGACTAAATGTGAAGGAGATTAGGGAGGTGAGGAATTTTGTCGACGAATCATGAACTCTGAACGCGCCTGGGAGCAGTATACGTTTTGGTTTTCGTATCATCTGAATCACGTCCATTTTCAGAGGAGAAATAATGCCCATCGAGATCCATGGCCACACTGCGATGAATGCACACATGCGCTTGATCGCACAAAATATTCAGACAGTACGGGAAGATTTGGTTTGAAATCGAAGTATACAAGGGACAGTAAGTCTAAGGTAGGGTTTATTTCACTCATTCTTACTCCGTTGTTTCTTTCTATTATTCCAGTTGTGAGAAGTGGGCGTTTATACTAGAAGGAATATGGTAAAATAATGTAGAACTGTAAGTTGAATTTTAGTTAAATAGAACTGTTGTCTGATCCCTTTATGCATTATATTCTGTATATTCTGTTCCAGGCATTTCGTTTTCTTTGCGGAACTGAAATCAAATCACCAAACCATAAATTCAATTAATCGATACACGATGCTCTTGCCTGTACCTATGTCATTAAAATTGCGATTGGTAGCGCACATGTCAATTTCGCCATTTATATTGCGCGCGAGAGAAAGCGGGAAGAGGTCTGAGAAGCATCGCACACGACAGAGGGTTGAAAAATCGCGCACTTCACTCTTTCGAGTCTCGACTCGAGAAAGGAACTTGAGACTCCTCCCTCATACGTTTGCAGTCGCGACAATCCTTAGGGACTACTCTTAGCCCACTTTCTAGGCTACCCACTTTCACGAATATCGAATGTCACGTCTTTTCGGAAAGAAAGAGAGAGAGAGAGGAGATGATACCCTTCATCATGGACTTTCACCGATGAAGGGCAGAGCCCGAAAAATCTGTCCTGTTTATTCGGTTTTTACAGTTGGTTTGTTTTCGGTTCCGTTTGTGTTTAGTTAACCTTTTTGCATTTTGTGTTGTGCTTTTCGCCAGTAGCCGAAGGAGGAGCGTTTGTTGGGGCGTATTTCTAATGCACCCATCGGCGTACGGGAAAAATTTTGTTGGGGGCGCTGAACATAATTTGCCCGAATGAAACTTGTTGGTCACAGATGCACAAGATGATTCTTTCGTGACGTCAAATTTTCTTCCCCATGCCGTGAGAGCACGGGCGTTCAAAATAGTGCAATTATTTTCGGTAAATCGAGTTGAACATTTCTAAAATACAAAACCATGAAGTGAGAGATAAAACGTACCCATTTGAGCTCTAAAAGAAGTATGAAGAACGATTACTTCGACACCCAAATAATGTCAATAATCCTTTGCATGTCATTCTGCATTGTCTTGTTTGCATACTTTCTTTCAATGTTAATAACGGCGACACTGCTAAGTCGGTCTTGTCCCATTGTGGATCTTAAAAATGTCTTGATGCGGCGAAGGGCGCTGAGAGACCTTTCAGCAGAGCACGAGGTTGCAGGAATTGTGGCCAGGATGGAGGTAACTTATATAGAACAGGTAAAATGTCATGGAGACCATTTTGATGCATGGTCTTAGCTTTATACCATCACGGCTGCGTTTTTTCTCTGGCATGGGTCCCCAAGTCGCAGTTTTCAAAGATTGACTTCTCACTTGATAGCATTTCACTATGCACACCATAGAAATTTGTTACAGTTTGGATGTTGTTGATGCTTGGAGAACGGCTGAATACGATTTCGCCCAATGCGCACAAAACCTCCTGGTCATTGCCCTCAAACCTTGATTGAAGTTCACTGACGACTCTGTCAATCACCCGCATGTGTAATAAACTGTGATACGAAAGTGGGATGAAAACAAATAAATCAAGATATTAAATAATAAAATTTTTTTTACTGTGTCTTTGCCAGAACGGTGCATCAGTTTTGCCCGAATAATACTACTTTTTTTTTCCGACAGGGGAGCTACAGCCCCCCCGCCCCGTACTCTGATGAATGCACCGAATTTTTTAATACCCCTTTATTTGGACTATTTGTATAACGACTTAGATTTCAGTGGGGAAATTTATCTGTCCTAACACTAGAACTTATTATGATAAATGTTTGACGTTCAAACGGAAGGCTACCTCTACGCTTGCAACAGTGGAGGTAAAAAAGTGCTGGAACTTCCCAGTGATATAAGTAAAACTAGCGACCTCCTCCCTCCCACCCCCGGCCAAACAATGAATTTTAAGCAAAATGGGAGGAAACGAGTCCTTTTTTGGGCGCAACATTGCAGAGAGAGGGGGATGAAGGGATGTACCCAATGATGTTAAAAAAAAAAAAAAATTGTCATTAGCATTAGGGGCAGAGTCCTATGTTACAATTACTTGGAAGGTTTTTTTAGTGTAGTTAACAGAGCAATGAATGGACTGTGCGGTGAGGTACGCTTAGCTTCGGCCACACTGCTATTTGATTCTGTCCGAAGTGGCCACCGTACATAGGACTTTCCAAAAAAATCATTGACAAACTGTAAGTTAAATCCAGTGTCCAATATATTAATTCCGCGTCCTTCTTTTACAATTAAACCAGGGTTCAAGCGGCTAAGTTCATTGGCACTTCGCCTCTAGAAAGTAACATTTCAACTCGAGCCAGCCTAAGCTATCAGGGAAGTTTCTGGGCCAATACCAAAAAGAAGATGAAATTAAATATATTTTAAAAGTAGCTTCACTTTACGACAGAGTAATTAAATGTGGCCTTCTTACTTTTATTTGTTTGAGGGAACTTGTCAAATATCGTAGCTTGTAACGGCAAACAATAAATGATTAAAGAGGGATCAAAATATTGATAAGGTATTGTACTGTAACACAACAGACTCTCCAAAGGAATAACTTTATTGTCTTTTGTGAAACAGCTACACAGACAACACACACACGCACAAGATGAAATTTTTGCCATATCTTTTAATGTGTTTATAGTTCGTCCATTCACCATCTTTTCGTGATCCATTTTTCTTCTTTTAGTTCCTCAGTAGCCGAGCGATTGGATTTCTTTTTTTTCTTGTATAGACCGGAAACGGCGCTTTTATAATCGTATTGTACACAAACGCCCGGTATTGAAAATTAAGCTCCTAAGAGAGTGTTTGGGAAAGCATAAACTTTCAAAAACGTACAGCATGAAATCGTGTTGGTTCTTCGGCTTCTTTGAATATTAAGATAGGGAGTTTAGCAAGTCGCATACTGGAAAGAAAATGTGAGAGAACTTTGCTGAACTGATTACACCTGCACGAGATTGCGTAACATAATCCCAGTCAAGAAGCCCGCAGACAAGGGTTTAAGGGCAGCTGGTTTTGTAGATTAGTTGCAATGTTTGCCAATCCTTTTCTTGCCCTCAATTTTACTGTGGTTGTTGACTTTTTTGCAAGTTAGCAAGTCAGCTTTTTTCTTCGTCTTGGTTAGCAAAACACTACGGAGACGAATCTTAAGTTTAAACGACCAGAAGTGATCAATTATTAACAACCGGCACACACTCACTTATGCTGTAAGAAGGTTACGAACTAGAGAAATCGTCTCCAATATTGAATTTCAAGTCCATTTTCTCAGCCATTCTTCACATTCTTTTGTTGCCTTTAATGTAACAGTGCATCTGGATGTTGTTCAATAGATTTCTTCATTTGTCTGTACATGTGACTTATATGTGAGTTAGCCAGGGTTCTCCAGTCTTCAGAAGGACTTCTTCTTTCGATGTGCCATTCCTTGACTAATGTCCATTGCTCTGGCAAGGGATGATTTGTCTGTAAGAGCGAGCTGACATTTACATTCGGTTGAGATGGTGTGCTTTTTCCTGACATGACGATTTGCGCCTTCTTTCTGCCTTCACAAGTAAACTACGTCGGTTGTCATGACGACAGAGAGAGAAGCAGGGTTTTGGTTACCGTGATCTAAGGCCGCCTATGGTTGGCTGATCGGGTTTTTCGGCTGGAAACGGCAAACAACGCGTGACTCGGTGAAACATAACATTTACCTTTCACTGGCTGTGAAGCTCAGTTAATCACGTCCAAAACCACACGATATTCGTCTCAATCCGCTAATTCTTTGATCTTGAATAATGGTCATTTGACGACATGGGGTGAAAGTATTTATTTTATCGTGTGAAAACTATTGCTGATAGTGTGGCGACAGGAGAGACTGCAGTCAAGGTGAGTTTTCCACGCACTTTTTTTAATAGCTTGTTTTGAAATTTTGGTACTATTACTAACCTGTTCGACTGAAATCACTGTATTCAATGTAAGGAAAGCTTATTAGTTTGGATCTCGACTGCAAAGACTTTAAGCCTGTCGCTGGAGTTCGCGTAATACCCTGCTAGCAGGGTAGAGTTCGCGTGTTCCGGTTTGGCAATTGCAGAAACTGAGAAAGGCTTCATTGAACTGCGAATTGCTTCTTCTTAAAACGTTCAATTATTTTTATCAGTAAGCGTTATCCATGACCATTTAATGATATCCAAATGCTATATACAATAATTATGAGTCACCGAGACCAGTTCACAAACAGACCTTTTCATCTGTACCTTACGTAAATGGAATCTCAAGCACGTAAGACATAACGATCTAATTTGTCGCAATAGTGACTGTACGTACTGTCTGACACAGTAAATTTTAGAGGAGTTTAAAACGGTGAACGTTGCTATAACATACTGTGCACTGAAGGTATTTTTTTTATCTGCAAATTAAAGTTGAGTGACATGTCTTCTATTAGAAATTCCACTTCAATTTAAAATTGAATTGTGATGACAAAAACAATAAACTGTATAGAATTCTCTGACTTTTCAGGCATTGTTTAAGGAGTTTTAATAAATCTGAGCGAGTCAAATTTAGGTCTTAAACAAAGTTTGCAGATGCAACCGACGGTTCAGAAGAAGGGATAAATAGTAAGGAAAAAGGTTTCCAGACACAGTCCATCCCTCCTGAGCTTTGACTCATTCCATAAAAATGGGATCAATTTATGTTTCACTTAGGGTGCTTTCCATTTGTCAGAACTGACTGGCCAGACCATTCCCATCGTAATGAGAATTTCACTATTGATCAAAACTATCCATCCAGATCAGTCAAATCCTAAACAGTGTGCACGAAGGAGATAGTTTTTCAGCAAAAACCCTCGGAAAAAGACGATTTCATAGCTAAAATGACTGGTCGGCAATGGTCCGGCTGGCCAGTTCTGACAAATGGAAAGCGCCCTTAGTTTATGTCAATCTCTTTGTCATTATTTTTCTGATAATTGTTGTGTTTTCTTTCTAGACCACCCCAATTCTACACCACGGCAATGGAACCCTTTGATAATGACAGTAACATGAGTGACAAGCATGTTGTATTGTGCCACCTAATTTGGAGAAGGTCTTAATAATAGATCATAACCTCTACATGCCTTGAAGAATTTTTCATCACTGCTATTTTCTTTATTTGAATCAGGCAGTGTTTAGGGAAGGAACTTTTACTGCATCAGCTGTAGTCATTTTTTGTATTTTTGTCAAGGCGCTTGTTGGGATACAATGGCCCATGATCATCACTTATTGTGGACGACAACGGGACAGAAAACTGCGTCAAAACAACATTTAGATCCTCAGTCACTTTATCATTTCTTCAGCAATGCAAATGCGGCAAGAGCTCGTCATGGAAGGCCCATTCAGCGCATTAAAAGTGCAGCTCCCAGGATTGGTGGAAGGGAACGTGATAGTATTGTTGGAAGTCATTTGGGAAGCTTTGCAAGTTTAAGGGATCCATCGCCGACACCAGCAACATCACGGCCATTATCATCAAGAAGTGGCATAAGTTCGTATAGCTCACGATCAGTACACAAAGCTAAACCAACTCAAAGCATGTCACCTTCTGCTTTGTATCGTGGACTTCATAAAGCAAGATGCAAATCTGCTCCACCAAGGCCAGCTGATTATTACCTGCCCCAGAGACCTAAAACTGCAAAACCTCATGGAGGATGTGCATCTGCATCTTCTAGGGTTGCTGCAAAACGTGCTTGGCAAAATAGGACGAGTTCTGCAAAAAGCCAGCACTCTCTTTTACCAAGAGAAGAAGTACTGGTGGAACGGCAGCGGGAGCGATGCAAATCAGCTCCACTTCCTTATGATTTTAGCTCTATTGATGTTGTGACATCTGTGCCTGAAGATGGGTCCGACATTCAACGACTGAAAGCTTTTACACGACCTTTGACGTGTATGCCAGATGTAGTTCAGAATGTCCTTTCACACAATGGATTAAGACACTGCTGCTCTGCGTATCAACCTAGACCTAAAACAGCTTCTAGTTCGGTAGGTCTCAAACTGCCTAAACCAGTGGCGGTGATGCTCAGTCTCCAGCAGGGTTTATTCCTGAAAATTATAGAAAAATGTCATTGTTAGTTTGGAGTTACAGTGTGGATCCTAAATTTTTGAAAGTGTTTGTCAATTAATATCCCCCCTCCATCCTCCTTATAAGCGAACATTGTGAATTTATTTTTTTACTTGGGCAGAAAATGTATGAATATAGGCCTAAGGGATAACATTTACAATCACTGTCCATGCTAAGGGAAATTTACTATAACTATTTTAATTTATAAAATAACTAAGATAGTACGCGCTTTCTGATTGGTTAAAAACCTATGGCTCATAATTGTGCCAGTAAACTCATAGAAAACTTAAAGTTATTTTATAAAAGCAATAGACCACACTTTCTATGATGACTATGGGTTTACCTGCACGATAACCCACTTGGGATGTTGGGAAAACAGTTGAAAAGCTTGTAAATCACTCCCCTCTCGTGATTGACAAGACTTTTTTCAAGTCCTCAGTGTCAGTTGTTAAGGACATAAAGAGTTTTTGCTGGGTTCAAACAGGTATTTTATGCCCACTTGCCTGATTGACCTGGACCAAGACAAGAAGTCTTCTAACTAAATCATAGAAAAGTAAAATAAAACATGCAACTACCCCACAACAGTAAAATTTGTGAGCTGCCTGACCAGTGTACATTAAGCTGGACCAGGTGTATTGGTTGTTAGTCAGGTGACTCACTGTGTATAGATATTTGGTTGGTAGCAGCTCAACTGCTGTACCTGAGGTGTAATTGTTAAATTGTAAGTAAATTGTGTAATTGAAAGTTCCTGCTTCAAAGGAAGATGGTGAAAGGCGACTATATTATTTACGCATGAAAGAGATATTTAATGCATGAAAAAAATATTCGACATATCTCTTTAGGGTATTAATAATGGTTTGGAATTTGATTAGAAACCTGTATAATTTTCATGGCTGTGGTTTATAATTTACCACACAGTCTGAAATACCTGCACTGGATGACCCTTTGCAATACATTGTATGTTTGATTTTAATTTGCCACGAGTTTTTAACTATGCTTCTTTCTTTTCCCTGAATTGACAGAGACAGCAGTTTTGGCCTGTGACAAGACCAGCAGTGGTAAGCTAAAATACTGCCACTGTTTTCTCAGTTAATTTCCCAAAGGAATGTCCAACAAGATAGTAAAGTACAGACATTCTGGTTAGATAAAATATTATTGTGTCATCAGGATTTGCTACATTTATTTTTATAGTTATCAAAAAAGACAATAATTTATTATATTGCTCTTCAAACCCTTTCAGAGGAAAGGAATACCAGTAAATTCAAAAATTAAAAAAAAAAAAATCAAAAGCTTTTATTAGAAAGAGCTACATACCTTGGATGTATTTTTTTTTCCACCAAAAATTGTTATTTTTTCTTTGAGATACTCTCCTTTTATTTGCGGCCATCTTTAACATTCTATCACAACAGCTAACATCAATGGTCTCCTTTGTACCCCTGTACATAACTCAAAGGATTTATTTTGTTCATTCCACAGTTCCACAGAGGAGATGTTCCAAAGTATCTTCATTTTGTGAAGCCAGCAGGTCTTTGGGTAAAAGGAGAAGAAATTCGTCGTAGTACATCTCCAGTTGATAATCTTGCCAGAACAGATGACCCCTTCGATGTTTCTGTAGGAGCAGATTTGCTGTTTAATGGAGATGATGACCTTGAAGGAACAGTTTTGTATGAGGAGCAGTTTTTAATTCCTGCCACTCCTTCTGAAGCATCTGTTTCAGAGAGAGAATGTTTTGAAAATCAAGAAGAAATGCCAGATTCAAAAGGTACTGATTAAAAATACTCTAGGGGGATAATTTTATTCATTAAATTTTGGTTTTAATGTACATAAGTAGTGTACTACAGGGGCAGTTCCAGAAAATTTAGAAAGGGGGCGACCATGACACTTGCCAGCTAGATATTATTAATTTATTTTACTGAGAATTCTTCAAAAATAATACAAGTCCACTCAGTCTACCCCTAAATCCACCCATGCGCTACCTTTCCTTAGTTTCTTGCTCTACCTTACCTGGCCAGACTGGGGAAAAATTAGAGTCATAGCCGCCTGCCTAAAATCCAGGGTAACCCCAGCCGTGGACGGGGTTGTCAAGGGATAAAAACATATGGGGAAGCCAGGATCAGAAGGTCTTGGACCCTGGCCTGGCCAGAACAGGGCCAAATTAAGGCCTTCCTGGAAGCTGGGGTGAGCTTGGCCAAGTGTGGATATTCTCTTGCATCGGGAATATATCCCAAGGCCTACCTATTGGGCCTGGATTTCAAGATTTTTGGCGAGGTTTTAAAATGAGAAAAAAATTAATATGGCCTTATGAAGCTTTTTCTTCTGGACTTGACCTTGTCTGAGTTGTTTTTTAAGCTTGGTAAAGTTTTGATTTGTTAACAACAAGGAGGAGACACAGGTACAAACATTTTAAACAATGCAGAAACAAAATAATGAAAATAATGAAAACAACCCAGCCATATTTGTCAGTTTACTATGAACCCTTTAAGCCCCAATATCCACATATAAACTCTCCATACTGATCTTCATACATTTCTTTAAAGAATTAGTTGAGAGAGTTTGATAACATATCAAAGCATTTTCTCTTTAGTGATCATTTTATTAACTCTCATAACCATTTCTCTTTGCAACATATGGATATTGTTAGGAGAAAATTGATGATGGTCACTATTGGGACTTAAATGGTTAAAAGTAAGAGAGTCCTAGCTAAAAAAAAATCATTGAATTAAAATTACCTGGTAGACAAAAATATTAAAATTATTTATAAGTTTGTTTCTGATTACTAGCAGATGTAGACGTCAAGGAACCAAGTGAAGCTGGGGAACCTGAAATGATGAGTCCAACAATCAATCTTGTTCATGAGTACTTAATAGGAGATGAGGAAGCTGAGATTGGTGACCCTGTGACATCTGATGCCACACCAGAACTAAAGACACAAGAATCTCAATCTGATGAGAAAACTGACCCTATTGATCAGGTATTTGATCAGTGGTTAACACTTTGGAAAGATGTATTATAATCATTATGTCCCAAGTTCATCTTTCATTCACCACTTAAAATTTACCATCTTTCTTTGTTAATTACATATATGCAGGATACATAGAGAAAGAGTTCCTGTATGAACTCAGTGTATGGCCTTGCTTTCCATGTGTCTCTCTGCTGCTCAGTTAGTTTACTGTCCCCTTAGTGTTTGGGTGGTGATTGGGTATGAAAGATTTGAGCTTCTTTTCTTTGTGTTGTTCTTATTATTAATCATGTGAATGTGCATTGTACAATTTTAACTTTAATAACTTAATTTTGCAATAATTGGTTTCTCAATCCGACCCAGATTGTGTTTTCTTTGTTTAGGGATTTGAAGTCATCATTACCAAAGTGGAACATTCACCAGTTCAAACTCCATCCCCTGATGTCACAGAACAAGAACCTGAAACAGGCATGCCAAACAATGAACTTGATGGTGATTTACAAATAGTTGTTCCTGACATTCCGCAGTGGGCAACTAAGGAAGAGGTAGCATCAGTGGAAGAAGAACAAAATAAAAATGTCCCTGAGGAACAAGAGATTATACCACAGCCTACCCAGGACCCTGGGGAGCCTGTGGAGCCTGTGGAACCTGTTAATGAGGTGGAAGATGGACCTCCTAAAAACGATGTTGAGGATAAGGACTGTGAAGTAGAAGAGACAAAACCACAAATGAATCAAGTTAAGTTTGCTGATTCTCTTATTCTCACAAGCTATAAACCACCACCGCTTAAAAAAGAAAAGAAAGAGCAGCCCAAGAAACCTGTTTCAATTTTAAAGCCTGCTGCAAGTAAAGTGGAGTCTCCATCAAATGAACCTGAGACACCTAAAGTCCCAGTGCTTTCCCCATTGAAGAAAGACTCACCTGTTCAGCGCAAGGTGCCAGATAAACCACTCAGGCTGGTAAAACCACTACCTGTTAAACCAGAAGGAGAGGTTAAAGAAAAGACGGTATCAACAGAAGAAGAGAAAGCTCTGGTGGAAGAAACAAAAGTTGTGGAAGAAAAGACTGAAGAACCACCTAAACTGGACCCTGAAGTGTAAGCTCTCCTTCATTTATATTAATTTAATAACTTAAAATGTTAATATTTACACTGTAAAAAAACTTGCCACAGGCCAAATTTCATTTTCATTTTTCCATGGCATGGCCCACTTGCATGTCATCTAGGAAACCTCACTTTTGCTTCGGATTCAAATAAAAATGCTTGACACTATGCTAGGATCACAAATTTAACAGAAAAAAAAATCAGTCCAAGTCTTCTTACATGACTGACCTCATAAGGGCTAGAGGTATGTAAAGCTTCTAGGATATTTTGTGACTGATAAATTAATAGGAATGAAGGTGCAATTTATCATGCATAAGATGTCATATGATTACCAAACAAAAGACCCCCCATTAGTTAGTTTCTGTGAGTTTGTTCTTCAGCTTACATGTACTCTTTTGCCTAACCAACTCAAGAGAGTTTTCGTGGTTAAATAAGTGCCACAATGAGTTTCTTAGCTCTTAAGCTTAAAATGAATTCAGTGTGAGTAATTTGGTTTTCATGACTTTTAAAGGAAATTGCTTTTTTGAGTCAGTATCTTACGTAAACTTTGTGTTTATTTTTGTTTTTATAGTTTACCCAAGCCAGAGTATATTAGAGCTCCTGGTGCATACAGGATGTATGATCCAAAGGTACGGATTACACACACACACACACAAAAATATGTTGCTATTTTACAAATGAAAGTCTAAGCTGTAGCTTTTGTTTAGTATCTTTATGTCTAAAGATAGGCTGCTGTTAGGGAAAAACAGGAAATATAAGTCGCAGGAAGAAAATAGAGCAAAACTGAGGAGGTAAAAAAGTTAGCTTTATTTGCTCCATGTTTTTCTCATGGAGTGGCGGGAATTTGTTGCCCTTTCTGAAAATATGAGGCAAGAAAATATTTTGGATCATTTAGAAAGTCATCATTAGCTCAGAAGTTTGTCAGAGAGGTAGATTTGCATTAATGTTAATTACTAGTACTACAGAACTATTATGCATTTTGGGCTGCGAAATTATTGGGTATAGGTAGTTAAGTCATCTTTTTGTCAGTGGGTTTAAAAACATGAGTACTTTTGGCATGGAAAGCAGTAACATTCAGAACATAACTTGAATTATTGTTTCCTGCTGGAACATTTTTTATTTGACTATAATCACCATTGCTTGAAGAAGGGAACTAGCTAACCTGACTTCTCCAGATGTTTGTAAATAATTTATCTTGTTATCAGCTAAACATCTACATTCTGCATGAATTATTGAACTGCTGACAGAATACCCTTTGACTTGCCAAAACTATCCATTTAGTTAAGATGGTCACAGCTTCTTCTCTTTTTTTTTCTTTTCAATGTGTGAAGTAGAAAATATTGATCTCTTTTCTATGACATTTTTCTTCTATACTCCAAAATCATGTTGTTTATTGTGGCCAAAAGTACTCAAACTGTGAGGTGAAGTTTTGAATTTGTTGCATTTTGTTGCTTAATGACAAAAATAAAAAGTTTTAGTCTCCACTGTTAATGAGTCATCGCACAAAAAGTAAGTTTGAAAAAATAAAATGATTAATGCTTTTCTAAGCACAAATAAGACGTATGATTACTCTAAAAAGTTTCTACTCCATAATTATCCTGCCACCTGCATGGAAAGTGATATTTGATGTCCTTCTCTTGACTAATGTTGATATTCTGGTAATGACCATGCATATTTTGGAGACTTAAGGCAGGTTTAAAAATATCAATCATCAAATTGCCTTCTGATTAACAAAGGTAAAAAATGCTTTCACTTTTTTTAACATTGCGGTATTTAATTCATTTACTCTTCTCTTTTAACCAATCATAATTCCACAGTCTATTTTTCTTTTAACTCATGCACACAACATGTTTACAATAATCAGACTGAAACTAACCCTTTTACTACCACAGTTAATGGTATAGTCATTTAAGGTGGTTCTAACTTTTGAGTCTTTGGATGAATTTCCATTTTGTTACAATTCAAAGGAATTCTCTTTAGTAGAATTTTCACATTGCACTCCTTCATCTCAGCATTTTACAGATCGAATTGTTTGGAAATTTTGGTCAACGCTAAGATTAAGGGGGTTAATTCTCGGTGTTATTCTTTGAACTACAATGCATCATAGCACTCAATGAATTGAAACATACCTATTTTTCCTAAAGGACCTTCTAGAGTATCATTTGGAACAAAAAAGAGAGTCCAAGCCTGTTAAGAAGTCCCTCACTAATCCTACAGTTATGCCTCAGTTCAGACCATCTCCTGAGAGCACTGAAGTCATGACAACCATCTTGGACGAACAGAAGGTAAGTACAAAGGGTAGTTAGTTACCATAAAGTTCTGCTTATATGCCCCTCCCCCCCAAGTTGTAGGCCCATTTATATGTACCTGCATCTAAACCAAAAATAATCCCGTCATAAGCCCCCCCCCCCAGATATATACATTATAAGTGCCCCTCTAGCTTGTATTGAAATGAATTTGATTTTTACAACATTTTGAAGCTTAAAAAGTGGGTAAAAGCCCTCCTTATGAAGTTGTTTTTAGTAGTCCACCAAAATATAAAACAAGAAAAAGAAAGGAAATGTTACAAAAAGGCATGGCATCATGCCATGTTGAGGTAGGTCTGTTAATTTTATAGATGTATTTTTGTCTGTTTTCTCTAGCGGAAGAGAGAGGGCATGAAGCCATGGTTGCAAGGGAGATTGGCACTTTCTAAACAAACTAGTCGCTTTGAGCTTCCCATGGATGTTAGATTACTTGAAGGTACATGTTGTTGTACATACATCTATGTAATTTGTACTAAAAGTTAATTTGATATAATGTGTAAAAATTAATAATAATCATGTTGGACACAAAATATTAAAACAGCACCTTAGAAAAACAAATCATTAATTGGTCCCACTATCAAGGATGGTTAATGAAGAGGAGTCCACAGCCTTCAAAAAAATCTTCTGTCCTGTGGGCCTCGCTTTCTTCCTTAAAGTAAGGGGCCCCTTCCCTAGCTATATTCACCACTTCAATAGGTGATTTTGTATTCTTTGACAATTGTGATCAAAATCTGATTTCTTCGTTTTTTTCTTTCCTGTAAAGCTATGACACCAATGGATTACTTAACCAAGTACTGCATTATCAGGTCAGGAGTGCAGATATCATTTGAGGTTCTTGTTCAATTTAATGGTGTAAAAACGTCTTCATTTATAAGACATAAAATAACTTAACTTCCTCTTCTTGACAATTTCAGCACAAGAAGGAAAGCACTTTACAAGCACATATTTCTGAAGGTGGATAAAGACAGAGATAATTTAATAACCTTCAGGGTATGTGTCTATGTATATATTGGTAATGGAACTGAGTGGACTGCAATGTGGTCTGAAATCATACGCGTGATTTCAAAATTGCACAAGCATGCACCACGAATACGATTTGAAATCACTAGTATGATTTCAGACCAAAATTGCAAGACATAAAGTTCAATTACCACTTTATTTACAGCCATTTTGAAATCGCAGAATTCAGTCAGTACCGATATTTTATTGATCAAGAAGGTGGTTAGTTGAAAACTGGAAACAAAAAGGCCTTTACATCTCATTTTGTATTCGAAACAGAAATGACGTGATATAGAGCAAAAATAAAGCGATTCAGAACAGATGTGATTTAGAGCTTAAAAAAGTGTGATTTGTGAATAAATCACACTGCTGAGAGCCAATCAGATTGCAGAGATCACCAGTGATCTCAAAATGGATATAATAAGCTTATACGTCAACCCATTTAGTATCTTTGGTGTTGTTCGGATTATTACAATGTTGCTGACCCAACAAATAAATTTTTTCCCAAAAAATCACAATGATGATGAATACTGAGAAGTGATTGTGAATTTACTCATGCTGTTCTTTGTGCAACGTTTTGTCAAAGGAAATGGGTAGAGGCTTGAAGGAAATTCATGTAGACTCCATAACTACAGAACAAGTCAAGAAACTTATAGAGGTAACAAGCATTAACTTTATGAATGGACTTACTTTAATATTATTACTTTTGTTTCTGCTCACGTTCAACTTAATTATTGGGTATTAGTGATCACTTTGCCTCATCCTGTTACAGATGGTTGAAGGAAATGAGAAGTCTACTTTTAATTTGGCACAGTTCTCAGCAATTGCTGCATTTTCAGAAAGGTTACTCTTCTCAGAAACACAGTGAGTGAAATAATTTTGTGGTAGATCTTTTTATTACCATTTTAGTGTTAATGACCTACACTTAGAACTTCTAAGGGAAACAAAATCCGGGGGGGGGGGGGTTACTGCCATATATGGACTATATAGGTATGTGCCACTGTGAAGGGTACGGTTTTCAAGCAGTTTACTCTAGGATAGGGTATATAAATCAGAGTGTTTGGGTCTAGAACAGGGTATCATTTTTCAGGAAACTGATCAGTTTGTTGAAGACTTTATCTAGACTAGGGATTGTGGTATAAGGTTTTGTTTTGGCTAGACTGTGCTAGTGACCTTAGTAGTTTCTGGAAAACAACTACTCTAGGATAGGGGGGATTTGGGGAGTTTACTCTAGTATAGGGTAGCAAAATTCAGCTGAACTAGCTCTGGTATAGGTTAAGGGTTCCAGGGTCCCAGCGGCACATCCCCACCCAGAAATTCCTAAAGTAACCCCCCCCCGGAACAAAATATAGTTTGTGTGGGAGGAAGGGAAGTTCAGTTAAGCAAGTTTGACTAACTGCATCCGAACAAGCAATTGAATGTGTATCAATTTCCTTTTAGAATCACAGAAAAGAAGAGCATATATAGCTCAAAGGAAATTATAGAGGAAGCAGACTTCTGTGGCCTTAAATCTAAGCTGAGTGGATTCCCTGTAAGTAGGAATTGATAGCTTTGAATTGTGTGCTTGTGTGTAAAAGTTTTTGAAATATTCACAAAAATGAAGAAAAATATATAAAAATTAAGCCTTGATAATTAAAAATATATTAAAATTGTAATAGTGATAAATTATAATGATAATAATAAATTTTATAATAATAATAAAGTAAATAATAATTTTGATATTAATAAAACAAAGATCTATTTATAGGAGATGCAAACTACTTGAATGCATTCTAGATATAATATTGGTGTTATAATCCAGATAAAATTGAATTGAAGTTGTTTCCCCCTTTTTACCTACAAGTGGTGATTTTATAAACTGTTTTGCTGATTTGTAATATGTTTATTTCATATTTTAATTTTTTCAGGTAAATCCGACAGTCAGGAAGATTTTAGAAGTTTTGTAGCGAAACTGTCAATAATTAACTATTTTCTTACAAATATATATTAAAATTTGTAGATTTGGAAATGCACTGTATTTTATTTATAAAATTATTTAATATATAGTATTTAAAGTCTATATTAATCACAGATTTGGGAAATTTGGTTTTTTACTATCTTATGCAATTTGCAGGGAATGTAGGAGTCAAGATACTATTAATTTGTATCAGTTGTCAAGTATAATTTTTTAACATTAATTAAATGTAAACAATTACGTTTAATTATTGAGGACCATGATTGCAGGTATCCTGGAAAAGCAAATATTAGGGTCGGAACAAAATAATGGTAAAAATATAACAAGACTCACCAAGATGTTGGAGACCTGTTTGGATCATCCAAGAGCCCAGAGTTACTTGTTTAAACACCTAGATGGAAAAATCAAGACTTTGACTCATGACCAATGTTTTTGAGACTTTGAGATTTGATCAAGAGTTTTTAGAGAGCTGTGATTTCTCAGATTTCCCACCCCTAAAATCCTAGTGGAGGAACTGTGCTGAGTTGAGCTAGATACTGTATTGAGTTGGAAGATGCATTAAGGTTGTAGGACTAGAAAACAGATATGCTAGAAGGGTGAGGGGCAGTGTATTTCACTTCCTCTGGTCTCCAGTGTCTCACAGTATTGTGATGGTTGTTACGTGACACACTAAAAAAAACTGTAAACAAAAGTAAATGACACATTTTCATACAGCAGTCACCGATTACTTAGATTATTTATTCCTCGTTAGGTATTATAGGCTGGCCTCTACATGACAACAATCACTGAGATTGACTTTTGTTTTCTCTAAGTCTCTTCTCCATAGATGTATGTTCACTAGTATCAATGAAAATAATTGTGAGTTGACCAATCATAGGGACCTGGAAATAAAGAAATTAAGCCAGATTTTAAACATTAAATTGTCAGTCCTTTGATCTGCAAGCATTCCTAAATGGGAAAGATACATGTTTAGACTTTAAGCCAGATGAATGCTGGCTGACCCAATGAGGAGCACTAAAGTTTGTACACTTATCAAATGAAGGGTTACCTACTTACTTAAAATATATGAAGCTGTAAACGTTGTTATGAAGGGGTTAATAATTTTTTATTTTGTACATAAAATTTACTAGGTAATCAAAGAAAATAAAGAAAGTAGAATTATTTACTTAGTCATTGGTTTGATTGCAGCATCTTTTACAAAAATGGCTGACTAACAGATCTCGAACGTGCATAACTAAAACAGGAATTAGAGTATTGCAACTCCAGTCTGTTTTTTTCCCTCTGGTTTGTCTTTTTGATTTGAGCGCTCTCATGATAATGAAAACTTTTTGGCAAATACAGGTTGTGTGATATGAATAGTACGCATACACTGCAATGTTTGTCAAGCATGTTACTGAAAACACAAGTTTGCAAAATTTTTGCCTGCTGTCATTGCCAGTTTACCATCGTGTCATCTCCATCATTGCCACTTAAGCTATTGGTATCAACCCGAGATATCCATGGCCTCCCACTCCCCAAATTTAATTTAAAAATTATTAGAGATCAGATTACCTGGAATTCCTAAAGGCAATTTCCAAAATGCCCCAAGCCTCTATTTCAAAACGAGGCAAAGTGCAAAGCCTCTGTTGTGGAAATCGGGGTTGTCACTAAGATTTCAAGTTGCCGGGTAAATACAACAAGTAGGCGGGGAATCAAACGGCTAGGGGTTTCTTTTGGTTCTATTTTTCTTCTATTTTCCAATAAAAGTAGCCAGGGGCCACTCTTTTAGCAGCCGGGGAAAATTCGCGGCCCCCGGCTCTTAATGACAACCCTGGGAAATGATTTTATTTATTAACATATAGTCTGAGAAATCAGCCGACATTTTGCAATGCCACCACTGGTTTTCCAGTAAAATGATGTCTAAGAAATGCGTGCAGAAATTCCACACTGATAAAGTGTCACTACCCAGATTTTTGTGTCACGAGGGAAATTTTCCTGACCAAATCCAAAGCACTATCCAGATCTGGGTAGTGACACGTGGTCAGTAAAGAATTTCTGTGCTCGTTCCTCAGACATTTTGTGGTAAAACAGTTGGTAGTGTTGCAAAATGTTGGCTTTCTTAGGCAAATCAACATGCAAATAAACTCATTTTCACAAGAAAGGTTTGCACTTGGTCTCATTTTGAAAGGGAGGGTTTTTTTAACCTCAGATACATTGGCCTGTTATTTATAAATAACTAAATTTCAGTAGACAAAATAGTGTTGCTTTCTTCAGCTGAGAATACCATTTCTAATTGTTTAAACTGTTGTTAGGTAAGGTTAAGTAATTTTTAAACCAATCAACCTTCAGTAAGTATTAGCTTTATCCCATATTCGTCACATGTCTGATAAAATATTTAATATCTTTGTCACTAGGTAACATTTTCACATGTTTTGAGGACTGTTTAAACCTTGTGTGTTTATCAACGGCAATGATTTTATTGAATTTTGTATTTTTGCCTGAAAACCTGTGGGATACAATAATGACAACAACACCACTCTTGCCATGGAAACAATTGCTGTTTTGCCTCCAGTCACTCAGTGACAGTTCTATTAATATCATAACCACCAAAACCACCATCATCATCACCATTGTTATCCTTCTCCTCCTCCTCCTCCTCCTCATCATCATCATTGTCGTCATTGTCATCATCACCATCATCATCACCATTGTTGTCCTTCTCCTCCTCCTCCTCCTCATCATCATCATCATCGTCGTCATTGTCATCATCACCATCATCATCATCATCATCGTTGTCCTCCTCCTCCTCCTCCTCATCAACATCATCATCATCATCATCATCGCTGCCATCATCATTATCACCATCATCATTCACGACCATCATGACTGCTTGACTTCTCACTTATTACCAAAGCACCGAGGGCCCATGAAACAGTCAGCCCAGGAGTTAATTAACTACTTTCACCCCATAATATTAGTTACTGGATCTTTTTAACTATCAAGTCTTCCACACTACTTGACAAAACATTCGTCTTCGATCTCTGATGCACTGGACTTCTTGACTTGTTGAAGAGCATATTCGATATGGTTTCCCTATAAATATGCCACGCTATGCCAATAAACACAATGTTAAAAGCCGTACAAATCAAGAGAAGCCACGACAAACGAATTTGCCAGTCGTCAGTCCGCCAAAGTTCATTAACACTCTCCTTTAGTCCATTAATTTTCTCGGTTGCATTCGAAAAAATGTGCATAGGATCAAGCCAAATGCTCCAGGAACTTAACCAAAGTTCAAGATGACGTAGCTGTTCCATTACTCTGAGGAAAACCGAAGAAGAAACACAAGCAATAACTGTTATCCTTATGGTGCCATGTTTGTTTTTGTCAGTCGTCCCAGACCTCCTCCAAAGAGGCTTCCATGATCCCTAGGTAGATTGTTCCCCGGGGCACGGCACCCGGGCCTATCCACTTAGATCCACGGACGTTTGTTCATTTCTTTCTGCCTTTCATTGACAGGCTTGCTGGCTGGACGATCTTCTTTGAACAGGCTTCTGAATTGATTCTATGCGAAAAGCCACAAAGTACCACAAAAAGGCCAGCTGTCTCGTGGTGAATTTTTTGCTAGTGTACTGTTCATCTTTAAGGATGATCGAAGTAGATACGGATGTCCAGAAAAAGAATAGCTAACATTTTAAAAGTCAAGAGGAATAATAAGCAAATAAATATAAAATATAGGAAGAAAGAGACTTCCGGTTTTTCAATTCTCTCCTGATGAGAGGTACTAACTTCTTCCGGCTGGTTTGCCCCACTTGCAGCTCGCACTTCCGAAAAAGTATTTTTGTTTTGGCGTATTTTAAAAATAACAATATCTATTACCTTTTCAGAACACTAAAAAAATAATAACCATATTTAGTGTGATCTCGATGCTCATTTGACATGTACACCGGAAGTCATGTTTAGCGATAGATTATGATTGGTTTTACATGTCAAACATACATCGTCCCTACATCAGCCCGCAAGAATATATTGTTCCCTGGCTTTCTCTTGGTCACAGCTTTCTACCAAAAGCTCCATGAAAAGAAAAATATTGTCAACAGCAGCAAAGCCGGTGAGAAAATATCAATGTTTCGATGTCACCAGGCAGTCACCCGGGCAGCATTTTCCGGGGTCACTTTAATCATGCGCCTGCGACTTCCGACAGTGGGTTGGGTCGTTCAGCAAAGCGCCAAAAACTTACCATCCGCGCCGTATAGGGCGATTTGTGATATTTCGATCGTGAATACAAAATTCTTGAATGAAGATGACGTTCATATGATTTTTCTATCGTTATTTCTTTGTAGTTGATCGCTCAGCTGTAACAGGAAGGTTTTCTCTCTTCCTCTGAGTGCGTGACGGTGTTGTTCAGTTGCCGTCATGGAGAGCGAGCTCCAGGCCAGAGATCGCATTGGAGTGCAAGATTTTGTCCTTCTCGAGGACTTCCAGAGCGAGGATGCGTTTCTGGAAAACCTAAAGAAACGTTACAATTCTGGGTTGATTTATGTGAGTACTAGGAATACTTAAAGTTTGTTCAAATTTCGATTCGTCAAACGGCAGTGCACACAGGGTAGTGTCACTTTCAAGCAATTAAGCTTAACTTGTAAAGCACGAGTGTAGTTAACTTATTTCTTTTAGCTACTCAAAGTTATCAAGGCTTTTATAGTAATGGTTTCTCTTTTAGCGATCCTGTTGTTGGTCTATTTTGGCTAAGTATTTATTAAAAAAATTCCATGTCAGTTAATTCGCTTAAAGTAAACAACCAATTTTTTGTAAGGCTATAACATGTAAATTGTTATTCTTTTGTCATACCGCATTAAACATGTTTATTCGAATTCCTTTACCTATCCTTCTTTTTCAACAGACTTACATAGGAACTGTAGTAGTGTCTGTGAATCCATATAAGAACTTGCCAATTTATAGCCAGGATGTCATAGAGAAATACAGAGGGGAAAATTTGTATGAGCTGCCTCCACACATGTAAGTTTATGTGTCCTCGATTTTTATTATGCTCTAAGTTTGTGAAAATTTGACAAAAAAATTCGATTCTTGTTAAGAGGCAATAACAAATCATAATATAATATGATAACTTTTAATATTATAAAATTTATAATAAAATGGTATTATAGACGTCACTGGTTTGTAAAATGATTTTTAGTCAGAAGATTTCAACTTAATATAAGAAGCAGTAATGTCAGATTTACATTCTTTTGTAAATTTGTGGTGCTTATTAAGAAAGTAATTATTATGAAGTTGCTACAGGCTAGATTCTTTAATTGCCAATAATGTGAAGCCCAGTATAATTAACGTTTGAAAAATTTAAAATATTCAGTGCCCCTATAATAGAAAGCAGCTGCCCTGGGTGTAAACCATAGAACAAAAAAAATCTGTAAACATCTTGTGGGCTTTTTACTCAATACCAGTATGTTTTTATTATTATTTTACAAGTAGGCACCTGTTTTCTTAAGCTATTGATAGGGCTTTTTAAAGGTGTCAAATTAAGATGGAATCCATCAGGAAATTGAGTAAGAAAAATTTCAGTTTTCAATGGACAAAAACATTGTACCTGAATAATTTAAACAACATTGTATTCTTTTTTACACTATTCAAGGCCTAGTTATCTGTAATAACACCAAAGACTATTTCTCATGGGAGCCTGAGAAAATAGATGTCAAATTTCACAAGAATAGTGAAAACAGAGGTTAAATGCTGAAAATTTTGTGTGTTAGGTGTCATTTGTGAAATTTGACATTTATTTTTCCAGGCTCTCGTAAGAAATTTTCTTTGGTGCTATTACAGATAACTAATTACATCTATAGCCCTTGAAAAACGTGAAAAAGAATGCAACATTGTTTATTCTGGTACAAGGGTTTTGTCCACTAAAAATGAAAATTACTCAATTTCCTGATGGATTCCGTCTTAAAGGTAATAAGAATCAATAAAATGATCACTAAAAGGAAAATGCTTTTAAAATCTTTTACCAACTTTTCTCAACTACCTAAAAAATTCTGAAAATAAGCCCCGGGGCTTATATTTTTCAAAGGTCCTTTTTGAGGGGCTTATTTTTGGAGGGGCTTATATTCGGAGGGGCTTATCTACGGAGGGAAATTTGTGTTTCAAAATAGATTGGGCTAGCCTTATAGTTGGAAGTAAATTTACCCTTTTTCCTTTGTTTTACTTCGTATTTGAGGGCAATTTTCCAAGTACAAGCCCCCGGGGGGATTATTTTTGGAGGGGCTATTTAACGGAGGAATTTTTGTGTCACCAGTTTGGGGGGCTTATATTTGGAGTCGCTTATACATGGAGGGGCTTATTTTCGGAATTTTATGGTAATTTTGTAACGAAATGTTTTGAGATCAGTTTTAAGAATTTGTATGTGGGTCTCCCCATTTTTTCGTCAAGAATTGGATAATAAAATGAAAATCATTAGGAATAACCTATCATAAACATTATTTGCCTCTGAAAGTGAGGAGAGAGAAATCTTTATGATCCTGGTTATTCTTGAAGGATTCGAGAGCACAACATGTTATGCTTAATAGAGGAGCAAGTGCACTTAGTAGATTAACCTGTAGCAAGCTGATTAGCATTAAAAAGATCTTGTGTCTTAGTATCAACCACACATTTTTGTTTTTTTGAGTGTATTCTTATACATGACTGTCAAGATGTCAAATATAAGAAGATTTTCATGCCATAATCTGCATGAAGGTTAATTATTATTATTGACTTTGATTCTGTTGACTGTTATTTTCATGTCGCTTTGTGGTAGTATTGCCAGTATTAATTCTTTTTTGTGACTCCCCTCACAATTTTATTTCATAGTTTCACAATTTACTTCTTTATTTGTTTATTTATTCTATAGTTTCAAAATGTTTAGGCCAATTTTCTTTGAATATTTTGGGGGAGCAGTGAGTGATTTCGTCTTGACATTAGGTTTGTTTTAAATCCCAAACCATGTCCCATTTTGTGTCGATTGTTAAGTTATGGATGCATTTCGGAGATTTGATAGGTGTTCAAGAAGCTAGTGTTGCTCTTGGCTGTCACCCTAGCTTATAGATCTAAATCCGTCGTGGTAATATTATGTGGCTAAATGTAATTTAGGCTAAGTTAAATGCGAGACAGTGCTGGCCAGAGGTCTCCTTCACTAATCGTATGTGGGGCAGTCTCGGGGTTTAGCAGGGCCTTAGTGATTTTACAGTGCTTTTGCGTGCAGTAGTTATGGTTGTTTTTTGCCCCCAACCCTCCCTCCTCTCTGGATACTGTTTTGGTAAGTATCTGTGCCTCTCTCTGCTGAGGTTCTCAGTGTGACGGTGCCTGGAGGGTGCCGCTCTCAGGGTTGTCATGGTTACCCTCTAACATCGCTTGCAGCCGCCTTCTGCTTCTTCAGGCACCTTCCCCACACCTATCTATTGTTGATGGGTTTAAAATATAGTAAGTGGATTATCATGGTCTAGTTTGAATCCACATTTCAGTGCATAACGGCTATTTATGTAATGTTTCAGCTATGCTATTTCGGACGCAGCTTACCGTTCGATGAAAGAAGAGAGAATTGATCAATGTGTGTTAATTTCTGGAGAGAGTGGAGCAGGAAAGACAGGTGCGGTCAAATGTGGTGGTCTGATTTCAGCTAAGACTAATAAAATAATGCTCAGCAACAAGTTCAGTTTGTATGGGTGTGGCAAAGGCAGATGCTGGTTCAATCTATATAACCAAGCTAAGAGACCCCATTTCACACTGATTGGATGAGTAACATTATTGAATTTGATTACTGATGTTTTAGCAGAAGAGAGAAAGTATAGGAATATTATATTGTTATTTAGTCAATGCAAGTGTAAATTCACTGAGTATTTTGGCTCATAAAGGGCCTTGGGTTTCTAAATGTGACTGGGATGTGTTTGTTTTATTTTTTTATGTGAAGCAATTGTCATATTTTTTGGGGAATTTAAACTGATTATTATTATTATTATTATCATCATCATCATCATTATTATTATCTCCATTCCTTGTAGACTCAGGCAGGATGTTCTGCCTGGTTTATGGTCCTTGTGAGCGGGTTAAAACAAGTCACCATGGGTCCCAGGTCTCTCTTTTCCTTCTTCTCACAGGGACAGTACTTTCCTTAGTATCTTCGCTGTCCCCAACAATGCTATTTTCTGGATAACTTCCAACCTCACGTTGATGCCGATTCGCTTCATCTACTCCTTAAAGTTGACTGATACTGCTCTGCAATGACTTTTCAGATCATCATCATCATAATCATCATCATCATTATTATTATTATTATCATTATTATTATTATTTCTATTATTACTATTTTATAAGTAAGTGAGCCTAACTTGCTATGACAGTTTTCAATGTGGCTGTCATTATCATGTTGATGCAATGGTAATTATGGCTATTATTGTATCACATATTTTTAGAGGCATCAAAGAAAATCTTGGAATACCTAGCAGCGATAAGCACCTCCTCAGATGATGTTGAGAGAATCAAAGATCGTCTCCTTGAAAGTAACCCCGTTTTGGAGGTGAGTTCTCAGCAGGTGGGACAATGTATAGTGGGATTAGGGTATGGTTTTTTGAGGAACTCAGATAGGATAATAATATTATTTTGATCGTTTGCTTGGTGCCTAAAATTACTTGATCCAAGCTGTTGCTACAAAATTTGAAGTATCTGTTAGTGTTTAGATAATAGCAAATTAATGATCCAGGAAAGGTTTACTTTAGAATTCTAAGCCTTAAAGAACTTCTATGAAAAAATAAGAAATAAATTTAAAAAAATGACCTGTTCAAGGTTTATTGTTCCTTGGTTTTCCTTTTTGAAATAGCCTGGGAAAGAAAGTGAGAGCTCACTCGCATGTTCACTTGCCACTCGAAATAGAGACGTTGCTACCAGTCCATAATGTTTCTTGGTAGTCGTGTGTGTTCGCTATTCGGTGAGCCACTGCAGTTTACATTAGGAATTCCGAGGACAAATTTGTGCTATTTACATACTAAGCAACGTCCACTATGGCTCCACATTTCCTTTTTCAGCCATTTCAACCAACCGTTAACAATAAATAACACTGTGGCAGTCACACATGCCTGACACAAAAAATCCTCACATATGCATGATACCATGACCTCCAAGTGTACTCTCTGATAGCTTCTTGGTTTTTGATATTTCCCAAAACTATCCTTTTTAAAGGCTTTTGGCAATGCAAGAACCAATCGAAATGATAATTCAAGTCGCTTTGGCAAGTACATGGATATTCAGTTTGATTTCAAGGTGAGAGTATGTAATTAAGTGTAGAAATGCTGTGAATATTACATGTATTTCTATACCACATTACCTGCTAACTCACTTAAAATGTTTCAATTTTAGGGATCTCCTGTTGGTGGGCATATTATCAACTATCTGTTGGAAAAATCCAGAGTTGTCCATCAAGCAAAAGGTTAATTTAGTCCTCATTTTGTTAACCATTAGGCTTCAGTAATTCTCTCTAATTTAAAACCAGTGGCAAAAGTGTTGAGATACTCCGAAGAAAACACAACCTTCGATCTTGCTTCAAATTGCTGCTAGTCACAGGTCTGTGAGATATAATACTCAACCTCCCCCTTCCCTTCCATTCAAAGTTGTTCCTCCAAGTTTTGAGCATGATCTTGTATTGCTGTTAACTTTGATAAGGGGTGGAGGGGGATCACAAGCACGAGATCATGGAGAGCCCATGTAAGCCAAAATATGGTAGAGTGTCTCAAGTACTTTTGCAACTGGTTGTAGGATTTAATTGACTGCACAGACACAGCTAGCATCATGTTTTAGATGAATTAAAATGTGAACAGCAGTATGTTTCCTACAGAAAAACTACCAACAACGTTTTTTGATTCTTGATTTTATTGTTTCACCTTAGGTGAAAGAAATTTTCACATCTTTTATCAGCTGTTGCAAGGTGGCAGTAATGAGTTACTGGACATTCTTGATTTGGAACGAGACACTTCAAAGTATTTTTATCTCAACCAGGTATGCCTTTATAGATGTGTCTCATTTTTACCTCTTATTAAGGTGGCTGAACACAGTTTTGCAGGCTCTCAGCGGTATTTGGCATGATGGCACATGTTTTAAATTAGACAAACAAAGTTGGTGGCGAAAAAACAATGGTACACAGAAGACGATTTCTCAAAATCTACTCATTAGAATTTTGTGATATTTGTTGTTTTTATAATTTTTGTTACTTCTATTGTATTTTAAATAATGAGAACTTTAAAATGGAAGTTAAACAGACAAATCTGTGACACATTTTTTAATAATTACAATACAATTATATTATTGATTATCTAAAAACCCGTCTCTCAAAATTTGGTCAAATAAGTTTTAAATGGTAATGAGTAATTATAGTAAGCTGTGTGCAAGTTTATAGGAAAATCTAATGGGTGAATTTTACTTACACAGAGCAAAAGTGAAATTTGAAAGTTGCATTCAATCGTTCATGTTGCCATGGAAACTACGAAAATGTCAAATTTTACTTGTCAATCAAAATCTTTCATCAGTATTTTATTCACTTGCCAAGTTTCAGCTTGTGAGCTATAACCTTTCTCTTGCCGTGATTTGGCAAATGACATATATCTCTCCGCCACCTTAAGATGACACCACTATGCTGTTAGTACACATGCAACCCTGTAAATGTTACAGGTCAAATTTGATTTCAGGTTGAATCGTTTTAGCCCAGGTTTGTTCTTAATTTTTTGGCCTGCTAAAGGAAATTGAGATTTAACTGAGGTTAAATTAAAATAAACCTGACATCACATTTGACCTGGAACATAATGTAATATGCCCAAAACTTTTCGAGAAACAAATATTCAAATCGAAAGAATAAGAGCTGGGTCCTGGCTAGGTTTCACTAACTGATAGTTTTATCTGCTAGATGGAAAACTATTGAAACCTCGATTTTAATGGTTTTTATCGGGACTTTCGCCCCTGGAACATAATGTAATATGCCAAACACCGAGAAACAGATGAAAGCATGAGGGTTTAGGCCATCTGTTCTGAGGTTTTGGAGCCCATGATGAAGCACAAAGACCAAGTTTTTGCCTTTTCTTCTCAAATGAAACAATAAAAATGCAACTGCAAGTGTTTTGATCTCAGATAAAAACCTTGTGGTGTTAGATCTGGTGTTTCATTGAGTATCAAGATTCATCCACCTGACCCAAAAATTATGGTTGTTATTTATTGGCTTTCAACAGCAAGAATAATTCAATGAGTTTGAGAACAACATCAGAAAACTGGTATCAGTGTGATTCATTCTAGAGCAGGAGGTGCTTCAGGGGCACCCAACAAGAATATAGTTCAAAACCACTTAAACATAGCATTGTTAAACATATTTTAGTATTTAAACGGTAGATATAGGCATATTTTCATCTCCTAAAAGTTTTTCATCTGTTTGGATTTCCTAGCTGAAAGTCTAGTGATCCGAAAATGATAGGGATCAAAACTTACCCTGTCGAAAATTTCAGGCAGAAAAAAGGTTCCTGAAAATTCTAGGTGACCTTTTTAGGGTAAAAATCCCTTAAAAATGGGCAATAAATTGTACCAGTTTTTGGATGTTCGAAAATGCTAGGAGAGGTAGGCAAGCAAGAACTTTTACAACAAATGTTCTGAAAATTCTAGATCTCAAATCGTCTTCCAAACAGACATTTTTCCGAAAATTGACGTTGGGTGCCCCTTGTGTTTGTGATCTCAAATTTTAGGGTGGTGACACTCATGTGGAGTCTCTTAATGATGTGGCCAACTTCAAGCATGTGAAGGAAGCCTTATCTATTATTGAGTTCACTGAAGAGGAGCAAAATGCATTGTTTGCTATCATCGCATCTGTCATCCATCTGGGAACAATTGGTTTTCTAGACCCAGAAATTGAACATGGTGAAGTTAAACTGGAAAATGGTCGACCTGTCAATGTTGTGTCAAAGGTACGGAAAATAAAAACTGAAATATATATAACTAATATGAAAGAGTGAGTTGCTAAGAGGTCAATGAGACCTTGATTAACATTAGTTGCTCATATGAGACTTATTTTCCAAAAATTTTGACCTGATGCTATGCTAAAATGATATTACCAGAAAATGCTTCAGTTAGAGCTATATAAACAGTGCCTTAGACTTGTTAAAGTGTGCATAAGCAACAGAAATCATAAGTTTTATTTATGACTTAAATCCCTTAATGAGTGTTTAGAACTGTATAGGTTCGAATGACAGCAACTTTTTTATCTTCAAATATTATATTTGGTGAGCTACATTTTGCTATATGAGTTTATTGGCTGAGAATGCCTAATTGGACACCAGAAAATAAATATTTCTTGAATATTATTGAGTTGCAAGATGACAGCAAGCTACAGTTTGTACTGTGGTTTGCACGTTGTTTGTGTCCTCATTGAACTACATGTGTTTTGTTAAAAGACAGTGACACTGAAAAAATATTTTAGGCATTCATGGTTTCATTATGTAAATGCATGGTATCATATTATTCCTTGGTGTTTAATTTTTTTATCCATTCACTAAAGTGACACACTTTTCCGGTGGGAGGAAAACCCTTTACTGTTAGGCCTACTAGTGTTTTTATTTATTTAAAAGTTGGCTAGTATGTTTATGTAATGATGTGTTAAAATATCTAAATAAAATAGATAGTAAAATAAAAAAATATTTCTACTTTAAATCCTATACAATTTTATTTCTTGTCCTTCACTCTTTCCATCACTTATCTTTCATAGCTTCTGGGCTGTCCAGAAGAGGTTTTGGAGAAAGCTCTCACAAGTCGGACAGTAGAGACTAGAGGAGATAAGGTACTGATAAAATTCTCAGCTTTTCTACACCAGACAAGGAACATTTGGCATTCACATTATCCTAGTAATGGCACCTTTTCTGTTATGGCTCAACAAAATCCTATGACCTTCTGTCTATATATTAGTTAAGATGCTCTACCACCAAGCCTCAGACTGACTTCTCAGAGCTAAGACCATAAAACTAAGTCGTTTTGTTTTGTGCTCAATGGTAGCCGCCTATGCAGATGCTCTAAGGGTTTTGTCACATGTTCCTTCCCAGTGAATGGTAGGATTGCATGACGAACCAAAAGTACGTCGACGTGAGAGGCAGCTAAATGATGGGTACACTGTTTTTCTTAAATAAAAACACTGGCACAAGTTAAGGGTTAGTTTAGTTGTTTTTCAATAAAATTATCCAAAATGGGCTCAGAGCCACAAGCTGCTTCCGTGAAAATGGACCCAAAATTTTAGCAACTTTTTGACTTTGTGTGACCTCCAAAATTTTTACTTACAATTAAAGACTAAACTTTCCAGTGGGTTACTAGCTTAATTTTTTCTTTGTTAAATGCATGTTTTTTAATACATCACTGTCTTGCCTGTAGGTGAGGACACCACTTACCAGTGAGCAAGCTATCTACGCCCGTGATGCACTGGCTAAGGCTGTATATGACCGTATGTTTACTTGGCTTGTTCAGCGAATCAATACATCACTTGTCAGCCAGGTAATTTGGCCCAGACATACACTATTAAATAAATAGTTACAGAGTTAAGGGACAATTGCATCACCGGTATTATAAAGGATAAATTATTATAAAATGCTCGAAGATTTTAAAATAGGTTCTTATAACAATAATCAAGAAAGCTTTTAATAAAGGCTTTAAATATCCATTTTTTCAGATACCACTTCATTACCTATCTTATTTTGTCTCTTATTCCATTTGGCAGCTTTTGTGCACCATAGTTTGAGTGCTTTGTGGAAAAGGACCCAGCTTGACACCAAAATACTGGACTAGTGAAAGTTGAAAAAAATGCAGAGGGGTCTATTTGATCCCATCCTCCCTAAAAATTCACCCTTCCCTGCCGAACAATTTTGTGTTTTGCTCTCTGAAATCACTCCTCCTGGTGAATGTTGTAGAAAAAATAAACAATGTCTGGAGACATGCAATTGTTTAACTGCTAAGATCTTATTTATTTTTTTTTTTGTAACTATTATTTTGCCAATGTTGTAGTCTTACAGAGGAAAGAAGACACTCATGGGTATACTGGACATCTATGGCTTTGAAATTTTTGAAGCAAACAGGTACTTTGTAACTGCTATACCTGTAAAAAACTGGACATTCTAAATCCCTTTATGAAATGTGAACAGCACGAAAACACTTTTTTTAACTCTTCAAGCCCCAAGAGAGTGGTCAACATTAAATTTTCTCCTTGTAATACATGTATCTACGCTCTACAAAACAAAGTAGTCTTGCGTGACCAGGTCCTTAATTATTTAGAATGTCAGTGGTCACACAAGAAATAAATGAAACTGCAGATACATTATCAACTTCTCCCCACTACTTCTATAGGAAATGTATAGGCACAAAAAATGAGAATTGAAATTTTGATATTGGGGTTTAAAGAGTTAATGTACAGGGCAGCATGGTTGGTACAGTGATCAGAGCACTCACTACCTACCAATGAAGCCAGGGTTCAAACCAAGGATTAGCTGCCACATAGTGGGTCAAGTTTGTTGTTGGTTCTTGCTCTCGACTTTATTCTCCAGGCCCTCTGGTTTTCCCCTCTCCTCAAAAACCAAGATTTCCAAATTCCAATGCAATCTGAAATTAGTACCAAGACAAAACCATTTTTGGGAAACCCTACCACTAAATCATTATTTTTCATTTAATCAATTTTAATATTTATTTATCTATTTATAAAAACGTTTGCATTATAATAATAGAAATTGCTTTTTTTTTCAGTTTTGAGCAGTTCTGTATCAATTATTGTAATGAGAAACTTCAACAGTTATTCATTGAGCTGACATTGAAGGAAGAACAAGATGAGTACAGAAAGGAAGGAATAATGGTAACTTTACATTAACACACTATCTTAGCACTTGTAACCATTTGCCCAAACCATCAAATTTGTCACTGCTCCTTACTAGTCCTATTTTTTTTACTGATATCATCTTTAATGAAGAAGACTAAGGGCCTATCCACACTAGCAAAGAAGCTGTTTATTTTGACAATTTTCTGTCATCAGCAACACTTAACAAATACAGATGGTTTGTTGCGATTTTAAAAGTTTTGTCCCACACAGGAGGTACAGACAAACTTAACCAAAGAAACAGAAATGTGTTTTTCTTGTCAATCATTTGTCGTAAAGCCATTATTCTTCCCATTGACAAATACAGGTGTTGTCAGATGTAACAGCCTAATAAGAGTCAATAGTTTCCAGTGTGGATAATATTTTTCAAAACAAAAATTGTCATCATACAATATTTTGGTATAGATGTTTCAAAGACAATTTCGATTTTGTCTGCTGGTGTGAATAGGCCCCTGGCTCACGAGACAAAAGTATAGTTCATATTGAGAGTGACATACCCCATTCATAAAAACATGTTCCATTTATTTTGTAAGAGGCCAAAAAACTGATATTACCATTCAAAAGTGCTCTCAAAGAAGTTTGATGTCAGAGGAATAGGATTTGAGTCACAGACTTTAAAAAGCCTTTTAGCCTGATGAGAATTTTATTTTGAAAAAAAAATTGAATTAAATGTAAAGCTGTCTTAGCCATAATATTATTTGAAAGGCACACACAAGAAACTTGGTTGCTTCTATACTAACGACAAACCTGAGAAAGCTTGTTGTCCTCATGGACTATACAAGTTTAGGCGTTTTGTGTTTTCTTATTGATAGCTATGAACTGTATCTGACTATTTTGAATAGCTTTGACAATTGTTTAATCTTGTTGTAGTGGGAGGAGGTACAGTTCTTTGACAACAAGGTGATATGTGATCTTATTGAAGCCCGGCACCAAGGAATTATTGCCCTTTTGGTATGCAACTTAATTAACTTCTTATCTTATGCAGCTTGTACACATACTTTTGAGGCAAACATTAGATTTGTTTATGAACAGAGCGAAATTTTGTGATGGTAATGTAGTCTATCCCTTAAAGTCCCAATAGAGACCAAGAGTAATTTTCTCCTAACAATATCCATAAACTGTCAAGAGATAGGTTATGAGACTTAACAAAATGTTCACCCAATAGAAAATCCCTTGATCTATTATCAAATTCTCTTGACTAGTTCTTAAGGAAATGTAGGTAGATCAGTTTAGAGAATTTGTATGTCTGATACTGGGGCTTAAAGGGATAGCTATATATTGGTTAAACTCTAAGCCAACAGAAATTTTGGAGAGTAGGTACTGTTAATGTAGCTAAGCAAAGTAGGAGGGCAGCATTCTCCTCCGCAGCAAGAAGGTCACCATAGCAACCGAGCTATGTACAATCCACTTCCAAGCACCCTAAGAGATCCTGAGGGCAGAATGAATACTTACCCAAGGATGTGGTCAGATATAAAAGCAGAAGGTACACTTTCAGTTTTTTTTTTATTCTAATGGATAGGATGAGGAATGCCTTAGACCTGGAGAAGTATCAGACATGACATTTCTGGACAAGATGGAGAAGACAATTGGAGAGCATGCTCATTTCATCAGGTAGCTGGTGACTGTTTTTGTTTAAACCCTGTGATTTTTTATCTCAAAATGCTTCTGCTACTAACAGCTCATATTATTTAACCTCACAGTTGCTAGTATAAAGCAGCAAAATGTTTAATATTGAGGGATGTAATGCTTCCTCATGTTATTTCGTAGAGGTGTTGCTATAAATAACATGACTGTCAGATTAACCCAATACAATCACTTTTTAATAACAAGTATTTATTTATAGAATTAAGATGCAGGTTTCATTCTTTCTGTTTACCTAGTCCAAAAGTATTTTTATTTATACTGTTAACAGTTTTGAACAAAATATTTTACATTTATTTTCTCTTTTGACAGTCATGCTACATCTGGGTACAGTGAGCGGAAAACCATCCAACGAGAGGTGTGTGTCATTGCGTTTGGTCTTTCACTTCTGTAGTTTTTCCAAGCATAAGACAAACCACTCCATGTTTATTACTTGTGGGTTTGTGCACACATTCAGTTGACTGTTCTTTTTGACAGCCATGATTTATAATTTTATAATATTTTTATGTAATAACATTTTCATTGTTAAGTGGCAAGGTGGTACTCAAGCTGACATTGTACAAGTTCTGCCAAAAAAAAAAATATAATTATAATGATGAAAATAATAATAATAATAATAATAATAATAATAATAATAATAATAATAATAATAATAGAAATGATACTTTATTAAACTCTTCTCAAATTGAAAATTAAGTACAAATTTAGTATAACTATAGTTAAAAAAAGACTTCTTGGTGGTCTGGTGGTTTTCAACAGAGCAAAAGTAAACAACTGTCTATAAACTAAAAAAAAAGAAAATTTCTATGTTCATCGCAATGATAAATATAATAATTATTAAATTTTACTATTTACAGATTCAAGAATATGAAATATTAAAATATATACCCTATGTACATTCTTCTTGTGTACGAAAGAGAATTATCGTAAAATGACTATCTAAAGACTACTAATAAAACAATTATAAAAAGCATCAAAAAGTTAATTAAAAAAAAACTATTTAAAAATAATAATTCAAACTGATAAAAAGTTACTACTTAAATTCTGGCTTGCGCACTTTCCGATGTAATGTCAATGTCAGATATATTGGCTGCTTTTCTCTTGCTCCTGGTTCCTCTGAGACACAGCAAGGCTGATCGTAGGATGGCAAAGGATACTTTCGCCCTTATCCAAGATATGGTTGTAGCGTAGTCAAATAATAATAATAATAATAATAATAATAATAATAGAAAGATAATAATAATAAAAATGATGATGATGATGATGATCAGAATGATAAATTAAATTGGTGTTGGACCATGAAACCCCTCAACATAAGATTTTTTTTTATTTCTGAAACATTAATTTGCTTCAAGGAAGCAACCAAACAGCTGTGATTTTAATCAACACCAAGACATTGTTAAGTTTGCTTGTTTGTCCTCTGACAATTTCACCATCACAATTATCTGTATAATATGCTTTTTGATTTGATTCCTTCTTTTTTCTCACAGGAATTCAGATTGAAACACTATGCTGGAGATGTCACATACAATGTTAATGGTAAAGATTCTTAACACCCATCCAGCAAAAGTTCATAAAAATGCCATGATTTATTTTCCTCTCTATATTCACTCCAAGTATGCAACGTATAGTTTAAGTAAATTTACTGTCTTAATATTATTAAATTTTGATCAGCAAATGCTTCATGGGGTTTTTTTATGATCATGCATAGGCTCTTGATTTCACAGGATAAAAATTAAACAAGAAATAATTCACAGAAATGTTAAGACCAGAACATGTAATGTTTTGTTTGTGGTTTTCACGTTTCATATACTTATATTATTCACCCAGGTTTTGTAGACAAGAATAACAATCTTCTGTTCAGAGATCTGAAAGAGGTGGGTCAATCTTAACTCAATCTTACATCTCAGAAGTGTTTTTCCAAATTGTATTAATTTGTTATTTTAGTACATGCATCTGCCATGCCTTGCCAAAACGTATGAGCTGCCACATGCCACTGTCTTTGTGTGACATCACTACGCAGTATTTTTTCTTTCTATAAATAAAGATGCTAAACTTTCAGTTACACATTACCTCTTTTAATTGTTTTTCATGGACCAGGCAATGTGTAACAGTATAAACTGCATCACATCAGAAGTGTTTCCAAAGAAAGAAATGCTGTCTTTGAAAAGGCCAGAAACAGTAAGTCTTGCACATAAAATGAAAAAAAAAATTACTGACTGAAGACCATGCATTTTAGTTATTGGTGTTTAATTTTTGTTTTGGATTTTGTTATTCTCTAGGCAGGAACACAGTTCAAGACAAGTTTGAACAATCTGATGACAATCTTAATGTGTAAGCAGCCATCCTATGTGAGATGCATCAAACCAAATGACTCAAAGAAAGCAGGTTAGGATTCCTGGTCACAGTTAGAAAACATCATTACAAGTGAGAGCCTTGACCTTGGAAAGCAAGCTTGAGGGTCAAGGAGGAACAATGCATGTTTTCTTGTTCACTTTGAGGTCAAGAGTAGGTTTAAATATATCCCTGTTGGTTTATTTAGAATTTTAGTCATGTTACCTCAGTTTAATTGTCAAGTGTTATTGTAGCCTACTTGTAGCCACACCTTACCCCCCAACATATAGGCAAGTGCTATTGATATGAATAGCCTTCTCTCCTGGTTTTAATAATAATTTTTATAAAAAAAAAAAGAGAGATGGAAGATAGTAGTCCAATAGTTAAAGTTTGGAAGTAAATGTACTTACAGAGTTCTAAGAGGTGTCGGCAGCCATGCCAATAACAGTGCAACTTGGATGTCGAGATTCAAGCTTGATCAGTTAATTTACCAGTACTGTATTTTTAATTATGGCGCATGAATTCTCATAATCAGTATCTTCCAACTGATTCTTGGTGTTTTCTAACAACATTGATAAGTGTTACTCTTCTGAAAAACGAAACTCGCCAACTTTGTTCTCACTTAAATGTGCATCCCCATTCAATTCCACTGAGGCTAAAAAGTTTAAATTCTTCCTTGGCCTAGTTATAAATAAAACTTTAAACATGTGTTATTTGGAATTTTCACATTCTTTTTTTTTTTTTTTGCAGCTGTGTTTCAAGATGATCTTGTGAAACATCAGGTAAAATACCTGGGTCTGATGGAGAATCTTAGAGTTAGAAGAGCAGGCTTTGCTTATCGCAGACCTTTTCCATTTTTCCTTCAAAGGTAGGCTGTGTGTGATGTACTAGAGGCTACAACTTTAGTGGAAGTATATATTTGCTGTAAAAAATACTCAGTGCATTCTGGTTATCATTTGCTATGGTCATTTCTGACTCAAAATAAATATTTTATTTTCATTGTAAACATCACAGATACAAGTGTTTGTGTCCAGATACTTGGCCAACTTGGTATGGTATGTAAATTTCTTAGTTTTTGGGTTTGAATTGTTGCTGGCTGTAAAAAAAAAGTTTATTTATTTATTCAAAATGTTTAAAAAGAAATCAAATTTGAGGTCACTTACATGCTTGTATTCAAGTAGTTCATAGAGGAGAGAAATGCTTTAGTTCTTGACCACCAACATGGCCACTGTGACCTCATGTGCAAACCAGCAATATTTTTTGTTGTTTCTAGATGATCCTGGTGCAGGAGTGAAAAAAATCTGTGAGCATCTGGACTATAAACCAGATGAATACCGGATTGGGAAGTAAGTAGTATTCTCCCTTCAACTCTTTGAAAGGTTATTTAAAGAGACAGGGATATAAACAGCCTTGTCATAGTTAAATATTAGCTTGATTAAGTGGGTAGTCTTTTGGTCACCATTTCGTCTTTGAACTCACTCTCTCTGATTGCATTGTGCACCATATCCAAACAAAGGAGGGTCCCCCACATTGGAAATTTTGAGGGGGAGGGGAGACATAAAACACAAAATTATAAGAGGAAAGTGTGAAGCTGCAAATTTAAGCTATTATAATGAATTAGTCCTGGGACACATATATCTTGATGTATATAATAATATATTTTTTACCAAAAGAAATTTGGGGGAAAACTGCTTTTGCTTATATTATTATTACTGCTTTTATTATTTTTCCCAATAATATTGTTATTATGCCTTAACCAGCAAATTGCGATATTAAATTACCCAATATTCTGCTTGACAGGACGAAGATTTTTATTCGATTTCCAAAAACTTTGTTTGCTACTGAAGATGCTTTTCAAGCCAAAAAGCCTGCTCTTGGTATGTTTCTTAGAATGTAAGAATGTTTTAAATTTGTTTCTGGACCTTATATCTGTAGACTTTTAAATCTGCAAGTTAATTTCTCTTCTGTGATTTTGTCAGTCAATTAACTTTGTAATTTTTTCTTGCAGCAACAATTATCCAAGCACAATTTAAAGGTTACTATCAGCGCAAGAAGTACCTGAGATTGCAAGTCGCAGCTCTCACCATAGCAACACACTGGAGAAGAGTACTTGCTCAAAGACTCCTTGAGAGAAGAAGGAAGGCCACACAGCGGATTCGCAAGTAAGTATTGTTTGATATATTTTGCTTCTCTCACAACACCGTGGGTGTTTTTAATCCTCCTTTTTGTACCAGTGAACATAGTTCTATGTTCACACAACTCAAAATTCATGATTCCTACAGTAGAAGCAATATTGGGTATACTTGCGTAATAAAATGTCTCATGATGTTGAGGGCATATCTTAAAGTCAGAACAGTTCTAGAGTTCTCAAGGTCTCATTACCAGATTTTCTAAGATTAAAATTTCACCTTTTTTCTTGCACTGGTTTGTGTTTATTTTACTCAGTCTTCAAATAATATTTTTTGAAGGCTGTAATATCTAGCTTATATTTTCCTGTCAGGCAAGCAAGGAAGGGGTAGGTTGGGTGGCTTAACTCAGACATGGTTTATATTGAAACTGCTTACACTGTACATGTAGGTTATTCACAGGTTACTCACAGCTTACCATTGGCTACTAGGTACCTTTTTTATATTTTTTATCTGCTGTTTTGTAAAGGTTTATCAAGGGATTCATAACAAGAAACCAGCCTGCCAATGACGATAATGTTGATGTAAGTGTAGTGTTAATTAATTCTTGGTGAAAGAATGAAAGATGGTAAATTTTATTGTTACAGTAACTAGTTCTTGCTTGTTAATATCTTTAATGTTTATTGACGACTGGCTGTATTCACACTAGAGATGGATTATCTGTTGGATAATTCGCGTCAGACAGATATTACGTCTTAATTTGAAAATGGAACAGTCTTAATTTTGGATGGGCAATTCGCGTGACTTTATCCATCTGTTTTTTGGTCAATTTTGAAGATGGATTATCCGTCTCTAGTGTGAAAATGGCCACTGTTATGTGACTTTTAAAAGTTATTGCAAATTATATTATTATTAACTGTCCCATCTGTTTTAGTTTGTGGCATATGTGAGAAAATCCCATCTTCTACTTCTGGCCAGAAGTCTACCCACTACTGTACTGGACAAGAAATGGCCAAAGCCTCCTGGATCAATGATAGAGGTTACAGCATTTTTTTTACCGCTTGACTGAGTCGTCACGGGTTCAGCAGAAAGCATGCTTTTTTACCACACATCAAGTTTTAATCGGTGACATCGGTGATAAAGTTTACTATATGAATAAGGCTACCAGTGGGAGATTTAGTATGTCATTCTCTCTCTCCTCTTTTTGAAATTTCAGTACTGTAGTTTGCCCATAAATAATTATGAACACCCATATTTCCTTCAACCAATGATAATGTATTCCATTCTATCACATTAGTGTTAAACTTTGGGTACCTTTTTGCCAGCAGAGTGTTTGATCATTTTTATTTTTCAACATTTCATTTTACAGGCTTCTGATCAGCTTCATAAGGTCCACACACGCTTGCTGGTGAGGAAGTATATAAGAAGTATCACTGTTGAGAGAAAAACTCAGGTAAGTAACTATGTGCCTTTTCATTTTAGTCTTCTCCTTTTTGTCTTGTCTTCAGGAATGGTTGTGTGCTGATTGATGAGGGAAGTTTGTAGCTGCCTTAATTTTTCAATGCAACGTAAATTTTACTAAAATTAAATTTAACAAATTTCTGTTTTTTTTTCTTTTAGCTCAGTATGAAAGTGACAGCCAGTGAAGTGTTTAAAGGGAAGAAAGCTAATTATGAGTCAAGTATTCCACGAGCATTCAGTGCATACAGACTTGGTAATTTTTTATTTACTATTTTACATTTCCAATGTTATAATCACTATTTGACATATATACGTAATATTAGTTTTTAATATTAAGGAAATATTTTACCAATAACATCCTACCTTTGATCCAATTAGACATTGAACAAGAAATGCTCAAACAAAAAGTCAGTGCAGATAAGCAGATTTTGCCATCATCAGAAACAATCAAGGTAATCGCTAATCTCTACAGCTTCCTTGAGAGCCAAATAGCAAAATTGAAGAAATGTGGTGAAATACTGTGAAGTGATGCAACTTTTCACATGTATTAGTGAGGGGAAGATCATGCAATAAAGTAATATTGTCCCTTAAATAATTTCCTATCTTTTTTTTTATGATTGGAATGTTGTCTAGTGTGCCTAACCTGTAATTAAAACCTGTCAATCTTTTGTTAGGGGTTGAGTTTTTAGTCTATTTGTGTTTTTATTTACAAAAAGCTTAAAATATCACAAATTTTGTCGTAGTTATGGTAACAGAGGTTCATGTTGTCCGATTTTGTTAATTACGCGTATCATTACACGCTGAATTGGACTCTATTCAGTCTTATTCCAAATATGATTAATGTGCTGTCTATCAATGAGACTTTTTCTTTTTTTTTCATCTTGTTGCTCCATTTTATGTCATGTGGCTGTTCTTTAGGAAGTTTTTTCTTTTAAAAAAATTAGTCATTTTTTCATCAAAAAGCTGTAAAAATATTTCATGAGAGAGTACTGGTATCATGCAATTTACAGTAAAGGAACACTAATCAGCATGTAGAGCTAATCTGGTCTGTTTTATGCATTTTTGTAGTTAGGTCTCATAATTCTGTCATTTTTTTTTTCACCCTACTCTTACTAGTATTGCACTGGAGTACACAAGTATGACAGAAATGGCTATAAACTCAGGACACGCATCCTTATACTTACAGACCAGGTAAATAAATTATGAAACATTTATGTTGTTTACAGACCAACTGTCAGTATTAACTGGAGAGAACGCTGTTGCCCTGATATCTATGCACAGATGAGTGGGAATTTGGTATATAATTTCTGTGGCCCACCACCGAGATACATACGAAAAAAAATGCCTCCTTTCTTATTTTTGCCACAACTTTGCCTGCCAAAAAAATTATGCAAGTAGTAAACTATTCCTGATACATAATCATATGTAACTTGCACCGGCAATTGTTATTAAAGGAATTGGAACTCATCATTTCACTAAATGCTGTTCTGTATGAAAAATTCAACAATCAACAATCAGATTTAATGCTAAATGTAATGTTTTTGGAGTAATTTAGGTTTCAGAGAAACTGTCCACCTACACCTCCCCTAAGCTAACATTAGCACTTACTTCTCACTCAGGGCAAAATGTTGGCTTAGGGAGGGGTAGGTGGTCAGTTTCCCAGAAACCTGAAATGATAGGTATATGTTTTTTGTAGGCCATCTATATCCTTGATGACAAGAACTACAAACTCAAGCACAGAATTTCCAATGGGAGTCTCATAGGTGCATACAGTTGAAATTTATATTTATCAGTCTGACCATATTTTGAAATTATGTTACTTGGCAACTTCCTTCAACAGTCTCCCACCTCTTCTTATTTTTTAATGCTCTCACTTGTTTCAGGTATTTCAGTCAGTTCAAAAAATGATGGAGTCTTCGTTCTTCATGTGCCAATTGATGAAAAGGCTGACAAGGTTTGTTTGAAGTATTTAATGTGAGGACGCTCTTTGTATCTGCTGTCCACACACCAAAAAGTGTCTTAAATCGGACATGTTCTAAACGTGGTAAAAACAAAGAAGTGGCACAGAGCTGCAGGCGAGTGTGTCTCTGATGTTTTTACCACATTTTGACGTCCTGCGTGATCTATTACTGCACAGACTCACGGCAAAATGGAATCTATTTGTTTTATCAGAAGCATATGCTTCTGGTTTTATACAATGATCAGAAACGAAAAAAAAGACAAATACACATAAGAAACTTACTGCCTCGTACCACTTGACTGTTCGAGGATTTGTGCTAGTTTAGGCATTTTTGGAGTCCCAAACGCTACTTTTCGTCTCTGCTTCTTTTTTTCTTTATCTTACTTGCATCTTACTTGCATTCACCTTTTCGACGTCTTCTCGTGCTCAAAGCAGAGTAATGGTGAAAACATTTTGCAAACAGCGAGTCTTTCGTGGCGATGACACACGATGGCAACTGTTGTGAAGATTTCTTGCAGTTCAGACATTCTCAAGTTGTCAAGAACTCTTTTTGTCTCCGTTTCTCCATAATTTCTTGTTTGCAAATACCTCCTGCTAAACTTTTTACAAGGTTTTCACTGGCTTAATCCGAAATAATCTCACCAACATTTTCAAAACCACGCGCCATGTTGAACAAGACAAAGAAAACAAGTTTCCCGTGACGTCATCCTTGTATCTGTACTCTAATAGATTATGGGCAACGACCAATCACAGCGGGAGTAGCATTCACATAATTGTATAAAAAATACTAGATAGTATCTATATAGCTGGCAAGTGTCCCGTGCTGAATTTTCTGGATCTGCCCTTGTCACCATTACGTAAATCATTTCCCATTATTTTAATTATTTTATCTTTTAAACCTCCCTAGGGTGATATTATTCTTACAAGCACTTATGTCATTGAAACAGTAGTTTACATCCTCTCAGCTCTCAACAACAACCAGCTTCTCAAAATTGAATCAGGAGAGTAAGTCTGGATGAAGATTTTATTGTCTTTCCACTTACTACCATGACTTAATTCATTGAGCAGTTACTTTCAAGATTGCAATACTGTCATTGTGTGATGATCCTGTAGGAGTCATTGGATCAGTCTGGGTTTCTGGGAAACTCCCTACCTACCCCTCCCCCAAACCAACATTATCACTCACTTCTCACTTTTAGGGGAGGGGTCGGCGGGCAGTTTCCCAGAAATCTAAATTGATCAAGTTATCTTGTAGGAGTGCATCTAGCCTGCGTAGCGAGCGTTTCCGTTTAGTTTCGGAGCAAAAAGAGAGACCGAGGAGGGAGATTTTCGGTTTTGACCGCGCGAGAAATGAAACGAGAGCCATTTTTCGCGCGGACTTTGACTCTTGTTCCTCATTCTTTGCTCCTGAACCGCAAAGAAACGCTTGCTACGCGGGCTAGAGTGCATCAAACAATCAGTTCATTAATATGTTGGCTCTTAACAAGCGGTCAGTAAATTTGTCTCGTAATTCCCTTCTGTAAGACTATTTTGTAGCTTAAACTTGTTTTCCTGTAATTCTTATTTGTCCACATAGTTTACTTTACAATATAATCTGCTTATGACGGCTGTAACCTTTCCTCTCCGCCCGCGTGGTCTAGCTTTTGCTATTTGCGGGCGAAGATGGCAAAACGATGAGTATGAAAATAGAGTCTGGTGTGTGAGACATATTGTTGTGAGAATGTTGTGACTTTTTTGACGAGCAAGCTCTCATTTTCGTCAGAGATTTCAGTGGAGCAAGTAAAGTAAGTAAACGTGGATGAAAATTGACAGATGCAAGGATTAAAGGTGTGGGACTAACTGTAGTCCACAGTTAAGGCTTAAGTAAAAGTGATGATGGAACCATTAATTAAATATATTGACCAGTACTTTAATTTTTTCCCTAGAATAAAGCATAACATGGCAAACAACAAGACAGGAACAATTTCATTCTACGATGGGTAAGTAAAATATCAAGTTCTCATTAAAGCAACCACTCAGTCAGCACTTGAATAAAAGAATTTACTTCTTTTCTCAAATTTTATCACCGTATTATTAATTTCTTCAGCTCCGAATTGTTGATCAAAAAGGGACAAGCAGGTGACTTGGAAGTGGTGAGTGTCATCGTCATGTTGTAGCATCACCTTCACAATTTTTCATTCAGGCTAATATCCCTATTTAGGCTTGCAATACAGTTAAATGCTAGCTTGAATATTATTGCAAAAACGTACAACCACGTCATTATGACCATAGCTTTTTTAACTGTTCCTCAGTGTCGCACTGACAAATTTTATATTGTCGTTCTTTCTGGATCACAATGTTTCGACTGTTACTGCATGCTAGTCTTCACTAAGCAGCAAAACAAATTAACTTTAAGTTTATTGATTCAATATTGTCAGAAGGTTTTGATCTAATTCCGAGCGAAGCGAGGCGCACAGCGCCTCGCTTCGCAAGGTTTATAACCTCGTCGCGCGCGAAGCGCGTTGACCGCGCGTGGTCTTAGCGGCGTGCGAACTTGGCTGGCCCATCTATATATATTTTTTTGAATATATATATCGGTCATTTCCAGTTGGTATCCGCATCCAGTGTGACGTTTCGCAGTATATGCATTTCCGGTTCGTGCTGCATTCACGTTCAAGACCTGATTTTTATTTATCGTCTATGAAAGAAATTTTTAGACTATCGGTGAATCACGAGCAAATTCCTTCAATACCAATGACCCACAAGAGCAAGCACTACAATTCTGGATTCAAGAAGTGGATGCAAATCCTCGCCGGGGAGAACTCTTCCGGAGCAACAACAGACCGCCGAATTGAAATTTAGCGGGAGCAACAAAGAAGACGACGACAGCGAAAAACCCCGCAACAGAGAGAGCATCGCTTTAGCTTGGCCCAGCGAAGAAGAAGCTGTCAACAAGAGACAGGGAAGACCAGGGAGAGGCTATAGCGAGTAGAGTACGTGTACAGACAGCTGTTATGGCGGAATTTTTTCGCTGCCTCTTTATTCAATTCAATTCAATTGTTTTTGAATGCAGAGGGTCAAAATACCGCAATTACAGACGCTTCGAGGAAATGCCGCCAATACGCAATGGATTCACAACGCAAGCGATCAGGAAAGGTAGTGCATTCCTGGAAGTTTGCTGTCGAAATTCAGCTTAAGTTCTTCGATGCAACGATAGGCAGCAAGAATTACACGTGAGCCTGACCGATATCTTTCCAACGGACCGAGTTGAGAACAGCCAATCAGCCATTGCACCATCAGCAAAAACGGGTTCAGAGTGATCGGAGATCAATGGTAAAATTTCACGTTAAGGTTACTATATATGAACAGTCTAGAATATAATGTGTGACATGTGCATTGTAGGGAAGCGTAAAATTTGTCAACAAACAAGTCCTACATAAAAACATTTTTAATCACAAAAACCTTGTCGAACTTTATTACGCATTTGAAAATGACAAATTATTTTAATACAGTAACATAAAAATATACCATGCAAAGATGTCCAAAACGATCATATCTGAATTTTCCAGTGACATCTTCTGTTTGTTTCTCTTTTGGTTTGAGCTGTTTGGCAGCTGTCGAGCTTTCCTCTGACACTGGTACATCACCAACATCTACTTTGCTACTTGCAGTTACATTCAAAAATTTTTACCTTTGAATAGCTTAATCTTAGAAAATAAATACGACTTTTCTCTCCACCTGGTATCTCTAGATCATTAGAGTTAGCTCTTCTAACCATTTTTTCGTAAAATGACCAAAGAGAGCCAAAAAGTGGTCGCGCCTCTGATTCTGCGGCCGTGCGAACGAGGAAGCACATATCATACGCCAGGCAAACGCATTTAAAAAATAATTTTTTATACCCAGTCTCCTACCAACACTTTTGGAAGGTGGTTAACATCGATATGGTTTAGTGAGCTTCACGAAAAATAAACTGGGCATTTCACGTTTCACGGAAAATACAGTGAGCAAACCAGTAGAAGGTACACTCACCAAATACAGAAAGTTATCGAAAGTTCCTGTCATCCAGCTCTTGATTACTTACGCTTTAAAAAGTTTTGAAAGTGTCAACAGCATCTTGCTTACAAAGTCTGTGACGTGCCAAGGCAAGAATTTGCTCGTGATCAAAATCAGTCGTTCATGTTTTAATGTTTTTGTAAGCAGAGCAAGAGAGTTAAAACTTGCGCGGGACCACCCGTACTTTAATTGAAAACCAAATTAAAATAAGGACCAAGCGGGATAGCTTTTTCAATATAACTTAAAATATGAACGGTGTACAGAGGACGAGAAATCAGAGGTTGAGGTAATAATTGTGCATTGCTACAATGATGGCTACTTCTGGCCAACGTTATATGACAACGTCAATCACTCAAAAGTCACAAACTAGACCGAACATAGCCTGCGAGCAAGCTCTCCTATTTGTGCAAGCGAAGTGAGCCTCGCGAGAACGCGCGAGCGAGAGGCCGCTCGCTCGCGCGTTCTCGAGATACTCGCTTCACTCGCGCGAATAGGAGAGCTTGCTTGCCGGCTAGACCGAACAGTATTGGGTCATTACCAAAGTGGAGTCACGGTGCAGCATGCAGTTTATTTTCGGCGATCATTTCTATACGTGTTGGCATTTTGGCAATGATCTAACTTCCCCCGAATCCAGGCCCTTGGTTTTCGTGTATTCATACACGCCTAAACGCAGTGCTATCAACTCTCCCGGATAATCCGGGAGACTCCAGATTTTGGACCTTATCTCTCGGTCTCCAGATTAGAGTTTGATATCTCCCGGATAATCGCCAAAGTTGCCATTTCTTGTAGACTCGACTTTCCCACCATAAAATTTCAAATATTTTGCGTTTTTTGAGCTACTGTTAACATGCAACGTTTCCTCATAAATTATGGTTTGCCACTGTAATTTAAGCTATAATGTGGCTAAATATGAACTCTTTATGTGCTATATACGTCGATCGGAATCACCGAGCATTTTTGGCACAAATGACGTAATTTGTCGTATCAATTCTCAATTTCAAAAAGGGATGATAAATCCTTGATATTTTCTTCTCGGCAATTTTGTAGAAGTAAACATAATAAAAAAGAAATGCGGATAGATTAAGTATGGTCCTCATGGCGCTAAAATTATAACTGAATGTTTCGAAGTTCCAAAATTGAAATAAAGGGGAGGCAACCCCCCAATGTGCCTTTCATTCTAACCCCCATTTTTTTTTTCACCTTCTCCTTTAGGGTATAGGGGTGGGTCAATAAAATGGGATGAAAGAGACCCCCTGATTCAATTGAATAAATCCTCTGTTGTTCATGATGGGGTTTGTTTATGATTTCTCTCACAAAAATTACTTTACTATTGATTGCAACATTTTGTAGTCTTCATCAGTCATGGAGTCAATCTTTCCCTGAGTACCACATGCAGCAGTTGAGTGTAGTAGAGATGTTTTGGGGTCAACCTGAAGGCCAAAGCCATGAGTGGCTTGACTGAAACCAGAAACCTTGCATGAAGAGTCTCTGGCACCCAGCAGGGAAAGAGTCAGTTGGCTGTTAGGGAAATAAAGACCAGGGCTGAGTTGCTCAAAGCATTGTTAGCTTTAACCATTGGTTAAGCAGTATCAAAACCAATACGTTGTCAAGGTATTAAACGCTGGTTAACGCTAACCATGCTTCGAGCAACTGGGCCCAGCATTATGCGGTTACAATGTTGCAGTCAATAGCAAGGTGATTGGTGCAAGACAAACAATAACTAACCTCAAACACAAAGCTTAATTAATATCTTTTATTATTTCCTGTTCTTTTTTTGTAAATTTAGACTGCTCCTGGCTCGTAACTGTAATGTTAGATGTTATTCTGTAACGGTTACTGTGTGATCTCCCCACCTGTACTTTGGTATTTGGAAAGTTCCACAAGTATTGGACAAGCAGATATTCTTAAACTTTATATCTGAATCTAAAATTAATACTATAACAGATGGTTTTATCAAACTACGATTATAGTGATTATCATAAACAAATATCTTTTTCCTCAAAAACTAAAATCATATTATTATAAGTCTACTTCCGAATTGCCTTTTATTTGCTTGTGAAACACGAGGAAAACTACCCCTAAGCTCTTTCAGTCCTTATGGAAGCCAAACTTCAAATTCTCTAAGAATTAAATATCAGTTTTGTTACTGTCAAATTCCAAAAACGCCCGGGGGGGGGGGGGTACCTCCATACAAGGGCTATATAGGTATGTGCCGCTGTGAAGGGTATGGTTTTCAAGCAGTTTACTCTAGGATAGGGTATATAAATCAGAGCGTTTGGGTCTAGACTAGGGTATCATTTTTCAGGAAACTGATCAGTTGGTTGGAGATTTTATCTAGACTAGGGATTGTGGTACAAGGTTTTGTTTTGGCTAGACTGTGCTAGTGACCTTAGTAGTTTCTGGAAAACAGCTACTCTAGGATAGTGGGGATTTGGGGAGATTACTCTAGTATAGGGTAGCAAAATTCAGCTGAACTAGCTCTGGTATTCTCGGTTTTCACTGTCACGCAATCAAAAATAAAATTGCAAACCATTCGATACAGAAAGTCCCGAATCTTGGAAATAAAAGAAGATAAATAAGCAAAAGACCTTGCCAAGAATCAGGTCTGTGCGATATTTCATATGCGAGATATTAGGAAAAACGTTTTACCCAAATTTATAAAGCTTTGTATGGAGGCGCCATGTTTGTGTCCCTTTGAGGGGCACAAATATGGCCGGAAACCAAAAAACATCTGTTTTTGAGTTTTCCTACTAATGCGTTAATTCATCGCTTAAAAAACTCATAAACTATTAAAGTGATATTTATTCTGACAGAAGGAATGTTTAGATAGCAAAATCTCCCAAAACTGGTAATGTTTTTAACCCACAGAAGAGCAGTCCCGGCCGCCAGCTAAATGCCGCGTCACGCAAAAGCCTAGAAATTCAAACGTCCTCTATCGCAAAACGAAGAACCCTTTCGAACCAAACCTCTGTTTAAATAAAGGTGTTTAGGTGCTGTAATACCTCATGAAACTCAGAATCTCAGAAGAATCGATTGTTTCTTAGTTTGAATTTTGATGACGTCATGTGAAAACCGAGAATAGGTTGAGGGTTCCAGGGTCCCAGCGGCACCTCCCCACCCAGAAATTCCTAAAGTACCCCCGGTAAAAACCCATGAAAACCTGATCACAGAAAAGATCAGAACATGCAAGCAAGCCCCAAAACAACAAACTTCTGCTGCTGCTTGTGCTTTACATTTCTTACATCTGACAGGCTTTCTCCTAGCAACACAATAACATTCCAGAAATATTTCTGGTGTTCACGATTGTGTAAGTTTCACAGAAAGATATCGAAAACAGTGAAAGCACTGACGAAGAGGTTTTATTGATTGGTCGAACTATACATAAATTAAACAATTTTTCTAGAGATTTAAATGTTACAAAACTCAATTTTTACAAACTGTTTTTAGCCCTTGGTGTGATTAAAATAATTGTTTTGAAACCTCTATTAAGTGGACACCATTAGGACCTTCTCAAGTGTCCGCTTCATAGAGGTTTCTAAAAATTGCACAATGTTTGTTAACAATTAACTCATAACGGTTGCTCTGTACTGTGAAGATAAGGAAGCTCTACTGTACTTTGTGCAAGACTTTCGGTCTAATCTACAGTTTATTGACAGCTAAATGCATTGATTTATCTTTATTAATCGACTACAGTACGTAAGGCATAATTCAATACTACTGTTGTCAATTCATTCCGGTGTCCCCTTAATAGAGGTTATTAACAATAGAAATTAGCCAAATACTGTTTCTTTTAGTGTCTACGTCCGCTTAATGGAGGTGTCCGCTGAATAGGGGTTCGTAAAAAAGGGAAATATAAGACATGAATTTCTGGACCCAGCTTACTGTCCGCTTAATAGAGGGTGTCCGCTTAATAATTATTGCGGTTTCACTCTAGTCTCTATTTGTAGCAGTAGACCTGCTGGTACACAGATTGCCTACTTAAAGTGATTTAATAAGTATGATATTAATTTCTCCAAATATTTTTATATTAGAAGTATGCATTTGTCAAAGGCAATAATAATATTGAACCTTGTGGTTGACTTAATAAAGGTAATGCTCAGCATGCTCCTGATACTTTCTTGCCCTGTTTCTTTTGAAGAAATTTTGTGCTTTATGATGAAACCTCAAAATAAAAAGGAACCTTGATTTAATAACCTCTGTGTAATGAAGTCCTCACTATAACAAATTAAGTTCTTCTCCCACTAAAAAAGTAAAAGATATGGAAGAAGACTTTGATATAATGAAACCTCTCATTATAGCAAACACATTTTCCCAGTTCCTTGTTATATTGAGGTTGCACTGTATGGGATGTGTGCAGTGCAGTGTTAACAAAAGGAACGTTTCACTTTACCCACACTGACCAATATTTATGACTGCTATTCATACCAATATGTGTTCGAGTTACTTTTAGGATTTGTTTGTTTGTTCCTTCGATTCCACATGCCTTTTGTTGAATGGAAATGGTGAAACAAATGCACCATTTTAATTCTTTCCACTAAACTTCGAACTTGGTTTGAGTTACCAGCCTTTAAGCCCTGAGATTTTTATTTGGCAACTACACAGTGATCCACCGTCAATACCAATATTTGCTCAAAATCTCACCTTTTGCATGGCTGTTGATGTTATTCCACATGCCTTTCTTTGAATGGAAGTAGTGAAAAAAATGCAACATTTTGAGCCTTTCAACCTCCATTCCAGCTTCCAGTAACCGATCCACAAATTCCCAGTCCTCCCCACCCCACTTATCCTTAAATTCCTTGATGTTCATTCCTCCAATTTTATCCCAGTCACTCTTGTACAAAACCATCATTCCAAACCCATTAAAGTCCCAGTAGCCGAAGGGTTCAGTAGATGTTGTGCCACAAGCTAAGCGAACCAGAACAGGGCTGTAGGCCATCTTGTGTTGAACAGAGTGCTGAAAGAGGGTGTGAGGACAAATAGCAAAAGTTAGATTATGTGCTCAGGATAAATTCAATGACCTTAACTATTTCTACCTAGGAGGACCCAGAAGGGGTCGACTGGGGGCTGGGAATTGTCTTTTCTTGGACTGGGTAAATGGAATTCAAGTCACAGGGAATTATAATTGCCAGCGCATTTTTAAAGTCGGGATTTGGATTTTAAGCAAACTTCAAATGGCACACACACACGCACACACCCACATGCACCCCTACTGTGGTCCAGCCCATTGGGAACTTCTTCTAGCAAAAGCCTAGAGTAAGTTCTCCACACACGGATTGGTGCAAGGGAGGGCAAGGGCCTGCTCTAGAGAGTTTAACATAAACTCATTTTTGAACATTGTATCCTTTTGGAAGACTTTCGTAACAAGGAAAATATGTACCATTTTTAAGTCGGGGCTGTGTAGTAACTTTTCAAATTCCACCATTATGAATAAAAATAAGCAAGTTAGCCATTCTGAGCAGGAAACAATAAGCATTATTTTCACGTATCCCTCTCCTAATCCCACTGCCCGCCAAAATATAGTGTGACAGTATAAAGTGACTAATTTGACCTAACCGTAATTTCCACAAATTATTGTCGCTAATTCTACGCGTCATAAAACACTGTTAACAAGAAGTACATTTCTCAATTCTGGTTCTTAACACTAACAAAGCAAATTAAATTTAAGTTTTGTTTTTGTCTGACATTGGGTTTAAACAATAATTTATTATTGCTCTCGCCCTCATGGCCTTCGGCCTCATGGGCTATTGACTCAGAGCCCATTCAGGCTATTTATTTCAACGTTGTGATCTACAATCAGTACATTTCCCAGGACATTCACTCAGAGCAAGAATCACAATAACATAAAAAGAGACATTGGACGTCATACTTTACAGGGATTAAACTTCAATGTCGAGGCAAGAGAAACCTCAAGAGTGACCCATCCTACCATCTTTTGAAAAAGGCACTGAAAAAAAAGCCAATGATAGCTTGAAAGACGTTTTTAAAATCGAAGGTGTTTTATGAACTGGGCCAGCCTGCAGCAAGCCCAGTTAATAATAATAATTTTTTTTTTTCTTTTCATTTCTATAGTGCAAATTCAACTAAAAGTTTTCAAATGCACCGATACTAACATCAAGCACTGCTGACTAACCTTTCTTATATAATCTAGACAGTAATATGAAATGGCCAGAACAACTACGCTTCACTAACCTTTCTAACATCATCCAGGAAATGATAAGGAATATCAAGATGAAGGTCGATAGCAAAAAGAACTGAATTCGGATCTCTGACCATTTCAGCAGCTTTCTGTAGCCCCAAGGCCCTTGAAAAATCCCCCTTTGTATTAGTATATTGATAAGATGGAATTGCTGCCTTCTTCAAGGCATTACCAATATCAATGTCTTTGCTGTCAAAATCGACGATAACTACATTAAAATTGGCATCTTTAGTTCTATGGTAAATTCTTGCCATGTTTTCAAGGAAGTGAAGAATCCACCGTCCCTGGTTATTTCCAGTAGTAAGCAAAATGTTGACAACAGCACTTTTGTTCCATGTCACGCCCACAGGGGTGCAGAGGGCTTGTGCACCCCAAGTTCTGTATACATATTCTGAGAATCTCACAGATGTTCCACTCAAAATTTCTTTGAGTTCCATTTCCACTAAATACCTGTATCCTCTTCCTGGGTCACGATTTTCCTCCACATTTAGGATTTGCACAAAAGAGTATTTCCTAGATTAAAGAGGAAAAAATCTGATTATTATCAAAGTGACTCTCGCACCCTCAGGGATTTTTCCCAGAAGGGTGATAGGGCTCGCTAATCTCATACCCAGATCTTCCGCAGCCACTTTTCAGTGTAAGACGGAGTGAGATCTGGGTACGAGATTAAGGGCTTGCAAGAAACACGAAAAAAACTCTCACATTTTGCTCACCTGAGGCCACTTCTTGCTCCTATTAGTTTATGCATTTCTTAGAGGTTGACTTGCCTAGACCCTTACCCTTTGGGCAGGTAAGCTTTAACCCTTTAAACCCTAAGATCAAAGTTTGAGTTCTCATTTGTTGCCCTATTCATTTCCTACGGAAGTAGTGGGGAGAAGTTGATAAAATATGAAGAAAATTCATCTTGTGTGATCATGTCTGTAATTCTCACGACCACTCTGTTTTACAAAGCATTGACATTACAAGGGGAAATTTGATACTGATCACTCTTAAGGCTTAAAGGGTTAAAAGTAACTTGCCCAACAAGAAAAGCTACTTTTCCAGACTACCAGACAGCACTTTTTTTGAGCCCTGGTTGCAATGTGCAACACACTTCTTTGAATGCTTACTCTATTTCAGACCCAAATCTCCCCAACCCCATTCCATACCAGTCATTTTCAGGACGTTCACAAAGATAAACAATCCCAATCACCTAGGAAATTCTTAGATTTGCATTTGGGAATGTCCTAAATTTCCCCAAAGTTACTCAAAGTGTACTTGTCAAAAAGTAATCCCTGCAAGCCAGCCATGAGCCCCAACAGTTGAAACCAGACTGTAATGGAAAGCTTTTCATGTCGGCATGAAAGTTGGGTAGAAATCATTAAGTCCCTCAACACTGAAATACACGAGCACACACAATTACCCTGGTTGTTTTTTCTTGAGCTGTATCCAGACTTGGGAAGCAACTGCTTCTGCGATAACTTCATCCAACATGTCATTGCCAAACGAAACAAAATCTTTCTCCTTGTCAAGAACATCACTGTAGTCAAAAGGATAAATGGACGTATAGTGCATCTCCCAAATGGCCCCGTACCTCTTTAAAGGTCCTTTCATCAAGTATGAAGGATTGTAGTCACATGGAGGAAAAAGATCTTTAGAATCACTTTCAGTAATGAAAGGAAGGAGATACATCTCTGAACGGTGCTGTAGATTATGTGTTGCAAAGCTAGGATCCGGGCGTTTTGTGTGCATAGGAAGAACGGCATTTGTTTTTCCATCAAGTTGACCAAACCTATCATGAACAAACACATCAGAGGGAATTTTCCTCATGTCGTTTCCTCTTCCAGGAAATAATTTCCATTTGACTTCCAAGCGATGAAGCTTCCCTTTTTCATATTTCCCATGCTTCAGTAAAACTTCCAAGAAATAATGTTTTCCTGCAAGAAGCGAAATCCCATTTCTGTTGCTGTCTAATTCTGATGCTATCCCGGCAGTTGTATTTGCGATTAACACGCTGTTTTCTGGCTTTGAATCTGGGCTTAACCACAGTTCGGAGGTCTCACTTGTATCTACATGAAAACTGTAAAGCCCGGATTCAATGGGGGACAGATATCCAAATATTCGAAGTCCAAAATGTTCGAATTCTGGCCGAAAATGGAGTTGCAGATCTGACGTTCGTAACCGTGTCGATGGCCAGTGCGGAAAAAGTGGAAAATGTTTTAGTGATTGCATCTTGTGTCCGCAAATGTCCTCCCAAATGTCTACATTCAAAGGTCCAGCTCTCTGATGCGAAATCAAAGGAGGAAAGACCGGTACCTCACTGCCTCTTCTGGGTTTATCACGTTTGTGGACAATGAAGCTCACATAAACAACTGTTACTATCAACAATGTTACGAAAACCAATTTTCTTTTATACCTCCACAATTGCATTGCCTCGTATTAAACAGATCCGGCACAGATCCTTGTACGCAGTAGTATGAGCTGTACAACCTTTCCGTGCAATTTAGCGGATGAATCCGAATCAATATGAGAAAGACGTTTCGCTTTCTCTTTCGTCATCAACTTTCCACGCAGTCGTTTTGCGACGAGCTCGTATATCGGTAGGCTCGATTTCCACTAGCCTAGCCTGCGTAGCATGGCGGTTTTGTCGAGCTGGGCGCAGGAGCGGCGTAGCAGCGAAATTCGCGCGCGAAGCGCGCGAGAACGAGCGGCGAAGCCGCGAGAAAAATAAAAACCGCCTGCCCGGATTCGTGGCCTTTTCAACTGCCGCCCGCTTCAACTCATTTTGACATCCTGTTGACAACTTGTTTGGTTTCAGTTTTCCCAGCCAATCAGAAATAAAGTGTTGACAGCCTAAACACGACACAAACGCTCGTGATATAGTGTAAAACGTGACCTTGGCGGGAATTGGAGTTTGCTTGAACAAACACAGGTTTTTTCCTTGTGGCTATCTCGCGCATAGGTGACTACACCGCGTTCTAAACTTGACTGAGTAGATGTTATTTTTGCTGCACTAAGTCTTACATTTATTTAGAGGTCATGGAGTTGGTTTGTTTAATCCGTATTGAGTAATTATTTCCTGGGGTTAATGTTATTTTCGCTAATTAGAATTTGTTGATCTCAGATGCAGTTGTAAAGTACTAATTTCTTTAACCATTCTTAAAGCCTAAAGCTTTTTATTACGGCTAAATAAATATTTTAGTTTCTTTGGTCTTTTCCGACTAAAATGCCTGGATCTGGACAACTACAAACCAAGGAGCCTTGGTTTGTAGTTTCTTTGTCACTGCTTTGTCCGTGAATGTTTTGACGCTGGACCCGGCTTTTTAAGTGTTGTTTGCAGGATGTTGTATTTTTACGTATAGCGCGATCTTCAGATTTGAGTTGTAGCCTAAGCTACACCAAGCAAAAAAGTATGGAGAATTACGCTGTGCGTCTTCTACCGTATGCGATTCATCGACCACAACCGCGGACACCGTTCGATGTATTGCAATGGAGTGCGTTATTCTCTAACACCGAGTAATAGAGAAAATTGAGGTGAACTTTCTCGAAGCACTGAAATTTACTGTTTCTGTCATAAGGTCCATTGCTTTACGGCTCAGCGACAAGATTTCAGATATCTGGTCGTCGATAGTACTTTTTAGAGGAGGAATTGTGATCATACAGGTTTTCGATGAGGATATTTCTTCTTTGGCCATAGCAAAGACAGTAAAGATCATGCTCTTGCCAAATCTTGTTGACAAAATTTCCATGACATCTCTCCTTTGAAGAAGACTGTAAATGGCCATTTCCTGTTTAGGCTTCAATACAATTGCCCTGTTTTCCCGTCAAATATTCAAGATCGACGACGCTCCGGTCAACGCTTCTTTGATATTTTGATTTTGTTTTGCGGAGGTGATTTGTTCAGTCCCTCGAAACTCTCCCATGGGAGATTACCAAAATGTTTGATTGACAGGCGAACATTTCGAACCAATCGGAACGATCCGTACGCTGGCGTGCGGACCGACTCAAAAAAGCCCCCCGTCCGTGCAGGCGGTTTTTCAAGTTGCTTCCGCCCCAATCTCCTCGCGGTTTCTCTGCTCTCGCCCGCCTCTATTACTTAGCGCGCCCAACCAAAACCGCAATGCTACGCAGGCTACACTAGCCTGAGATCATGCCCTCTCCCTATTATCCCTTTATGTCTCTCACGGGAAGAGGGCATGACACATTTCTTTGTCGGATCACATGTAAAAATGCCAGAATCTGGACTTTTTTCTGATTGGATAGGAAACAATGCGGATGATTTGCGCTGTTCCGATTGGCCAAAATGACGCCATCCGTTAGTTGTTGTTGATTTCAGTCTGCATTTTTGCTTGCGTAATAAGCAGTGAATACACACGCGAGTTCGTTATAAATGAAATTTCTGCCCGCTCAGGCCCAGTTCAGACGTCGTGCTTCTGCCGTGCCGAACTAAATTCAGGAATTAATTTCGACAACAGCACGGCAGAAGCACGGCGTCTGAATCAAACTTTTGAATTAAGTTCGGCAAGCAATTAAGTTCGACAAGCGCTGCCGTGCTACACGGCTCTGGCACGGCAGCGTTTCAAACGTCGTGCTTCTGCCGCGCTAAACAAAATTTATAAATTATATTAATGTATTTTGGCGAGATTGCGTTCCCACGGGGAGTTGGGAGAAGAATTGTTACGAGGCATCAGTAAATCCTGAATTTGGTTCGACTCTGGCACGACGTCTGAATCAAAGTTGTTTTCCTGCCGTGCTACAGTCGAACCAAATTACAATTAAGTTCGGCACGGCAGAAGCACGACGTCTGAACTGGGCCTCAGTTTTCTTGAATTTGAAGAATGCCTGAATAGAAGTTTCATCCATTGAAATATTGACCAGCTCATCGTATACCAAAACAGTTGCAGTTAAAACTTCACCGATCATTTGAATGCAATTTGATACCGGCAACAAGTTAGAGAAGCGACAAACGGGTTCACTTTTCAAATAATCAATTCATGAATGGAATCTTGACCTGATTTGACTGTATTTCCTCCTTCAGAAATCATGCTGCGAATTATCCTGAGCGATCTTCGCTTTCACAACACCTTTCAGTTCGTGAAATATGGTGCTTCAGCCTAATTTTTTTTCCACTGCTTTCGTAGTACAGAACGAAGTCAACGAGCTTTAACCAGTAAATTCTTTGTTATTTGTAGCTATTCACAAAGGTACGACAGCTCCAGAGTATTTCATCACAAAAACAACACATTAATTTTTTTTATTATTTTTTGCGAAGCGCCATCTGAACACGGACGTACTTAAAAAAATTTTTTTCCCCTAAAACTGATCATGATTTCAAAAGAGACATTATTCGCGCCAAAATTTGATTCCCGTTTGGTAAACGCTTATTGGCTAAAAACATGACAGGTCAAGCAAACGGTAGATCATGTAAATTAGGGGGCGGTTGACTGCTTGTTAAATAAATGTATCAGGCGTTATTTTTTTTCCCTCTCGAGCCAAAGAAGCAAAAAAAAAAAAAAAAAAAAAAAACGCCCTCTCGAGCCAAAGAAGCAAAAAAAAAAAAAAAAAAAAAGACGCCCTCTCGAGCCAAAGAAGCAAAAAAAAAAAAAAAAGACGCTCTCTCGAGCCAAAGAAGCGAAAAAAAAAAAAAAAAAAAAAAGACGCCTGATCTCAGGTTAGATTTCCACCGTCTCCCGGGTCCAGTCTTTGATCCTCCCCTCATTCGGGGGATGAGTGTGGGCTCATTTTCCCGAACAGCGGCTGGTAATCGAGCCTAGTATATCGGCCCTCCCTACAAAAGCCTAGGCAATCAAGACTGAAAACCTTGATTGGCTGAAAAACTGTCGCTCCGAAAAAGGCCTTAAACAGTGCCTAAAGGTAAGCTTCAAAGCGATATTCAATGTACATTTTGCTAATTTAGTGAGCAAAGAATATTTCTCCATACAACGTCTTATAATTTTCTTGCTGTATGAATAATTAATTAGCTAAGTAGGATAATGTTGTTCACGGCTCTCATAGTGAGCTTGGGCTACCTGTGGTCCAACTGTATTTTCTATATTCCTGCACGTGTAATCCAATATGGCGAAGCTGCAAGTTGATGCCCACTTTTCTGAGCCCGCCTACCCACAATGCCGTGCGATCCAACAGGAAGTCCAGAACTCCTGATGCATGTATAGCTCGCTTTGTTTGTCCACCAGCATTTGTTCATTTCACCATTGTTATTTGTGTCTCCCGAGATTGCATGAAAATCACCCATATAGGTTAGTTCCTGATTTCATTTGTGACATTGTCAGTTCTAAGGCCCCGTCCACACGAAGACGATTGTAAACGCAAACGGTAGTAAACGCAAACTTTTTTATGCGTTTAGGCCTTCCGTTCACACGAACATAGGCGTACGGGCCGGGGGGGCGAGGGGGGCTGCAGCCCCCCCAAATTTTGGGCAACTCAGATTTTTTGGGCAGCAAGAGAAAATTTGGGCAAAGCCATTTTTTAAAGACGTTTCCGTGTTTTGTTTATTAGTTTACAGTCAAACCAGGTCAAGCGTTCCCGTCGCTAACGAACTAATGAATTCATTCACGGAAAAATGATTTCGTTTGTTGATTCAATAATCCATTCATAAAATGAACAATCCAATATTCATATTTAGCCTCGATTCCATAATCGAATGTTGATTCGATTACTGTTTTTTGAAAAACTACACTTTCCACAAGTTGACCTCAGAATTTTGCTTTTTCCTCTTTTTTTTCTGAGAGTCGAGTGCTGGCGAGTTCTGAAGTTCAAACCCAAACAAACTGTTACATGTACGCCAGTTTGCTGCCAGTAATCGGTGCAACAGACCAAGGCCTGACCTCTTAGAAAACACAACGGTCAAACTAAGGTCAGTGTATGTGCGGTGATTGGTGGATTTCGATCCTCGGCCTTTGTCAGTTTCTCATAGTTTCTTTGCGTTTGCGGTCTGTCTATTCTAGCTGTTATTTTGATTATTAAAAGGCAATGAAAAACGCAATCGTAAACGGCAGGAAAAAGGAAGCAAATACGATTGAACACAACAGACAAGAATAAAGAACAGGTAGATTTTGTTCATAAACCAAATCAACATTTGATTATTGAATCGAGGTCCAATTTGACTGTTGGATTATTCATTTTATGAATGGATTATGCACCTATCAATGTTAAGCTGCAGGGGGGGGAGGCCGGGCATAGGCGGGGGATTTGAACTCAGATCATTTTTTCTGTTCAAATGCCCGACCCCAGGGACGTTATCGCTGGTCAAAAGAGTGCAAATTCCCCATCCCCCTCCCCTTCCAGAAAAAGGTCAAGGCATTGGTCAAACAAGAATTAAAATAGGGATATACAGGAATTATAAAGTTGTAAAAAGCAAGAAGCAACAACTTCAAAATGTAACGTCCGTTTAATAGAAAAATGTCATGTAATTTATCTGGAAAGTATATAAAAATTTGAAGACTGTCTCAACTGATACTATTGAACAATACAGCAAAACAAGGAAATTCTGGTATCTTATCATGAATTGTTATGCTACAGATAACTTTTATTTGAATCGACATCCGTTTATAACTCATGGCCATTATTCATATTTACATCACCAAGTAAGACTAGTTTATTTCAACTTCAGTCCGTAACAATTTTCTGATTTTTAATAGTACCAACAGACCTATGTCCTAAAGTAACTAAAAAATGGAACTGCATACTTTGTAAACAAACCAAGATGTGACATTTTGACTGGGTGATGTAATTATCTATACTGGCTTTTACATTTAATTACTTTAATTGTAAACAGGAACGATGGAAATGAAATATTTATAACCTCTGATTTGAAATTGATAAAGCTTATGTGACCGAGCCGCGCGAGTAGGGGAGGTAGCGAATGACAACCAATGAAAGACAAAATGCGTACAAAACAAACAAGAATTTAATGGCCAATTAGTGGGAAAGAAATACAATAAAAAACAAATACTGGGAAAACGAATAAAGCAACAAAAAGGGAAAGAAAAGGGGCGATGAAAAGGGCAATAGCGCTAAAAGGAAACAACGACGCTAAAAAATTACTAAGACGGCTAAACAATACAACTAAGAGAATAAAAGTACACTAAAATGTAACAAGTAAACAAAACACGCTAGGAAACATCATGCTAGGTCACGAAAGAAGAACAAGCGTGACAAATAGCACGTGACTCGTGTCAAGAGTCATATGATACGAAGACAAGAAAACAAACGCTAAACGAGGTCAAACTGAAAGGTTGTGATCTACGATCTCGCACAAAACGGTGGCAAAACTAAGCAAAACACTACGCTAGAGGAATAACAACGGCTAAGAAACTAAAGGATAACGATTTCAGAGCGAAAGTGCTCGATACAACAGCGGAAAACAACAAAACCAAGAAACGATGAAATCTACAACACGAAAGTAAAACTACGGTCGCTGGACGTTTCATAAACACGATGACCTCGAAGGAGAACGAAGAACATCCTAGGAAAAACAGCAAAAGGAGAACACTTACCCACTCCAGCGAGGGGAGAACTCTACAAAACTATGTCCTACGGCTTGACTAGTGAACGCGGCAACTGGAACTGTAGTAATGCGTAGAAACGCTACGTGCAGGCGTATTTATATCGCGCGGAACACAAACAGCTCGCATCCTGTTATTAGCAATACAATTGGACAACTATAGCTAGGTAAGCCACAAAACAGTGAAATCTTCCTTTTGGCAATACGCCTATTTGCGAAACACTATTATCGCTTTACCGCAGAATACATACGTGTTCTGTTAATACAATAGGAGGAAACAAATGGAGAGTTTCGCGGTTAGCTACAGCAATGGCGGCAAATTAAAGCGAGCTAAATCAATTAATTTCTTTCCTGTTTATGGGTGTAAAGGCGGAGAAATCACAGAGCTAGATAAAACACGGCTAACCACAAAGCACAACTAAAGAAACGCGTACCGTGGGAAAACGATAAACGGAACCGCAAAAATAATACCGAAAAGAAGATGCTTTGCGAGCTAATTATCCAGCTCGGTTACATTTCTCCCCTGCTTAGGTCGTCGTCCTCGACAGACCACAACAATGCTTATTTAAGCTAACAAACTTGTTCTACCAAAGGCTATATGCTAAGAACCAAAACAACAAAATGAAATACACTGGAAAGTCTTTAACAGTCAATGTCACCGAGTTATTTGCTGCTGATCTTGGGGCTCTATGGGGATTAGAATGCTGTCCTGCTGTCGTCTGGGTCGAGCGTCTCAGGGTCGTCTCTTCAGGGGGCTCTGGGGCTGGGTGTTTCACATGAACTGGTTCTTCGGGGGTACTGGAACGGCAGGTTCAACAATCTCAGGTTCTGCATAGGGCGCTTGATCTCCTGGGGTCACTTCAATGGGCATTTCTGGAACTGGGGGCTCACTGGTTTCTGATTCTTCCGGGGGGTTCACAGGCTCACAGGGTTCTGGAGGTGCTGTGTTCAATACAGGATGGGGGCGTCTTCTCATCACGATTATATCTTCCTCATCATCTTGGGGTTCAGTGGGCACTCTGTTATGTCTCGCTCTTGGGGGAATCAAATCTGTCGGTACAATGGGGTTGGTGTCAAGGCATGGCTGTACCTGCCTGTGACATGGTCTCATCAGGGTCCGATATACTCTCTTGCTGGGTCCATCTCCATGGGCTAAGGCAACTGTATAAACAGCTCCTGTAGGTCCTGGCGTCTCTTGAACTTTGTACAACGTGGGATCCCAAGCATCCTGTATCTTGTTTCTGCCTCGGGGATGACTGCGTAGGTAGACAAACTGGCCTTTTTCAATTGGCTGGTCATTGGTACTCTTGTCGCTGGTGGCTTTCCGTGCATCTGCTTGCTGTCTGAGGTGCTCCCCTGCTTTGAGGTAAGCATCTCGTAAGCGGTCTTGGTGGGAGGCTAGCCAGTCTGTTTCAGGTGGATCCTTTTCGTCTGCTCCAAGCATTAGGTCTAGTGGTAAGCGGGGGTTACGGCCAAACATCAGGTAATACGGAGAATAGCTGGTGGATGCATGAGGGACAACATTATAGGCATAAAGAAGTTCTGGGAGGTACTCTGGCCACTTTCTCTTCTTTTCTGGTGGTAGTGAACGCAACAGGTTGTGCATGGTTCTGTTAAATCTTTCACATTGGGCATTGCCTTGCGGGTGATAAGGAGTGGTACGCGACTTCTTAATGTCGTACAGCTTACAGAGTTCGGTGATCACTGCATTCTCAAAACTTCTTCCTTGATCGGAGTGGATTCTCAGAGGGACACCATACTTAAAAAACCATTCCTTAAGGAGTACTTTAGCTGTGGTGCTCGCCCGCTGGTCTCTGGTAGGAACTGCATGTGTAAATTTTGTGAAAACATCTGTCATCACCAACACGTTCTCCTTGCCATCTGTGGCTGGTTCCAACAATGTGAAGTCGATCGCAAGAACTTCTAGGGGTTTAGTAGCTAAGAGGTGTCCCATGGCTGGTCTAACACGTGGTAATGGTTCTTTCGACAAGGTACATCTTTCACATTTCTTTATCCATGCTTCGACATCGCTATGTATTCCCGGCCAGTAGCAACGGTCTCTAATCAGATGTAATGTTCGCTCGGTCCCTTGGTGGCCCATACCATCATGTAGGCTGGTAAGTACTTTCTCCTTCAGTTTCTGGGGAAGGATCAACTGTTTTCGTTGGCCGCAATGGGGATCTTGAATGACTCGATACAGTATGCCATTTTCCTCTTCAACCTTGTCCCATTGGTTGAGCAACGTAACAGCATCTCGTGTTTCTCCTCTCCTTTCTTGGGGGGTGGGTTTGCGGTTGGTTTGCCTGTAGTAGTGGAGGCGACTGATGACGGGGTCTGCAATCTGCATGTCTCGTAACTCAGCTGGACTGTGAGAGGGTAGGCTGGTGAATGTTGTCTCTGGGGTACTTGTGCTGAGTTGTTCTTGGGAGGTGTAGGTCGTCACCAACTCTCTCAGCTCGACTGGAACTGGGGTGGATTGCGTGACGCTAATGTTTTCCAACTGAATCTCAGCTAAATCGTCGGCATGCGGGATTTCCTTTTCATGATTTCCACGTGCTACTCTTGAAAGGGCATCTGCGTTCCCATTAGCTCTACCAGGGCGGTACTTCATCTTAAAGTTAAACAAGGCTAATTCAGCTGCCCATCTCTGTTCCACTGCTCCTAGCTTGGCTGACTGAAGGTGACTTAGGGGATTGTTGTCTGTGTACACCACGAATTCTGTTCCTAACAGGTAACTTCTGAACTTCTCTGTGACAGCCCACTTCAGCGCTAGTAACTCTAGTTTACGGGAACTATAATTCTGCATGTTTTTCTCTGGGGGTCTGAGCCGACGACTTGCATAAGCGATAACTCTACGTCTACCATCTTGTTCCTGGGATAGCACAGCTCCTAGTCCATCATGGCTAGCATCTGTCTCCACAATAAAAGGCTTGGTGTAATCTGCATAACCAAGTACTGGTGCAGTTGTGAGCTTCTCACGCAGGATGTCAAATGCTTCTTGGCACTCTTGGTTCCATTTCTCTTTAAAGGGGCGCAAAAGTCTCTTGTTAACTTTGAGTTCATGAAGTGAATTGTTCACTAGCTGGTGAAGGGGTCCTGCTATCTTGGCAAAGCTTTCAATGAATCTTCGATAGTAACTTGCAAAGCCTAAGAAGGTTCTGAGTTCCTTAACAGTTTGGGGAACTGGCCACTCTTGTACGACTGCTATCTTCTGGGGGTCTGGGGCAATACCAGCACCGGATACTTCGTGTCCCAGGTAGGTTACTCTTCTACGCAGGAAGGTACACTTTTCCAACTTCAATTTCAAACCGTGTTCTCTCAGGCGTTTTTTGACCATTTCTAGTCTCTCAAGGTGCTCTTCAAAGGTTTTCGAGAAGATCAGGATGTCATCCAAATAAACAAGCAAAATCTGGAAGATCTGCTCATTTAGGCAAGCTTGCATAAGCCGAGCAAAACACGCAGGTGCATTACAGAGTCCAAAAGGCATCCTGTTGTACTCAAACAGACCAAAGGGGGTTATGAATGCAGTCTCCGCTTTGTCTTCTTCAGTTACTCCTATCTGGTTGAAACCACTTGCCAAATCCAGGGTAGAAAACCAGCTTGCTCCCTGCAGTGCATCGAAGGATTCTTCAATCCGAGGTAAGGGATAAGCATCTCTAACTGTTTTTGCGTTTAACTTTCTGTAGTCCACACACATGCAGAGGCTACCATTCTTCTTCCGTACAAGTACTATTGGGGAGGAATAGGGGCTGTGGCTCTCTCGGATGATGCCTTGACTTAGGAGTTTCTGAATGTGTTCTTTTGCTTCTTGGTACTGACCGGGGGGAATTCTTCGGAAAGGCTGATTTACAGGGATGTCATCTGTGGTGAATATCTTGTGCTTTACTGTTTCGGTGTAGCCTAGTTCATCATCATCAGTAACAAACATGTCCTTGTACCTGGCCAGGAGCTCATCAAGTTTTGCTTGCTGATCAGGGGTGCAATGCATGTCTCCAGGGGGAATGGGTGTAGACTTCGGGGAATCTTCTTTCTTGGGGGATTCTTCGGGCTTGGGTTGTATGACTACTTCACTGGCAGAGACTTGTGTGAAGGTAACTGCCTGGTTGTCATCCTGGACACCTGCTACTGCATGCATTATACCAATTCTCTCACGGGGGCGAAGCCAAACGTCCTCTTGTGCTATGTTAGCAACTTGTACTTTGACACGTCCACGACTGACTGATGAGAGGGTGCTCATGATTACCAGTCCATGACATGACAAATCTCTTAGGGGCTCGATAAGGACAATTGCATCTTCACCAGGCTGCGATCCTCGATAACCAGTGGCATCTACAGTTGTGACCATTCCAGCTGGGATCCTAACATCGCTTTTGCCCGCAATCTTCGCAAATCCTCTAACTGACGTCATAGCTTTCCCTGCAACTTGGAGTGTATTAGACCAAGCAGAGTCTTCTAGGAGTTTGGGTTCTTTAATCTCTTGATTCATTCTTTGTATAATGTTCATTCCAATCAGACCTGGCACAGCTTCTTTACGGGCTCTTGACTGGGGATCCGGGGGGTCCTGTACCACGAGAATACCTCCCTGAAGGATGGTTACACCTTGTGCTTCAAAGTCTAGTTCCAGGTAACCAATGTATGGTATTTCCAGGCCATTAGCAGCTGTAAGGGTAAGCCATTGGTTTGTGTCAAGCAGTTTGCTTCTTCTAGGGCGGAAGTGCTTATTAAAGAAACTCTCAGTGATGGTGGAGACTTGTGATCCGGAATCAAGAAGACAGCGTACATGTACTCCCCCCAGCTTCACAGTAGTGACTGGACAACTTCCAACTGCTCTCTCATAGACAATTCCAGGTAACTGTGGGGGACAAGGTGAGCCAGGACTGTTCCCTCCTGCTGCCTGACTCTCAGCAGCAGGGGGGGCTAGTTTGACGGGTTAGGTGGAGGCCTGGGGGTGAGGTTCCGAAGGGGCGGGGGTCTACTTCGTGCTGTGCAATTCCGGGCAAAGTGTCCTGGTGCTCCACACTGATAACACCTGTCGCCACCTGCGTCAGGTCTAGGCTGACGCTGCTGGAACTGGGGCTGAGGCTGTATATTCTGTCCTCTGTGGGTGGGCACTGTATTCAGCTTCTTGAGATTGGCTGCTAGGTCTTCGATAGCCTTTTGCTGGCCTTGCAAGGTTTTAATCATCTCATTCATAGCTGATTCAATGGAAGAGGGCTTAGTGGAGGTACTGGTCTCATGCGACGAAGCCACCCTGGGGCGCGGTCCACAGGACTTCTCGTCTTCTTCGGCCCATCGAATAGCTTCCTCTCTGGTGCCTAGAAAGGAAATTTCTGGGTGGGTTCTAATAAACTTCTTGAGTTCCTTTCGAAGGAGGGGATCTCTAACATTTTCGGCGAAGTGGTCTCGAAGGGCTGCGTCTTGGCCACTTGATTTGGTCACACTTTTCTTTTGTATCTTGGCTTGCAGTTCTCTCAGGGCATGGGAGAATGCACGAAGGGTTTCGCCTTCCCTCTGTCGGCGGTCGTAAAAAGCTTTTAAGAGCTGGGGAACAGAACGCTTCTCGCCAAAAGACTCTTGAAGGAGGTCGAAGATCTTATCTGAATTCGTAAGGTCACTTTTAGGGTAGAGCTTCATTTCTTCTTTAGCGGGGCCCTCTAGGTATGAGAGTACAAAATTCGCCTGCTCTGGGATGGGGAGTCCTCTTAAGGTGATTGCGCTTTTCGCATTATCAATAACATCCTCTATGGACAGTTCATTATCACCATGTCTTTCACTAAACTTCTTCAATTTTTGTTCATTGGGGATCACCACTAACTGCTTTTCCTGGGGTTGGGATGGGGCTGGAGCTCCTGGGGATTCCTTAGCTTGGAGGGTTTTCAGGAGTTGATATGCCTGGTTGTGTTCCTCCTCCAATTTTTGGAGCTTCTGTTTGAGTTGCTCCACCTCACCCTCCATATGGGATGTGACCTCTATTGCCCTTTTCTACTCCTAGTGCTTTATTGTATTTCTAAGATTTTGGAAGCCAAATAATATTCGCTACCCCACTCCTGGTACCAAAATGTGACCGAGCCGCGCGAGTAGGGGAGGTAGCGAATGACAACCAATGAAAGACAAAATGCGTACAAAACAAACAAGAATTTAATGGCCAATTAGTGGGAAAGAAATACAATAAAAAACAAATACTGGGAAAACGAATAAAGCAACAAAGAGGGAAAGAAAAGGGGCGATGAAAAGGGCAATAGCGCTAAAAGGAAACAACGACGCTAAAAAATTACTAAGACGGCTAAACAATACAACTAAGAGAATAAAAGTACACTAAAATGTAAAAAGTAAACAAAACACGCTAGGAAACATCATGCTAGGTCACGAAAGAAGAACAAGCGTGACAAATAGCACGTGACTCGTGTCAAGAGTCATATGATACGAAGACAAGAAAACAAACGCTAAACGAGGTCAAACTGAAAGGTTGTGATCTACGATCTCGCACAAAACGGTGGCAAAACTAAGCAAAACACTACGCTAGAGGAATAACAACGGCTAAGAAACTAAAGGATAACGATTTCAGAGCGAAAGTGCTCGATACAACAGCGGAAAACAACAAAACCAAGAAACGATGAAATCTACAACACGAAAGTAATACTACGGTCGCTGGACGTTTCATAAACACGATGACCTCGAAGGAGAACGAAGAACATCCTAGGAAAAACAGCAAAAGGAGAACACTTACCCACTCCAGCGAGGGGAGAACTCTACAAAACTATGTCCTACGGCTTGACTAGTGAACGCGGCAACTGGAACTGTAGTAATGCGTAGAAACGCTACGTGCAGGCGTATTTATATCGCGCGGAACACAAACAGCTCGCATCCTGTTATTAGCAATACAATTGGACAACTATAGCTAGGTAAGCCACAAAACAGTGAAATCTTCCTTTTGGCAATACGCCTATTTGCGAAACACTATTATCGCTTTACCGCAGAATACATACGTGTTCTGTTAATACAATAGGAGGAAACAAATGGAGAGTTTCGCGGTTAGCTACAGCAATGGCGGCAAATTAAAGCGAGCTAAATCAATTAATTTCTTTCCTGTTTATGGGTGTAAAGGCGGAGAAATCACAGAGCTAGATAAAACACGGCTAACCACGAAGCACAACTAAAGAAACGCGTACCGTGGGAAAACGATAAACGGAACCGCAAAAATAATACCGAAAAGA